>CM060958.1:114287471-114364971 GCA_030765055.1 Mantis religiosa | reverse complement strand
GATGGAATTACGAGGAGCAAATGTAATAAGTAGGTCTGTAGATCGTTCATTTTAAAATGTTTTGTAAAGAGCTATTAGGGGTGAATAAATCAAAACAGAAATGAGTCGCAGAAGAGGGATAGTGACACATGCTTTTTGTTGTTGTAAGTTACGTCCTCCAACGTTAAGTCATATCGTACGACGAATGGAATGTGTGAAATATGCTCAAATGCGCCCATGGTCCATAGGGCTTAAGAGTAACCCGACATTTGTCTTGCGGGTTAAGCGAAAACTCCGGGAAAACCTTACGCAGGTAACTAATCCTGATCGAGATTCGAACTCGGGACCTCTTGAACGTGAGGCAGACACGCTACCAATACGCTACAGAGACGGGCAGTGTCACATGCCTAAAATAACGTACATCTGTAAAGGAAAAGAGGATTGCAGCATATTAAGTTTGTTTAGAAGAACAAAAATGTGTAGCTATAAGGATAACTGTCGGGCAGAATTAGGGAGGACAGTGGGGAAAATAGGATGAGGAGCGGAACCAAATTTGGACGGATGTTCTTTAATGTTTAAAAAACAAACCAGAGAATATGGATAGACAAGAGGTGCGGGAGATCATTAGTTGCTTATTTAAACCTGAAGAATAATTGTGGAAGGGAAATTATAAATATATTATGTGATAGTCAGATAGTAAGCTTTTAGCCTGATTGAGGCAAAAGTAAGTGTGGAGCATTGCTTGGTTGAATCCCAAAAAGCTTAGGGTATTGGAGAAAGGAAATATGGAAGAAAAATGAGAGAATAGATGTTTACATATAGCAACACTAATAATGCTGCCAAAAAATATTTAATATAAATATTAAGGAAATATAGAAGTTTGCGGAGAGAGTATAGGAACAATGGTTAATAAGGGTAAAGAAATTAAAAGGGGGAGATAATGAAGAAATAAAATATTAATAGGAGTGAAATTAGATGTAAATGACTAGGGAGCCCAATAAATAAATAGCACATAAGCATGAGGTAGTTTACAGTATTTGTACCTAGATTATTATTAATCTAGGTACAAATATTTTTGCTACATCATGGTTACGAGATATTTAATTTTTTGGGCTCCTGCACATTTACCCTTATTTTTCCCCATATTAACCTTTTATTTCTTCATTATCTCTCACCTCCTAATTTTTTTCATTATACTTAACATTTTCCTTACTCTCTCCGGAATTTCCCTATCTCCTCAATATTTTGTCACGTTTTTGCTGTTAGCATCTTTAGTGTTACGAGAGTACACTTTTTCCCTTCTTTTTCTTCCCGTATTTCTTTTCACCAATTTCATAACTCTTTACATTCAACCAACCAATACTTCACACTTTGTTCTGCCCCACTGCCGCAACCAGGACAAACCTACAATCCCTGCGAATCACATATCTATATATTTTCTCTTCCCCAGTTTTTCTTCAGTTTTAAATAGGTAACTAATTATTTCTTGCCAAAATCATTACCCACACCACTTGTCTAGTCCATATCATTCACTTTGTTTTCAACCATTAACCAAAATCCTTCCAAATTTTGTTCTCCTCCCCATCACTATTTCCCGATTGTTCTAATTCTGCACACAGCTATCCTTAATGTTACACTTCTTTGTTCTTCTAAACACACTTAATATGTTTCTATCTTCATTATCCTTGCAACTGTCCAATATTTTAAATATGTGTCACTATCCCTCTTCTGCAACGTGTTTCATAACCTAACTTTTGTGACTTCTTCGGTATTGATTTATTCATTTCTAATAATCATTTACGAAACATTTCATAGAATGTTCTACAGACTTATTTATTACATTTGCTACCCATTAATTCCATCCCATGAGTCATTTTTGCTTCTGCTATTGTTTCATATAGTATTTCGAGCCAATTTTCGAACATGTCTGACAGTTAATATTTACAATTTCTACTCCTGTCACCGCAACCGTCCCCTTTCTGGGCTGTCTATTTATCATGCACACCCTATCTCCGAAGCGCTATTACCTCTACGAGCTTGCTGTTTCCCTAATATCAAGTGCCGCCGTACTACCTCTTCGTAGCAGCTGTCGCGCTAATACCACGTGTGGTTTTGTCCAGCACTCCAATGCCTTAATCGTGATAACGGAAACTGCGTGCAACGGTTTCACATTTAACCTAGCCGCAAATTATTTGAGCACATCAATGCTTAACCTAATTTATTCTGCTTTTCCACCGCAATTACAATTGTTTTGAGGTCACCTGGGTTAAAAAAGAAAAACACTATTTTTAGAAAATGTTGTGAATTCTATATACTCGAAAGCATTTACATTTTAGAGCTGCAGTTCCTTGTTCTAACCTCAAAAGATTATTTAGGCACTGCCTTCTTTTATTGTTATTATTTTCTTCATATTGGTTTACAACACTAACAGCAACAACAACCGTAATAATAGTAATAATAATAATAATAATAATAAATAAGTAATAATAATAATAATAATAATAATAATAATAATAATAATATAATAATAATAATAATAATAATAATAATAATAATAATAATAATAATAATAATAAAATAATAATAATAATAATAATAATAATAATAATAATAATAATAATAATAATAATATAATAATAATAATAATAATAATAATAATAATAATAATAATAATAATAATAAATTAATAGTAATAGTAATAGTAATAGTAATAGTAATAGTACTAGTAATAGTAATAGTAATAGTAATAGTAATAGTAATAGTAATAGTAATAGTAATAGTAATAATAATAATAATAGTAATAATAATAATAATAATAATAATAATAATAATAACAACAACAACAACAACAACAACAACAACAACAACAACAATAACAATAACAATAATAATAATAATAATAATAATAATAATAATAATAATAATAATAATAATAATAATAATAATAATAATAATAATAATAATAATAATAATAATAATAATAATAATAATAAATAATAATAATAATAATAATAATAATAATAATAATAATAATAATAATAACAACAACAACAACAACAACAACAACAACAACAACAACAACAACAATAACAATAACAATAACAATAATAATAATAATAATAATAATAATAATAATAATAATAATAATAATAATAATAATAATAATAATAATAATAATATAATAATAATAATAATAATAATAATAATAATAATAATAATAATAATAATAATAATAATAATAATAATAATAATAATAATAATAATAATAATAATAATAATAATAATAATAATAATAATAATAATAATAATAATAATAATAATAATAATAATAATAGGTGGTGGTGGAGGAGATGTAGAAGAGAAAGAAGTAGAAAAGGACGAAGAGGACGAAGAAGTAGAAAGAGTGAAGAAGAACAAGAAGAATAAGGAGGAGGAGCAGAAGAAGAAGAAGAAGAAGAAGAAGAAGAAGAAGAAGAAGAAGAAGAAGAAGAAGAAGAAGAAGAAGAAGAAGAAGAAGAAGAAGAAGAAGAAGAAGAAGAAGAAGAAGAAGAAGAAGAAGAAGAAGAAGAAGAAGAAGAAGAAGAAGAAGAAGAAGAAGAAGAAGAAAGGCCACTACCTATATAACAATTTTGAGGTTAGGAACAAGGGTTTGTTGCACAAAAATGTTGTTTGCGTTTGAGTTACACCCATTAAAGACCTGGGGCACACCTGCTTCTCTAAATAATTTTCTTTTAAACCTAGGGGACTTCAAAATATGTACTTTCGGTAAAAAGTCGGTACCTATCCTATTTCTGAAGGGATTTCGTCTATTACTTAAGCATGTATGCTCCTCAAAGAATGTGGGACTAGTTTAAATTAATACAATGTAACAATTCTGTAGCACAACAAAGATAACAGAACACGTATGGAGCTCGAAAGTTTTAGCCATAACTATTAGGGCGACACAGAGTATCAAGAGGTAATAACACCGCACATAGTACTAGGTTAACAGCAAGTGTGAGGAGGTAATATGGTTCTACATGTGTAGCGCTAGAGAGCCTAGGTGGCGATGACAGGAGTTAGAAATTGCAAATGTTAACCGACAGACATGTCGGTAAAATGACCCGAAATGGCATGGGAAAGAATAGTACAACTAAAAATGAACTTCGGGATGGAATTATGAGGAGCAAATGTAATACGTAGGTCTTAGAACGTTCATTTAAAATGGTTTGTAAAGATGAATAAATCAATACAGAATTGAGTCGCAAAAGAGGGATAGTGACACATGCTTTTTGTTGTTGAATGATGCTCAAATGTGTCCAGGGTCCATGGAGCTTAGTACCCGAAATTCGTCTTTAAAGATAAAGGAGAACCCCGGAAAAATCTTATCCACTTGACTCACCCTGACCGAGATTCGAACTCGGGACCTCTTGAACCTGAGGCAGGCGCGCTACCATCTACGCTTCCGAGGAGGCCAAAGACTTCTCTGCATTGCGAATTTTTTCCGATACGCCTTCTCGCTTTGCCATGTAGTAGCAGCCTGGAATCCATTTTCTCTATTCTGTTTTAACCATTAACCAAAATTCCTCGTTCTCCTTCCTGCCATATATCCCCCATGCCCATTTTCCCCAGTGTCCTCCCTAATTCTGTACATCAGCTATTATTATGTGTTAGACTTTTTTTTCTAAACACACTTCTTGTGTTGCTATCTTGTTTTCTTATAAATTGTACCAATATTTTAAACATTTTTCTGTCACTGCCTCTCTTCTGCAAGCCCTTCTCAACTCAACTCTTGCGACTCATTTCGGTGATGATTAATTTAATCCTAATAACATTTACAAAACATTTCATATGAATATTCCACAGACTTATTTATTGCATTTGCCTCTCATAATTCGATCCCATAAGTCATTTTTGCTTCTACTATTGTTTCATATACTATTTCGAGCCATTATACCGACATATCTAGCAGTTAATATGTACAATTTCTTACTCGTGTCACCGCTATCATCCCTTTAATGCCCGATTTCACCAACAGATGTTAAGACTTAACACGAGTATAGCAATAGTTAAAACAAAAATTGCATTTCACCAACAAGTGTTAGCTTAACACCCGTGTTAGATCTCTTGTTAAACTAACAAACCAAATTTCGCTTGTTATGTCCTTAACAATTGCAAATAGTCGAGATGGCGGGCATGAACTCCGCTGTTGATGTCGATTTGCTATATTTAAGAACCTCTAAATGGCAGTCGTATTAGAGTACAGCCTATGAGGAGAAATGATTTGGAGGAGCTATCAGAAGAAAATTTTCTACAGAGGTATAGACTGTCGAAACATGTTGCTATAAAGGTTTCTACGGAAATCCAAGAGAGTGCAGAACATGCATAGGAAAGGATGTGCCTATCTCGCCTTTGTTTCAAGTATTAATAACTTTGCGATTTTGTAATTCACTGAATTATGTCGATAATACATTGTCCACCTCCCGTCTTGAAACGTTCAAGTCACTCGTCACTTGTCCTTCTTCGCTCCTCATTTTAAATTTACGTAATACTGAGTAAGAATATGCATCGAAAGGAATTTGCCGATCTCGCCTTTGCTTCAAGTATTAATAACTTTGCGATTTTATAATTCACTGAATTATGTCGATAATACATTGTCCACCTCCCGTCTTGAAACGTTCAAGTCACTTGTCCTTCGCACCTCGTTTTAAACTTACGTAATACTGACGAAGTTGTTTGGTGCTTGTAGTCGTGACACATGCATTTGAATTAAATTCGTTTCCAATATTTTCCCACATGACATCTTTCTCTTTTACATTCACCGCATTCCGTCCTCTTATTTTCCACGATATCGTTACACTTCGTCACCAATTCAATTAACAAATCTTTCTCCATCGATGAGAAATTTGTCTCACGGCTTCTGTTTACCATTTTGTTCACTCGCCATTTTTTCAGCTGTGTGCAGGTGCAGACGAAAATGAAAACAAAAGCGGATCGCAGCACGTACAGAAAATAATACGATCATCCATAGCCTTCTGTAGCTGTATTATTTACAAGTTTCTTGGCGTGAACACGTTTTTGTTAACATTTTCAGAAAACAGGTTGGTGAACTGCAACAAGGTTAACAGAGTGTTAGCGCTGTGACAATTGTCACGTTATATTTGTTAACGTCGATTTCAACATATGTTGGTGAAATCGGGCATCAGGGTTCTCTTTTCATGCGCCGCCCATATCGACTAGGGTGCTATTACCTCCGTAGAGTTGCTAATACCACGCACAGTGTTATTACCTCCTGATACTTGTCGCGTGTAGCAGAGAATTGCCATACAATACCTATCAATATTTCACCTCCTTAAACGTTATGTCATCTAATAATGTAGGCAACGAAAATGTTACATAGTATTCGCGGTTTGTAATGTAAACTAGTCGCCAAATTCTTTGTAGCCCAATAATAATTAACCTAATAATTAGATGAATTCCTCCAAAATTATAAAGCTACTGACATTTCACAGCGAGTACAAGTTTTGAGGTCGTCTGGATTTAAAAAGAAAACTATTTTTAGAAAAAGATGTGCCCCTGGCCTGTGAATAGTATAGGTAGATTTTACTCAAAAACATTTTAGTGCTTTGACCTCTTTTTCCTAACCTCAAAATGGTTATTTAATCTTTCTACTCTATTATTTTCTGCATATTGATCTTTCACGAGGAATATATAATCATAATCATCATATGAGAAAATGTAAAAAATGCAAAAATGTAAATGCAATATATTTGTACACTAAAATATGCTTATCATCCTTCTCTTTCTTCTCTTATAGGACACAAATCTGTTCATTTATGGTTCTCCGCCCTTATGCCATTTTAGGCACCGGGCGAGGAAGCCACAACTATGGATCAGAGAGAAATCCAAGCGATGTGTGTTAAAATATGTATGCAAAGTAAACTTGGCCTCATTTGAATGTAAAAAGCATGTTCAGCAAAGGTTACTTTTATTTTCTACCAAATCAAATACAAACATGCAATTGCAAAAGTCCCAAGACCTGATAACGAGTACGAGAGGGAAGATTAGCAATATGGAACTTACGGGCAATTGGGAGAAACTGGGGATAAGGAATTTGTATTACTTGTACAAATGTAGAGCATATTTTATTTGAATGAACAATTGAATGGCATAAACAAGCAATAATGTAGCAAATAGCTAAAATTAAAAGCAAATGGCACCAAGGAAAATATTTGGTGACGAAACACAAACCAGGAAGTTTAGGAATTTTTTGTACAGGATAAGAACAACTGGTTGGGGTCAGTATAGAAAGGGAACTTGTTGGTTGAACTGTGTTATATTAATTGTTCTATATCCATTTAGAATGAGGCTGATTTTAAGTACTAGCCATAATCAACTTGTAACAATTTATGCTCTGTAGTTGCAAATCTTCTTGCAACTGGCCAAAGTTGTCATTAAAACATTCCGTAAACACAGGTTCTGCAGTTTAATTTTTATTACCGCCGGTGTTTGTTGATACTGGCAGCTACTTCCAGGAAAGTAAACGATTAGTATAAAACTGCTGATGAAATCATGCCTTGCTGGCGTGACGTAACAATTACCCTAATGCTGTCCTCAGCAAGAATGACTGAAGAACAAGTTGACGGCGGAAGAAAACATTATAAATGTTAGTGAAGTGATAACTCATTTAAACAATGTGATTCTGTGGATGGCGAGGCTAAAAGAATCAAACAGCATTTATCCCCTCCGTTTTGCCGCAATATCCGGAGGAAAAACGTAGTGCATCAGTGCAACAAGAAAAACTTCATGACTTTTTTAAAACAAGGAAAAATTGGGTTGGTGTAAAATATGCACAGTAGAACATAAATCAAGTACGGTTACAGGATGGAATTCATCTCCCAGCATAATCGGTGAGTAATTATATTTATCTTACATACCAGAGTGTAATAATATTCTGTAATTTATTATTACATGAATATTTCCCTCCAACAGCGCGGGATAGATTTTTTTTTGTGCCTTCTGGTGCTACGTCCCTATAACCCGTCGGGTGTAAAGAATGTCCCCCAACAACCGTTACTTTGGGTTTCTATTGTATAATGCGTGTGATGGCTGCTGACAGTCTTTTCTATCACTTGAGATTATTAACATTCTTCTCTTGACATCTCATTTGTCAGCGCTGTCAAGCATTTCTGTTCTCTTTATGTTATTTTTCATATTATTATTATTATTATTATTATTATTATTATTATTATTATTATTATTATTATTATTATTATTATTATTATTATTATTATTATTATTATTATTATTATCATCATCATCACCATCATTAATATCATAAAGATCTCTTACAATTACAATTTTCCACTCTTTAATTCTTCCAGATACAATTTTACCAAAAGTAAACCGCCACTAGATAACATACCAGCCCTTCCCAACCTTTAACTGTGGTTGCGCGTGCGCGAGAATATTTTAGTATAGAATGACCCAAACAACTTACTCCTACCTCCTAATCTAAGTACAAAATGTGTACTTAACATTGTTAACTACCTCATGCTTATGGGCTATTTAGTTTATTGGGCTCCCTAACAATTTACCTACTACTAACTTTTACCCTTTATTTCTTCGTTATCACTCCCTCTTAATTTCTTTACCCTTCTTGATCATTTTTCCTCTACTCTCTCCGCAAACTTCCCTATCTTCTTAATATTGTTTTCACGTTTATCTGTAAACATCTTTAGTGTTACTAGAGTACACTTTTACTCTTTCATTTTCCTTTCCCTAAAACGTCTCTCCTCGCCCATCACTATATCTGCAGAAGTTTCTCTTCCGCTATTTCTCTTCATTCTTTAAATATGTAACTAACGCTCTCTTGCCAAAAAGAATACCCCGCACCTCTTGTCTATCCATAACCTCTATTCTGTTTTAACCATTAACCAAAATTCTTACAAATTTCGTTCCCCTCTCCATCCTTATTTTCCCCACTGTCCTCCTTAATTCTGCCCGCCAGCTTTCCTTATGTGCTATACTTATTTCTTCTGCTAAACACACTTAATATGCTGCATTCTGCTCTTCCTATATAACTGTACCAATATTTTAAACAAGTGTCACTATCCATCTTCTGCAAAACTTTCCTAACCCAACTTTTGCGACTTCCTTCGGTATTGATTTATTCAATGCTAATAACACTTTACAAAACATGTCACATGAATGTTCTACAGACTTACTTATTACATTTGCCCCCCATAATTCGATCTCATACGTCATTTTTGCTTCCACTATTGTTTCATATACTGTTTCGAGCCATTTTACCGACATATCTAATTTCATACTCCCGTCACCTTCAACTTCCCTTTCAGGACTGTTTTTTCCATGCGCACGGCGCACCCGATCCAGAACTACAGTGTTATTACCTCCTCAAAGTTGTTATCACCCTAATATCACGCACGGTGTTATTACCTCTTTGTATTTGCTGCAGCCTTAATAGTACATGCTGCGGCCCAAACCCCACGTGGAGCAGAGAATTTTCTGATAAGCCAGTAATGCCAATAGCTAAAGTTCACACCACGTTCACACCTACTTACATGTTCTGTTATCGTAACACGGTATACAACCGTTTCATATTCAAACTACTCGCCAAATTCTTTGTAGCCTAATATTGCTTAACCAATTATTAGAGAAATCCCTACAAAAATTACATAGCTACGAGATTTCACAGCAAGTACATGCTTTGAGGTCGCCTGGAGTTAAAAAGAAAAAGCTGTGCCTCTGTGAATAGTAAATATTCAAAAGCATGTACAATTTAATGCTACAATCCCCTGTTCCTGACCTCAAAATGGTTATTTAGGCACAGGCTTTTCTACTCTATAATTTTCTGCCTATTAATTTTTCGAGCAAATTATCATCATCGTCGTCGTCATCATCGTCATCGTCGTCGTCGTCGTCGTCATCATCATCATCATCATCATCATCATCATCATCATCATCATCATCATCATCATCATCATCATCATCATCATCAGAGAAATGTCCAAATTAGATAAATCAGAAGAAATGGGCAGAAAAGGTCTCCATTAAATTATGCAAAATAAAAATATATATGAATTTAAATGTGCAAATATATTTAATGATAAGGGTATTAAGCAAATGCACATTTTTACAAAATATATTTGGCCTCATTTGAATGTAAAAAGCATTTACAGCCAAGCTTAGTGTTTATTATACCAAATCCAATACAAACATGGAATTGCATGAAGTTCGGAGACCTAGTAATAAGTACGAGAGGGAGGGATTAGCATGGTTCAGATTAACAATATGCAACTTAAGGGGTATTAGGAGAAATTGGGAATGAGGAATTTGTCTTGTTTGTACAAATGCAGAGTATACTTTATTTGAATGAACAAATGACTGGCATAAACAGGCAATATGTGACAAATAGCATTTATTAAAAACGAAATGGCAAGCAGGAAAATATTTGGTGACAAAACGCAAATCTGGAACCTTATGGAACTTTGGTATAGTTGTGCTGCTCGAACAGTTACAATGGCTTTACTTTGTTAGTAGAAACCTCTCTGATAACACACTGATTATTCTTGTAAGAGTGAGAGGGGAACTGTTGGGCTTCCCGGCCCTGCGCTAAGGACCAATGAACGCACCACTTCAGCCAATGGAATTTGCAGGAATCACAAATGACAGATAGATGTTCACTCCATGTGGAGTAATCAGTGTGTTATCTGAGAGGTATCTATTACCAAAGTAAAATCCAGGGTATAACTGTTCGAGCAGTGCAACTATACAGGATAGAGACAAACAGTAAGGAGAGGAAACCTGTTAGTTTGACTGAGTTATTTTAATTGTACTATAACGAATTACAGTGAGGCTGAGTATCAGTCATATTTAAGTATCATTAAGTATATTTTAAATATCAGTCTTACTTAACTTGTGCTGTTTTATGCTCTATAGTTGCAAATCTTTTTGCATATTGATAGACTGCCACGTTAACAAACTTACTGTAAGTGCAGCTGTTTATAAGGTTGTCCATTGTTAGTGTAAATGTGATATAAACACTTTAAATATAATACATGTGATGGCTGCTGACAGAGACTTTCCTATCACTTCAGATGTATTAACATTGTACTCTTGACACCTCATTTGTCAGCATTGTGAAGCATTAATCTTCTTCTTTGACAGACTCCATACAAAATAAACTTTTAAACTGATACAATGAATGACTATAGTTTTGCAACTATATTTTTATAAAATTAATACCAAATATTAGTAGTCGTGTTATGTAGACACACTAAAAGTCTAATGTATTATATTGATATAGGTTTCTCGGAGTGTTCTTCAACAAACTATTCATACAAAAGTTTATGCTTCCAACAACTTTCATGATAATTAAGATAAACAATTGAAGCAATGGTTGTAGGTACAATGGGAATAAGGGAATGTGGAAACGTTTGAGCATTAGTCAAATCTTTCAGGAACTGATCACTTTGAAATTCTGGTCTTTGTACACTCACAAGATAAAATAAATAAATGAATGAATGAAGGAAGGAAGGAAGGAAGGGAGGGAGGGAGGAAGGAAAGAAGGAAGGAGGGAAGGAGGGAGGGAGGGAGGGAAGAAGGAAGGAAGGATGGAAGGAAGGAAGGAAGCATGAATAAATTATTGAGTTAGTGAGTGAGTGAATGAGTGAATGAGTGAGTGAATGAATGAATAAATGAATGAATGCATGAAGGAATAAATGAATAAATAAATAAACAAATGAATGAGTGAATGAATGAATGGATGGATGAATAAATAAATAAATAACTAACTTATTACATTTTAAAAGGACATAGATACTTTAAAATTCAAACCAATAACTAGGATCATCCCAGAAATCTTTAGCTGTACAACAAAGTGTGTTTGACATAAAGTATTGCTTTAACGAGTTTTACATTTTTTGACTATTTCTCACAGCTTACCATGTATCTAGCATTGTCTCCCTTCAAATGGATACACACCCTGATATCAGAAATATTTGGGTAGGGCAACCACCACATCATCACTATATATAAAATGGCTTGCATTCACGTCTATACCTACTATATAGCACTGGGTAAATCTGCTAAACGGATAGTACTGTTAGATAGAATAGGTTGGGAGGTATGTGGGAGGAAGGAGAAAGAAATGTAAAGGGTTTTTGGACAATGATTAAGAACATGACTTGTTGATACCTGATAAGCAGGTAATCACTAAATGTATACCTGAAAATATACAGAGTATGTATTGACTTATGTGATACTCGTAGATATTAGAGAGAGGGTTTAACTTGGTTAAGAGCAAGAGCTTTATTGAAAGAGGCTTCACCAAAGGATTGCACTCTATGTGGAAACAAACTAAGCATACAGCACTATGTAGCGGAATGTAAAGAAATAGAAAACTGGAGGATATTAATTTGCGATAACAACTGGGACAATAAAGAGGCTTATGTAGCAACTTTATGTTGAAAGGGGAGAAAAGAATTAAGGAAGTGGGGAAATATGGAGACAAAATCAAAAAGAAATAGATGAGGAGGGTAAGGAAGTTAAGAGACAGAAAAATGGAGAAACCAATAAAATATTATGTAATTGTTGCATAAGGGTTAGAATAGGGGTAAAAGGCCAGGGAGCCAATAACACTACTAACCCATAAAATAAGCAGTTAGCAAATTTGTACTTACTGGAAAATTGGAATTGGAATTATAAGAAAGTATTGTATGTTTAAGTACAAACAAACAAAACTAAACTTCAATTGTGCAAATCTTAACATACACACAGTTGGTGTGGAAAAAGTATTAAATTTCCATCATTTTATAGTGCGATCCATATAAACCTGAACTATTTCATTCGGCCATAACTTTTGAACCAGTAATAAGACACACGTGCAAATTTGAGAGAATATAATACACAATTGGGAGATTACATTACACTATTTACATCTCAAAGATGTGGATGTGCCCTTCACCATGTACCATGTTTGAAATCGTTTCACTATATTCTCTTAGTTATTATGGAGATGATATTGAATTGAGAGAAGGTTATTTCCAGCAAGATGAAGCAATGTGCCATACATCTAATGACACCAAGGAACTTGTAACCAGTTTCTTTGATAATTGAATAATCTCAAAAGGTTTGTATAATACACAAATGGGAGATAAAATAACACAATATACATTTCAAAGATGTGGATGTGCTCTCAACCAGCATCTATACATGTTTGCACTCGTCTCACCATATTCTCTGATATATTATGGAGATGATATCGAATTGAGAGAAGGTTATTTCCAGAAAGATGGAGCAACGTGCCATACATCTAATGATACCATGGAACTTGTAACCAGTTTCTTTGATAATCGAATAATCTCAAAAGATCTGTGGCCCCCAGAACCCCTGACCTAACCTCACCGGATTTTTTCTTGTGGGGGTATCTAAAAAAATAGAGTGTACAAGAATAGGCCACAGACAATTGATGTTTTCAAGGAATGCATTCGAACCGAAATAAGTAATATTGGCGAGAATACTCTCCATAAAACTTCAGAGAATATGGTGAGACAAGTGCAAACATGTATAGATGCTGATGGAGGTCACCTCCAACATTTTCTCTGAAATGTAAATAATGTAATATAATCTCCCAATTGTGTATTATATTCTCCCAAAGTTACATGTGTGTCCTATTATTGGTTCAAAAGTTATGGGCAGTTGAAATGGTTCAGGTTTGTAAGGTTCACACTGTAGTAACAATTTATTTTCAGTTGTCAAATTCTCAATAATATTATATTAAGAGCAGTATCTACCCACAAGCTTTAAATATTATCAAATAATATAATACAACACTTAAAGTTAGATAGGTAGCCAGCATGCTGAAATTGGAACAATGAAACACGGCATTGTATAGCTATGTTGTTACACAACACACTTGTTTACTTAGCAGCTATTTTCAGTCACATCCTATAAAAATAGCATTTAAAGGTATTATCTATTTAAATGGAGTGTATAGAATTAATGTAAACTTGTCTTCACACAGCACCGAGGTGTTGTTGAAGGTATACCCTGCTCCGAAGAGGAGGGGCCGTTGACTTATAGCCATCCCGGGACATTGTCCCTAACTGGCATAGAGAGGGTTTTATGAATAAAGACGGTGGTCAGTCAGTGGGTTTTGTTTGTGTAATTTTTTTATATTATTTTTTTATTAATAATAAGAATATATGTAAAGAGAGACATTGGAGATAGAAGGAATAATTGAGAGTTTTTGATAAGCAATGATAAGATGTTATTATGTGGCTAGTGCAGTTCTGGGATGTTGGTAAGAGTTCCCAGGGTCAATGTCGTACTCCCCGAGGTCGCGAATAAGTTGACTAAAACTATCTGGAAGACTGGCATAGAACCTTCGGGAAAGGTCATGGATGTAGTTTGTCAAGTTAGGAAAGGATAAGTCAGAGTGGATGTTTACGTTTGGAATATACCATTCAGCAGCTGTTGCAATGCGAAGGTATCTATTCTGAAGGACCTGTAACTTATGAAGATGGCTTTTGGCTGCAGCACCCCATATCTGGCAGGCAGACGTTCAGGCGTGTCATAGTACCTGTTTATAGATAAGGAGTTTATTTCGCAGAGACAGAGGGGATTTTCTGTTGTACAAGGAATATAGCATTGACATTCATTTGGAGACTCTGGAGGCGACCAATGTAATGGGGGCTTTCCAAGTGAGGAGCATGTCGAGTTGTACTCCAAGATATTGAGCTTCAGAAGTCCAGTGTACTGCTGCTCCTGCCAGGCGTAGCTCAGGAACATCTTTTTGTTGACAACGAGTGAGCGTGACAGCCTGTCATTTTGAAGCATTTATCTCCAAGTTAGAACCCAAGCAGAGAGCATCTCAGCATACTGCCGTGCGCGGTGAACTACTGTGAGGTGTCTGGAGGATGCCGTGGAGATGGCTGTGTCGTCTGCAAATAATATACTTTGCAGCCCCGGATCGTAGGTAAACTTGTCTTACCTCTCATATGTGTGTGTGTGTGTGTGTGTGTGTGTGTGTGTGTGTGTGTGTGTGTGTGTGTGTGTGTGTGTGTGTGTGTGTGTGTGTGTGTGTGTGTGTGTGTGTGTGTGTGTGTGTGTGTGTGTGTGTGTGTGTGATCTTTTTCTGCAAATACTTCTAATAATTACTACTAAAAGAGCGAGATATTAGTTACTTGGCATACAGGAAATACAGCAACGCAAATGGACCACTTGGGAACTGTGCGTGTCTGATATGAAATGTTAAGTGATTATTGTACACAACACAGGTACATAATAAGAATAAAATCAGCTTATACATAGTAAATTAATTAAATGTGTAGCCAAGTAAATATGTATGGTAGTAATTTGCAAATTAACCTAAAGTGCCCTTATCTTCTGTAATTTATGTAACAGAAAAAAGATGAGAGAAAACCATTAAATTAATCAGAACACATTTGTTATTTAGTAAATTCTGCAGCAATAGGAAGTGTGATGATATAAGTAATTTTTTACTACAATCAATGCGTACAGCAAGAATAATTTCTAAAAAGTTGATTGGTACAACTGGCAGAGGGTAATGTCAAGCATTTTATCAACTAAGCTATCACTGAAAGGCATCTCACTAATATTGTCACTATTATTGTGTAAACATCAACAACTGTTGTACATTTTGTTCCAATAATCTCTCTTTTATTACACAAATAAAAATATTTTTTACTTATTCTCCACTTATCTTAGGAAGCTGATCTTAAAACTTCTTTCTTCTTATTCAAATCGATTTCGAAAGCATTTTGCATTCATGTTCAGTGAAAACAAACTCCGTTGTTAAGGAAATTTTGGTTACTATGTTTTCCTTTTGCTATGTCATTCCCAGCACCACCAACATCTGAAGACGAAACAAACCTAAAAACAGAATCAATTGCCGGTATGTCAAAATTCATTACGATGCTTATTTTTTAAAATAATTATTTTTTCCCACACTATCAAATCTATGGGAACATTTAATTGAAAACAAACTGAAGATAACTGCAATAAAAGGCCTTCAAAATCGATTTGAATAAGAAGAAAGAAGTTTTAACATCAACTTAAGATAAGTGGATTACAAGTAACAACTTTTTTTATTTGTGTAATATTTATTACTCCACTGTAACTAGCTTCAATTATCTGTGTCATCTATCTTTTCTCTATAGTAATAATCCGTATTTTAGTCTTCTCAGTTATAAACAACTCTGGCATTAAAAAAAGAAACTTTTTTTTTTATTCACTACACATTTGTCATTAAAATTGTAATTTTCTGTAGTGTGATCAATCTGTACAAGTGGGTCATTGCCATTATATAAATGACTTGATTTAAATGCATCAGAATGTTAAACTATATAAAATTATGTATATATATTTTAGATACTCTAAATGCAGTTCCTAATGAAACATAATAATCATGTTAGTTTAATAACATTGAACTGAAAGAAAAGAGAAAGGCATATTTTGATTTCCTTATTTTTCCTCTTGTCAAAATTTGATCACTTTATACATGATTTCTTCTACCTGCCAGTGTATGGCATGTTGCTGTCCTGAAGTCAAGATTAGGGGGCAGATTTTGCCCTATTTGTCTATGTTATTCCTTTGTTCAGAAACATAGGCTTTTAAGTTATAACCACGTTTGCTACAATTATTAGCCTAATTTCTTAGTTTTGTAGTGCCTATAAATACCTATTTCATACCTTTGTACCTATTCTGCTTATTAGTGCCTAAAGCTGCCCTTTTAGCCAATTTCTTCTTCTTGTAATTTGTGACAACAGCTTTGCCATTTGTTTTAATGCATTAGCATGATATTTTTGTGCTGGTATGATATTTTTGTGCTGGAGTAAAGGCTTATTTCTTGAGCTAATAGTAATACTTGATGGAGGGATTATTAATTAAATTATTGATGGTGTTAATTGTTAACAATCATATCAGATCACAATCAGTACCGCTGGTAAGCAGGAATTTACTCCCGTAAGATTTCTTTTACATGTGTGTAAATCTACTGACACGAAGCTGTTGTTTTACCCAATCTTAAAATCACCAATCTGGGACTCTGTTCAGATTACAACTTAAACTCGTAAGGTCAGCGCTTAATTAGCTAGGCTAAAGATTAGGATTGTATATATATGACAAAATTGTGATTTTCCCATGCTTACGTTTTTCTACATGTATTTCAAGGAATCATGAAATCGATTGCTTGGAGACCTCTGGTGTTGTTTCCAACATTGAAAATGAAACTGCACACCAATAAATCTTAATGGTTTGTGTAAAACTTTACAGAAATGCCTTTATGAAAGTAGGTACGAGAATTCTTTTTACAATGCCGTTATTGCTGTAATTCTGTTTGAATGAACGTTAAATGCTTATAAAAAGCTGTGCTTTATTATTTTTTCTTAGTCGACAATGGGACATTTAGGGTTTTTATTACAAAAACTAGGATTCTGAAGCTTTAGCTTTTAATTAATTTTTGTTCTGTGTTTGTATCTTTCTGACACATCGTGACATCATTTTAAGTGATATTAAGATTGCTGTGATGAACTTTTGAGTTTATTATTTTTCCAACAATCGTTTATTATTAAGGAGACACATCTGTGCAAATTGGACCAAAAATTACAACAATCCCAAATTTAATTTTTTTGTCTTAAAATTAATATAGACATACTTCAATAATATAAAGTGTTTTTCTTTTTCTCTTGGCACTACAGAAAACGTCACATGACTTAAATAACCCTACATCTGCAGTTTGGCTGCTATTACGTAATTTTAAGCTCAGATTTCTCAGATTCCATATTTTCTACATTTTCTTAACTTCAAAATGTTCCACAGGATGCAATTTTCTATTAATCTGTATGAAATTTTAAACATGCCTGTAAGGACAACTGCATATTAAGTGTACCCATTTACATTTGTTGTGTTTTTGTTATTTGTATTGAAAAGGATTCTAATGCTTACTTCTTATTGAAAGCGCTTAGGAAAATAAAATTTTTAAATAGGTATGATTATTTTTTCCCTTTGTTGATATGGTGAAGACAAATATTTCAAATAGGTACAGGTCATTAATAGGTTAAAATGGGTGCTGGAACTTATACCCCAAGCATTAACTTTTACAATTACAATATGTGGGACATTTTGAAAATCGCCTGTAATTTAGAAATAAACTGTTAATTCCTCATAAACTATTCTAATTAGAAAGCTGAAACTTGGCATTATTCCATTATTGATCGATCACAAAAATAATTGTATAAATTTGAAGCAAATTAACAAAAGCTTCAGATATTTCAATTTTCATGTTAAAGCCCCACCCCCTCAAAAACCCACGTTTTTGTTTTATGACATGGTTAATTATTTCACACCTTTCTGCACATTATTATTCTTACTTAGTGAAGTGGATATATATGCATTTTAATTATATGACAATATCTGTTATTTTAATTTGCTGTGAAGCCATTAATGATATTTGGAATAAATGTAGGACTATTTTGTCCAGGGAACCGCAATATGGTATTGTTTAGCAAATTTGTTGCAGTATATATTGCAATCATTGTCATTTTGTTATAGTGCATTTATAGTGAATTTTAAGAGCCATTACACCAAAATTGTGCATTTTTAAGTGTTTACATAGCAAATTTTTAGTGCCCGTTTAAGTGCCTATTTTGCCCATTTGTTGTGCCTTTTTACCTGCCTATTTCACACATTTTTACTGCTTATAAATTTGCTACCTACTAATGATTACATCTGAACAGTGTACGTACACTGTCTTGCCATATATGTGTGTAAACAACTGTGCAGTTTTAACATTCCTTCCAATACATCTCATGGGCTTGTGACATAGCACACAACTTTACGCAGCCTTCATTTGTTTTTCCTTCAGCTTAGAGAGGAGTCCACACTCTTTTCTGAACAATTGTAACCATTCACTGGACTACAGCCAGCAAAAGTCACAAGCCACTTCATATTTGAATACCTATGCTTTTACTATTTATTCACTTTAAAGAGAAAATGACAGATTTGCTGTTGGAAAAGGTACTCTTCCAATACATGAGGAGCCAAGGCGTAACTATTAGAATAATTAATTAGAATAATTAATTACAATAATTAATGGCTGCCATTGCAGCCATCTGTTTTGTTATTAGACACAAAGGAATTTTGATTCCCTCTTCTTTGTTCTTGTTATAATATTCAATCGCTTTATATATGATTCCTCGTGCCAGCCAATGTATGACACGTTGCTGTGATTACAACTGTATAGTGTGTACTGTGTTGCCAAGTACGTGCGATAGGCTTGCATAAACGTCTCTGTTGGTACACATTCCTTCCAATATGCTTGCCCACCTCCATAGAATGGATGGCTTTATGTCTGCCTCATGTTCAGGAAGTTCCAAGTTTAAATTTTGATCTAGGCGAGTTACTTGGATAAGATTATATTTCCCAGGATTTTCCCTTACCCTTAAAAGACAAATGTCAAAAAGTTCTAAGCTCCATGGACCCTGTACTCATTTGAGCATCATTTTATTCACCGTCTGATATGACCCAACATTGGAGAACGTAAATAAAAAAAAAATCAATATATTTACATGCCTTGCCATTTAGTGTATTTAAATAACATTGCTTAATTGATATACAAGCATTTACAAAAACTTCAAATCTGTTATCTTCAGAAACACATGAAATGCTTAAATTGCATTCAACTAAGCTGTTAGTCATTAAATGAAAATTCTGTTAGCAAAACAATCTGTCAAATTAGCAAAAGGTTGTCAGGTTATGGGTAAAACTACTGTAACTAGAAGAGATTTTTGGAAATATAATGTGATTTAAAAGGGACATTTTCATTGTATGAAACTTGTGCAAGCTTCACACAAGAAAATCTCAGGATTACTTTCTGGTACTGAAATGCACGTAAATAGGGTAAGATTGCCCACAAAAACTGGTTTACTTCGACCTCGGCAGCTGAAGTTGGGGCAGTCTGTGCGGGTGTGGCGCTTTGTAAAAAGTATGGCGTGGCTTTTGTCCGGATTAACGGTCATCCGTCAACGCCTACACCACTGCTGTGTGAGATGGAGATGTCTTTGTAAGGGCTTGAAGGCTCTGAGGATGTGTTTGTCTTTGCAGAGCAGAAGCACGTCGTCAGCGTATTGTGCCATTTCGACTCGTGGCTCTGTTGGGAAATCTGCCATAAAGACGTTGAATAGGGCGGCGGATAGTACAGAGCCTTCGGGGACTCCGCCTCTCACTGGTCTGAGTGTAGATGTTTTCCCCGCAACTGTGATATGGAACGTGCGGTGTCGCAAGAAGCTGTGTAGTATGTTGACCATTTGTGTTGGGAGCACCAAGTGGATCAGTTTGTAAAGGAGCCCGGCGTGCCATGTCGTAGAGAAGGCCTTCTCGACATCCAAACAAACCGCAGCAGTGAAGGCGCCTTCCTGGAAACCCAGGGCAGCGGTCTCCACCACACGCAGCAGCTGTCGGATTGTCGAGTGCCCAGGACGAAAACCAAACTGATGGGCGGGAACGGCTTGAATGTCTCCCAATATTGGGGACAAGCGGGTGACAATCAACCTCTCGAGAACTTTCGAGAGGGTGGAAAGGAGGCTAATGGATCTGTAGCTGGAGGGGTGAACCGGATCTTTCCCAGGTTTCAATATGCAAATCACCCGGGCCTCTCTCCACTCTCGTGGAAAGTACCCAAGGGTGAGGCACATGTTGAAAATCCTAGTTAGGAACAGAACCGCGTTGAAGGGAAGATGGTGGAGCATTAGGGGTGTCAGTCCGTCCGGCCCCGCCGCCTTTTTTGGTTTGAGATGCTGGAGTACGCCTTGGACTTCGCTGGGACGTATGGTTGGGAGTCGAACGGCGTCCTCAGGAGGGTGGCGTAGAAAACGACGCACCTCTCAACGAACACGTTCAGAAAAGATATCGTCCTGAGGGCCATCTCTTGGACATAAGGTAGGTTCAAGATAGTCAGCGAAAGCGTCGGCTTTGGCTTGGGGATCGTAAGCCAGGCCTTGGGTGCTATGGATGGGGGAGTTGTATTGGCCTCTGTGATTTCTGAGGGCTTTGGCTTTACTCCACACGTCGCCATCCTCGACGCGCAACCTGGCCATTTTGTCCTCCCACGCTTGCACCATGTGCTCGCGCAGTCGGGCACCTACCTCTCGATGCAAGCGTCTTAGAAGCGCTCGATTATGTGGCGTGCGGTGACGCTGGTATAATCTCCGTGCAGCCCAGGATCTTCTGATAAGAAGGATGATGTCCAAGGGAAGGACATCAGGGTGGAGAGGAGCCGAGGAGTGGACTGTCAGATTACTTCATGATGGAAGTAAAGGATGAGATTGCATTCTCCAGGTTGGGTATGTTTGTGATACTTCTTAAATAAAAGACACCATCTAACCACCGTATATTATTATTATTATTATTATTATTATTATTATTATTATTATTATTATTATTATTATTATTATTATTATTGTTGTTGTAATTTACGTCTCCAACGTTAAGTTATATCGGACGATGCTCAAATGAGGCCGGGGTCCATTGAGCTTAGAGTTATCCGACATTCGTCTTATAGCGTAAAGGAAGACCCCCGGAAAAAAACCTTATCCAGGTAACTCACCCTGACCGAGATTCGAACTCGGGACCTCTTGAACGTGAGGCAGACATGCTACCACCACGCTACCAAGGCGGGCACCGTATATTATTATGAATCCAACATAAAGTTAGTAAGGGACAGAGTCCCGGAATGGCAAAACATCGGAGGTCCTTGTTCTCGGAGAAGGAAGACTATGAATGTTTATTAGTACAAATGTCACTGTACTCCTGTGATCCTTTACGATATATTGTTGATCATGGTTAGCGAATGAAACACTGATTAATACCAGATTCTCAGCTCCGTGGTGGGGATTGAAACTGCATAGGGCGCTCTTCCTGTCCTTTCAGGTGCGTTCCTCGGTAATGCAGTGAGCTTCTATTTCGACCGAGCCATGAATGAAATAACTCGTGTCTACTTGCTTCTCTCTCCACCCACAAAGACTGGTTTATTTAATTCCTGTTAAATGTTTGTTGCATATGATGTAAACTCTAATGCACATCATTTCTTCGGGCTGTAATCACATGTGCTAACTAACCTAGGATACCCCAGTTAGCGTTCAAACAACGCGTGCACATTGACAATGTGCGAGTTTCACCACCAGGGAATGGTTTCATTTGTATGAAGAAGGTTGCAGTGGTTTTGGCAGAAATAAATCGGATTGATAATATTGATCTTAGCATTCATTGGATTAAAAAATGAAAAAAATTAGCAAATTAAGATTTAATTTGATGTCCACGCCTCCCAGGAGTCAACTGTTACGTATAAATATAATGCGGCTGAGTCACAGATTAATACCAGATGCTCAACTCTGTGTTAAAAACTGAAGACGCATAGGGCGCTCTTTCCTAAATCTTTAGACCCCGGCGACCTTGTAAACTACGGCCGGTGCGGCCGGTAATGTAGTAAGCTTCTATTGCGACCGAGCTGGTTAAAACATACTCCCACAAAATGTAAAACACGAAGTTTTGATATGGGCTTTTTACCGGACAAATACAATTCTCTTTACATGTGTCCTTGTGTGGCGTTAGGTTATGTTCATCGAAATATCTGAAATTGCACTAGCTTGTAGCATATTATGATTTGACACTTTCTAGTTGAATGTATGAATAAATAAATGCACATAAAGTCAACATCTGTAGATCTGTTTAACCAGATTTATAACAAATGTATAAATATTAAATTATGTGCAACATTCACGTGCAGTTACAATAAGAGGAATTATGTACTAAATGGTGAAATGTTACATCATGATTTTATTTTATTAATAGATCTCGGAGTAGTCAAGTGAATGGGATCAAAAACAAAACCTATTATTAGAACTTGATCAGTAACTGTCCATCCATACAAAATTATCAAAACGGAATTTCTATTCCCCAGAACATTATTTTTCATATATATTTCACATGGCTGTATTTCTTCACGTTGAGCATAATTGACTATGAATATTGTTCCATGCACAACTCCAACTTTAAGAATTAAAACCCAAAATTCACCATTTACTATTATAAGATCAATTAATTAACCACTTTGGTTCTTAATTTATTTTCCTTTTGAATGTCTCTTACTTTGTAAGTCAACACAATATTAAACAGTGAAGACTTGTGAAAAAAAAAAAACAGTTGAATATATTCCACCACGCTTAATGTACAAGTGGGTGTACTTGAATTTAGAGTACGTATTGAATAGCTCGAAAAAGTACAATTTGTAAATTAAACATGAAATTGCGATGGAAAACTACAGTAGGATTCAATATTTTAATTTGGATTCCCACTACTAGAAGGAGATAACTAAATATGCAACTGTTTTCCCTCCATTGAACAAAATCTATAATAATGGCTTAACTACTAGAATATAGAAAGCTATGGCCAGAGTAATACTATCGCGTAGCAAAGCTAAGCTGACTACATCCTGCTAATACTCTCATTATGAATCCACATCTTCCGTAACGCCATTCGTATGTGTCGTACGCAATTATAAGAAACGGTTGCACGTACTACTTCACAGAAAGTTAAAAATAAGGAACACAGCGTTTTGTACTCCTCTCAAAAATTGATGCTATACCTCGGCCGTTCTATCTCCGGCTCTGACATTTCTCGAGAGGGGGAAGCAGGCTGTTGCCAGTTCTTTAGCGGGAATTTCAAGCAGAGGAACAATGCGTATTTTAAATATTTCATGTATTTGCATATTTCATGAACCAGTAGCCATATTATTATAATAGCGATAATAATAGGACTTACGAACACTAAACATCGGAATTCACGCACGAAAAATATACCTAAGAAGGTTCAAAAGCGCAAGCCGCTATTAGGCCACGTGGCTCAAACAAATTTAAGCTGGCAACACGGTGATGGGGTCGGGAGCCACGCCTACCAGCGACAATGCTGATTGGCGCTAGCAGACAGTTTTAACTTCCTGACCACGACACCGGATGTAGACTCCCAGTACTACCAACAGATGCAGTGTGTGTGTGTGTGTGTGTGTGTGTGTGTGTGTGTGTGTGTGTGTGTGTGTGTGTGTGTGTGTGTGTGTGTGTGTGTGTGTGTGTGTGTGTGTGTGTGTGTGTGTGTGTGTGTGTGTGTGTGTGTGTGTGTGTGTGTGTGTGTGTGTGTGTGTGTGTGTGTGTGTGTGTGTGTGTGTGTGTGTGTGTGTGTGTGTGTGTGTGTGTGTGTGTGTGTGTGTGTGTGTGTGTGTGTGTGTGTGTGTGTGTGTGTGTGTGTGTGTGTGTGTGTGTGTGTGTGTGTGTGTGTGTGTGTGTGTGTGTGTGTGTGTGTGTGTGTGTGTGTGTGTGTGTGTGTGTGTGTGTGTGTGTGTGTGTGTGTGTGTGTGTGTGTGTGTGTGTGTGTGTGTGTGTGTGTGTGTGTGTGTGTGTGTGTGTGTGTGTGTGTGTGTGTGTGTGTGTGTGTGTGTGTGTGTGTGTGTGTGTGTGTGTGTGTGTGTGTGTGTGTGTGTGTGTGTGTGTGTGTGTGTGTGTGTGTGTGTGTGTGTGTGTGTGTGTGTGTGTGTGTGTGTGTGTGTGTGTGTGTGTGTGTGTGTGTGTGTGTGTGTGTGTGTGTGTGTGTGTGTGTGTGTGTGTGTGTGTGTGTGTGTGTGTGTGTGTGTGTGTGTGTGTGTGTGTGTGTGTGTGTGTGTGTGTGTGTGTGTGTGTGTGTGTGTGTGTGTGTGTGTGTGTGTGTGTGTGTGTGTGTGTGTGTGTGTGTGTGTGTGTGTGTGTGTGTGTGTGTGTGTGTGTGTGTGTGTGTGTGTGTGTGTGTGTGTGTGTGTGTGTGTGTGTGTGTGTGTGTGTGTGTGTGTGTGTGTGTGTGTGTGTGTGTGTGTGTGTGTGTGTGTGTGTGTGTGTGTGTGTGTGTGTGTGTGTGTGTGTGTGTGTGTGTGTGTGTGTGTGTGTGTGTGTGTGTGTGTGTGTGTGTGTGTGTGTGTGTGTGTGTGTGTGTGTGTGTGTGTGTGTGTGTGTGTGTGTGTGTGTGTGTGTGTGTGTGTGTGTGTGTGTGTGTGTGTGTGTGTGTGTGTGTGTGTGTGTGTGTGTGTGTGTGTGTGTGTGTGTGTGTGTGTGTGTGTGTGTGTGTGTGTGTGTGTGTGTGTGTGTGTGTGTGTGTGTGTGTGTGTGTGTGTGTGTGTGTGTGTGTGTGTGTGTGTGTGTGTGTGTGTGTGTGTGTGTGTGTGTGTGTGTGTGTGTGTGTGTGTGTGTGTGTGTGTGTGTGTGTGTGTGTGTGTGTGTGTGTGTGTGTGTGTGTGTGTGTGTGTGTGTGTGTGTGTGTGTGTGTGTGTGTGTGTGTGTGTGTGTGTGTGTGTGTGTGTGTGTGTGTGTGTGTGTGTGTGTGTGTGTGTGTGTGTGTGTGTGTGTGTGTGTGTGTGTGTGTGTGTGTGTGTGTGTGTGTGTGTGTGTGTGTGTGTGTGTGTGTGTGTGTGTGTGTGTGTGTGTGTGTGTGTGTGTGTGTGTGTGTGTGTGTGTGTGTGTGTGTGTGTGTGTGTGTGTGTGTGTGTGTGTGTGTGTGTGTGTGTGTGTGTGTGTGTGTGTGTGTGTGTGTGTGTGTGTGTGTGTGTGTGTGTGTGTGAAATATTCGAATATAGTGGTGTTGTAATAAATATCTTGCATTATGATGAAATTGTATTTCAGTGTTTTAAAGTTAATATAGTCCTACATTTTCATTCTAAAGATAATTTTGAGGATATGTTTTCAATTGCTCATTACTGTATGTTGGTACTATTGGGTTTCCCCTTCCACCTTTTACAGTCGCAAAACGTCAGAGCCGGAGATACAACGGCCGGACAGTAGATATTTGTACTATCGGGTGCAGTGGCAATAAGACAAGCAATACTAAAATTGATATGAAAATCCATCACAAAAACACCAAGGAATTTAATGCAACTTGGATTTTTACTATCTAATCCATAACGAGCAAAATTTGTACCATAATTGATGTATGGTCACTCATATGATATGCGATAGCCTTACTCAAAAAAGCTACAGACACAGCTTTCCTCATGATCATCAACCATATATAGAATTGATCCGTAAAATAATTATATAAGGAGTACAACTATGTGTACTCCTCTCAAAAATTGACGATGAATGAAATTGAATGAATTCAACGAGTAAACCAAGAATTCGTAACTATAGGATTAAACGTTAAGTAATTAGACAACTATGCTAAAGCAGACTTCATTCAACATATATTCTCTGAAGTAATTCTATTAAAGGACATCATAACATGGCCAAAACTTATTTTTAGTCCAACCTTATTACTTATATTTAGGTTTGGTTAAGTGCTACTGTTACAATTAATGGATATTTGACAAAGATGTAGATAAACAATTGTACTGCCCTCTAGTATAATAATATAACGAGCTCAGAGAATGAGGTGCCTACACTAGCGCCACATATAACTCATAATACGGAACAGTAGCAGTTATACATGATACGGTTATTTTTCGAACAATAAGATTACATTTCTTATGCGACATTAAACCACTTGTCCGAATGTTTGAATCTGGATTAAAAAAGACTCCTGAAAGAATTATCAGAATCATTCGTATTGCTAAGCAGTTGATAAACCGCGCACTAGGTTGCGCAGCGGTCTCTGTAATCAGTCTTTCGCATTCAGCCGCATTCAGTCAAGGCCACTAGAGTACTTGAATAGCCGATTAAACCACGGTGGCGTATTGACGTGGTTCCAGCAATGTCCATTAGATGGCCCAGTGGTTAAATAAACGTGGAGCACGGTAATACTTCATTGTTCATAACGTCGAGGACGTAAATAACTAATTTACTGCATTGTCTAAATTTATTTGCAAGACTAATTGATCGAATTTCACCAAGATTGTGCATCACACCTTGTTTAAGTCAGTAACGAATGAATCCGGAAACCGCTGCTTGGACAACGTTGAATCGTTCACATATACATAAAAGAAACCAGGAAAAATTTTGTGTCTGTAGTGTGTCTCCTGGGAGACGCTGCTAGAATTACCAAGCTGCGTCTCCTAGGAGGCACATTTAAGCTGCTCCTAATAGACGACCATGGTTGTGTCTCTTGGGATACGCTGCTTGATCCACCAAGCTGGGTATCCCAATAGACTGAGTCTAGGGCCAATGGATATGTCAGTCTATACCACAGGTCTATACGCTTGTGTGATTTCAGGCCATGGGTTAATGTACTTCTTTCAGAACCTGTAGTTGGCACTAATGGAATAATGTGGTAATTCAAGAAGCTAGTGTCACTGACTTGCAATTCCTCAGGACCTGCATTCAGTTTCTATATTCGAAATACGACTCAAAAGTTTTCATTAATTTATTTAGAGCACAATGAAAACAAAAAAAGCTTTCTTGCTGTCGGCTTAGGTGATTTGGTAGATAGCACTGATCTGGAGGTTCTGATACCTGCAAGCAGAAGATTGTGCAATTTTACAGGGAAATCAGATAACCGTGTGGGCGCAGTGTCTTCTCACTACAGAAGTAGTAGTTGATTTTCACAATGTATTTGTTAAATATTTTATTTTTTATTTCTTTAAGGTATGCAGAGTCTATAGTTTTATTATACTTTTATGACCTAAAGTATAAATACCTTGATATAAGAAATTTTAACTATGTTATAATACACTTAATGATTTCCTAATAATTTGGAGATATTGCAGGTTTTCTAAATATAAGCCCGAATATATTATGTTACTTGTTACCACTGCTGCCATCTATATTGTCTCGAAATTCGGAAGGAAAGCTACTACACCAGCGCTGTCTCTAAGAACTAACTTCGGAAGTCACATTTAACCATATTATGGTACACTTAACGATTTTTAAGTTTAAATTACTGCAATACTAGCTTTCCTAAATTACAGCTATTTCGTAATTTTCATTTGATTTCCATGAGTTCATATAAAACAACAGTAAGTCAAAATTAAACACCATATTATTATTATTTGATTTCTTCAATACTTAGTCTTTGTTTTGGGCGTGGGGTTCATTTGGCCCATATAATTAGCTATCATCAAATATAAGAAATACTTAAACAATTTCTTATTAGCTTTATAGACATATCTCTTTGCATGTTGTTACATATCTTTAGTTCTCATACTTTTTGTACTAACATGTGTACAACAAACTTTTACACAAAGATTTTCAAACAAATTCTTCCATCTCAGACTACATTTTAGATGAAACTTTTGTGCACCAGAGTACTTTTCCTGGATTAAGTAATCTAAAATATATGAATTGTTTATAAGGATGTATTTGCAATGTTTGGTGTCTCGCCCTGCGACCCTTTCCACGAGAGTGGAGGGATTGATTGATTGATTTATTTTGCATTAAAAAGGTACATGGCCTGGTACCCCTACATTGGGCGGGGCTTACAGGCAGATATTTACATGGGTATATAATTTTTTTTAATGTATTTAGGGTGTATGTTTTATATCCCAAAAAAGCTCATACAGTGGCCCTCTTGGCCACCGAGAACAGCTTTTATAATTAGTTTATTGTTTTATTTTGTCTTTGTTTTTCAACACTTTTTTTTTCACTATATACACTGTACACTAACTACACACACGCGCGCGCACACACACACACACACACACACACACACACACACACACACACACACACACACACACACACGCACGCACGCACACACATATATACGCAGGTCGCGGCCAGCACGTTCCTTCCTCAGCCATACATATACACACTTGTAGACCACTATATACATATGAGGCTCGGTTGACTTGCATTTTGAAGCCCGGGAAAAATCCGGCTCTCCCCGCCACTTACCGCTCCATTAGCCTCCTGTCAGTGTTTTCGAGAGGCTTGTTTTAGCCCGCTTGTCGCCCCTACTGGGGAACATTCAAGCTATCCCTCCCCATCAGTTTGGTTTTCGTCCTGGGCGCCCGACATCACAGCAGCTGCTCCGTTTGGTGGAGGCCGCTACCCTGGGTTTCCAGGAAAGGGCATTCACCGCGGCAGTGTCTCTGGATGTCGAGAAGGCCTTCTCTACCACACGGCATGCAGGTCTCCTACACAAGTTAATCACCCTGGGGCTTCCTACACACATGTTACATCTTCTACACACTTTCCTTAAACACAGACATTAATGCTTAACCTAATCTATTATTCCTTCAAAAATCAGATAGCTTTTCACAGCAAGTACATTGTTTGTGGTCACCTGGATTTAAAAAAAAAACAGTTTTAGAAGAAGTAGTGTCCCTGGTCTGTAAGTTGTATATTCATTCCCCTGTTCCTAACCTCAAAATGGCTATTTAGATACTGCCTTTTTCTACTCTATAATTTTCTGCATATTGGTTTCCCACACCAATAATAATAATTAATAATAATTAATAATAATAAAAATAATAATAGTAATAATAATAACAATAATAATAATAATAGTAATAATAATAGGAGGAGAGAAAGAAGAGGGAGTAGAAGAGGAAGAAGAAGAAGAAGAAGAAGAAGAAGAAGAAGTAGTAGAAGAAGAAGAAGAAGAAGAAGAAGAAGAAGAAGAAGAAGAAGAAGAAGAAGAAGAAGAGGAAGAGGAAGAGGAAGAAGAAGAAGAAGAAGAAGAAGAAGAAGAAGAAGAAGAAGAAGAAGAAGAAGAAGAAGAAGAAGAAGAAGAAGAAGAAGAAGAAGAAGAAGAAGAAGAAGAAGAAGAAGAAGAAGAAGAAGAAGAAGAAGAAGAAGAAGAAGAAGAAGAAGAAGAAGAAGAAGAAGAAGAAGAAGAAGAAGAAGAAGAAGAAGAAGAAGAAGAAGAAGAAGAAGAAGAGGAAGAAGAAGAAGAAGAAGAAGAAGAAGAAGAAGAAGAAGAAGAAGAAGAAGAAGAAGAAGAAGAAGAAGAAGAAGAAGAAGAAGAAGAAGAAGAAGAAGAAGAAGAAGAAGAAGAAGAAGAAGAAGAAAGGCCAGTACCAAAATAACCATTTTGAGGTTAGGAACAAGGGATTGTTGCACTATAATGTAATTTGCCTTTGAGTTACACTCTTTAAAGACCTAGGGCATACTTGTTTCTATAAGTACTTTTCTTTTTAAACCTAGGCGACCTCAAAATATGTACTTCCGGTAAAATATCCGTACCTATCTAATTTCTGAAGGGATTTCGTCCATTACTTAAGCATTTATGGTCCTCCAAGAAAGCGGGACTAGTTTAAAAATCAATACAGAAGTGAGTCGCAAAAGAGGGATAGTGACACATGCTTTTTGTTGTTGTAAGTTACGTCCTCCAGCGTTAAGTCATATCGGACGACGAATGGAATGTGTGAAATGATGTAGAATGAGCCCAGGGTCAATGAGCCCACACACACACACAGACAGACACACACACACACACACACACATATATATATATATATATATATATATATATATATATATATATATATATATATATATATATATATATATATATATATAATTTTCTCTTCCCCAATTTTTCTTCAGTTTTAAATAAGTAACTAATTATTTCTTGCCAAAAACATTACCCACACCTCTTGTCTATATATATCCTTCACCTTGTTTTCCAACATTAACCAAAATTCTTCCAAATTTTATTCTCTTCCCCATTACTATTTCCCGATTGTTCTCCTAATTCTGCACACCAGCTATCCTAATATGTTACACTTCTTTGTTCTTCTAAACACACTTAATATGTTGCTATCTTTATTATCTGTTCAACTGTACCAATATTTTAAATATGTGTCACTTCCGCTCTTCTGCAACATGTTTCATAACCTAACTTTTGCGACTTCTGCGGTATTGATTTATTCATTTCTAATAATTATTTACGAAACATTTCATATGAATGTTCTACAGACTTATTTATTACATTTGCTACCCATAATTCCATCCCATGAGTCATTTTTGCTTCTGCTATTGTTTCATATAGTATTATATTGCTTATATAGGGTCAGCGGGCCGATCTGGAAGGTTCTAGATTAGATGAGATATCCCGTAAGTTGGAGTACACAGGTGGAACAGAAAGAGACGGCGCAGTGATGTTTTTTCCCCCAGCCACCCCTTGTTACCGCTATAAGACAAACGAGGGGGGGCGTGGCTAACGCCGACCGTCTCCTGCTTGCCCACTGTATAGGGTGTTCCGACGTTCGGGTGACACTGCTCCCTCCTCAAAGCTGGTCGTCCCGAACAGCACCATCGTAGCGTGCCAGGCGATCCAGGTGTACCACCAACAACTTCCCTCGGGGAACCTTCTGGATGCGGTAGACCACGTCGTTAATCCTCTTCACCACCCGGTACGGTCCTTGCCATGACTGCTGGAGCCTCGGGCAGCGTCCCTTAGTCCGGGTAGGACGGTACAACCAGACCAGGTCACCTTGCTGGAAACCTTGGCTGTTGGCTTGCCTGTCATACCTGGTCTTCATGCGGTCGCTCGCCTTCTGGATGTTCTGGCGAGCCATCTGGTGCATGTCGTGGAGATGGTCCACCAAGTTCTCCACATACTCGTTTGCTGGCTGTTTCGCTTCCGGAGGGCTTCCAAAAGCCAGGTCACAAGGGAGGCGTAACTCTCGGCCGAACATTAAGCTGGCAGGCGTCATCCCAGTTGTGTCGTGTGTAGACGAGCGGTAGGCCAGCAAGAACAGTGGCACCTTGACGTCCCAGTCTCGCTGATGGCTGGCCACGACCTTCCTCAGGTGTTCCTCTAAGGTCTTGACGTACCTTTCGACCATGCCATCCGACTGGGGATGTAGAGGCGTCGTGCGGGTCTTGTTCACCCCAAGCCTTTGTAGCGCCTCCTTCATTAGGTTGGACTCAAAGTTGGCACCGTGGTCACTGTGTAGCTCCAACGGTACCCCAAATCGACAGAACACTTGCTCTACAAGGCAGTCTGTGATTGTCTTTGCTTCTTGGTTTGGGATGGCATACACTTCCGGCCACCTGGTGAAGTAGTCCACGACCACCATTAGGTACTTGTTGCCTCGGTCGGAAACTGGGAACGGTTAGCAATGTCAACGGCGATCCGTTCGAATGGCGCTCCGACGTTGTACTGCTGCATGTGACCCCGGCTCCTAGTCGGGGGACACGACTCGCCGCGCACACGTGACACTGACGGCACGATCTCTCAGCATCTGCTCGGAGTCCCAGCCAGTAGTAGCGCTGCCGTAGTTTGTCAATCGTTCGGTTCGCTCCCAGGTGTCCTCCTGAAGTACCGGCGTGCACTTCCTCCAGGACTTCCGGGACCTTACTCCGCGGAAGTACCAACTGTTCTCTCTGTGTCTTCCCATCGGGTGACTCCCATACCCGGAACAGCACGCCCTCTCTGGTCTTCAACGAGTCCCATTGGGACTAGTACGACTTGTAGGTGGCGCTCCTCGGTGCGGTGTCCTCCCAGGTTGTTTGCGTCCCTGCCTCCACTTCCCTCAAGAGTGGCCCCAAGTCTGCGTCCGCCAGCTGCTCCCTCCTCAGGCCTGCGCTATCCCATCCGTCCGCAGGCACTGCCGTGACTACTCGGACTGCTGCGGCACGCTCCTTCCCTTCCAATCTTGTGCACTGGCCGCACCTTTCTGGACAGGGTCTTCGGGACATGGCGTCAGCGTTACCGTGGCTCTTCCCTCTACGATGTTCCGAGGTGAAGTCGTACTCCTGCAGCCTCTGGACCCAACGTGCTGTCTGGCCTTCCAGGTTCTTAAAGTTCATTAGCCAGGATAGGGCGAAATGGTCAGTCAGGTGGAATGGCTGACCGTACAGGTACTTGTGGAAGTGCTCCAAGGTCTTTACTGTCGCCAGCAGCTCTCGTCGGGTGACGCAGTAGTTCTTCTCTGCCCTGGATAGCGTCTTGCTGTAGTAGGCTATCACCCGCTCATGCCGTCCTGGATCTGCGATAGGACACCTCCAATGCAATGGTCGCTAGCGTCGGTGTCCACAATGAAGGCGCCACCCGGTTGTGGGAAACCCAAAATTGTAGCACTGCACAGGGTCTCCTTTAGGCGCTGGAAAGCGTTTTCTGCGTCCTCTGTCCACACATAAGGCCGGTGTTCCTCTGTCAGGCGGGTGAGGGGTTTTGCTATGTTGGAGAAGCCCTTTATGAAGCGGCGGTAATAACTGCACAGCCCCAGGAAACTGCGCAACTCTTTCTTATCCTTTGGGCGAGGCCAATCTCTCACAGCCTGTGTCTTCTCCGGGTCTCTGGCCACTCCGGTTGCTGAGACTATGTGGCCCAAATAGTTAACTTCCTTGCGGAAGAGCTGGCACTTCTTCGCGTTCAGCTTCAAGTTGGTCGCCTGCAGTCTCTGTAGCAACTTACTCTGATTCTCGAGGTGATCTTCAAAAATCTTCCCGACGATGATGATGTCGTCCAGGTATAGCAGGTAGGCATCGTAAGTCAGCCCTCTCATCACTGACTCCATGAGGCGCTGGAAGGTAGCTGGTGCGTTGCAGAGGCCAAAGGGCATAACCGTGAACTGCCAGAGCCCTTGACCCGTCGAGAATGCAGTCTTCTCCTTGTCTCTCGGGTCTAGAGCTACCTGCCAGTAGCCCGAATTCAGGTCCAGGGTCGAGAACCACTGTGCACCAGCTAGCGTGTCCAGGGTGTCGTCAATCCGGGGTAAGGGAATACAGTCCTTCTGGGTGACAGCGTTCAGTTTTCTGTAGTCTACGCACCTTGCTTCGCCAGCGGAACGCGTCTATATGGTTGCCGAATAGGCCAGGCGTCCCTGGTGTCGATCCGGTGAAGCACATTGTCCGTGCGGCCGTAGTCACTATCACCTTGGCTGAAGACGCGCTGGTATCGTCTTAGCAGTAGTCAAACTTTCTCCAGTTGCTCTGCGGTGATGTGGTCGGCCGCCCTCTCCAGTAAGCCTTCTAGCCGGGGCCCCAGGTTTTGCGTCGGCACCGGCTCCTGCGTCTCGTCGATTGCTGTTACGCTTACCACGGGCTCTCACGTTCCCAACTCCGTCCCGGCCTGAAGGTTGTGATTGGTGTCCGATGGATTTTGCAGTCTCACTGGCACCTCCTCTCGGCAGGGCAGCAGTGCCCTGGCTACACATAGTCAGTGCACAGGCGTCTTCTGGTCCAGCATCATGTTCCTGGTTCTCTGGCCTTCCAGTCGCGCCGTCACCATCACCTCACTCCTCGCGGGGACAACCACGTCTTCGTCCAAGACGACCCTGCAAATTCCAAGGCGCTCTTCGGCTTGACGGAGTATAACCTCTTCTCCGTTAAGTCGCAGGACCTTCTTGCCGACGTCGACCGTCGCCTCATGGCTCCTGAGGGCATCCAGTCCCAGAATCACCTCCTCAGCCACCTTCGCGACGAACACCCACAGACGCACGGCACTCCGACCCAAGGTCATCTCCAGCAAGGCCTCCTTCTCCACAGGCAAGGAGTCGCCCGATGCCGTGACAAGCTGTTATGGTCGGCTCGGCTTCCTTGTCGGCAAACCCTTCGCCACGTCCGGTCGGTTGATGGTCACGGCCGCCCCGGTGTCCACCAGCACGCGGCACGGCTTTCCTCTTACCCAACCATCCGCGATGAGGCTGTCATCCATACGGCGGCTGACGGCGCGCAGTGTCACTCGAGGGGATGGTGGTGATGGTGCCGACGTGCCCCTCTCCACGACGGCCTTACTCGTTTTCCGGCTGCTCTTCCTGGTGTGGGCAGTCTCTCTGCAGGTGTCCGGGCTGTCCACACCCCCAACACAGGCCACTAGGTGTTCGCCGGCGTCCCTCAGCTGGTCTTCTGTCTCCGGCGTAGCGGACACTCCTCGTTCTCGTCGTCGGGATAGATGTTACCTTGGCCGCCTCCATCCTTAATGCCGCTGTCAGCGCCTCGTGGATGGTTTTATAATCGCCGAGCATTAGGCGCTGACGAATCTCCGTGTCCCGTACTCCGTCGACAAAGTTGTAGGCGGCTTCCCGGAATACGAACTCCAGAGGCAGGTCAACCAAGGCCTTGCTAGCCAGCTGCTCAATCGCTATGGCGATCTCCTGCAGCGTCTCCCCCGGCTGCTGTGACCTTGCCTTTAGCTGGCTGCGGTATGCTGCGGCTAAGCGGTGGTTCCCGAAGCGATTCTCCAGGGCCTCCCAGATGTCTTTGGGTGCCGCCGTTGTCTGCACCGCGTTTAGGACTTCCGCGGCCCGTCCCTGGAGGCTGGCTATTAACTGTGTGGCCTCCTCCCACGGTGACCGTCTGCTGTGCTTGGCCACTGTGTCGAACTGGCGGCGGAAGACCTCAAATGTTGACGCGCCGTCATATTTCGGAGGTTTGACGCGCGCCGATGTTGTGTCGTGTCCCGGTGCGTCGGCCTTCAAATCCTTCTGTCTCCTGCCGACGACGTCCTCCACCATGGCGTTCAGGGACTTGACGCTGCTGTCGGCCTTTCCCTCCAGGTTGTTTACGCGGTTCGCAAAGTCTTCGACGTCTTCCACCACGGCGTTCAGGGTCTTGGCGCTATTGTCGGCCTTTTCCTCTAAATCATTAAGGTGGTCGTCTACTTGACCCATCCGCTTGCCCAGCTTCGTGACGTCATCCCTCACGCCGGCCAACTGTTCCTCAAATTTGGCGACGTGGACCTCGTTCGCCTCCTTGATTTCCGTGGCCAGACTGTCGTTCGCTGCCCTCATTTCTGTGGTCAATTCGGTCTTTATTTCTTCCATCTTCTCGGTGATGTTGTCGTTGGCAGTTTTCATTTGATTCAACTCGGCGGTGAGGTTGTTATTTGCCGCTTCGGTTTTTGTTGTTAACTCGTTCATCTTCGCGTCCAAGTTGTTATTTGCAGTCTTCATTTGTTTCAGTTCCGCGTCCAGGTTATTTGTCGCTGCCGTCTTCTCTGTTAATTCGGCCTTCATTTCCATCATCTTATCCAAAAAAATTTCCAATGCCGCGTCCATCGTTGTAATGTTCGGTGCTGTTATCGTCCCACTTCCTGACACCAGTGTGACTTTGTGGGTTCGTGAAATGAAAAGTCCAACTGCACCACTCAAAATGTTCTTTATTTCCACCGACTTAAAGTTAAACTGTTGCCAATTACACAAAATTACGTAATGCACACAATTACGATTCACCAGTTCGTCCGTTACAATTTCACTTGCACTCGTAATTACGTACAATCCTCCGATGCACTCACACAGTCTTCTCGTCGTACACTAGCACTGCATTCTTACGCCAAGAACTGACTAACTCCTCTTGCCCGTCGTGTTGCTTATTTAGGGTCAGCGGGCCGATCTGGAGGGTTCTAGATTGGATGAGATATCCCGTAAGTTGGAGTACACAGGTGGAACAGAAAGAGACGGCGCAGTGATGTTTTTTTCCCCAGCCACCCCTTGTTACCGCTATAAGACAAACGAGGGGGGTGTGGCTAACGCCGACCGTCTGCTGCTTGCCCGCTGTATAGGGTGTTCCGACGTTCGGGTGACAGTATCAAGAGGTAATAACACCGCACATGGTACTAGGTTAATAGCAAGTGTGAGGAGGTAATATGGTTCTACATGTGTAGTGCTAGAGAGCCTAGGTGGCGATGACAGGAGTTAGAAATTGCAAATGTTAACAGACAGACATGTCGGTAAAATGACCCGAAATGGCATGGGAAAGAATAGTACAACTAAAAATGAACTTCGGGATGGAATTATGAGGAGCAAATGTAAAACGTAGGTCTTAGAACGTTCATTTAAAATGGTTTGTAAAGATGAATAATTCAATACAGAATTGAGTCGCAAAAGAGGGATAGTGACACATGCTTTTTGTTGTTGTAATTTAGGTCCTCCAACGTTAAGTCATATCGGACGACGAATGAAATGGGTGAAATGAGGCTCGAATGTGTCCAGGGTCCATGGAGCTTAGTACCCGACATTCGTCTTTAAAGATAAAGGAGAACCCCGGAAAAATCTTATCCACTTGACTCACCCCGACCGAGATTCGAACTCGGGACCTCTTGAACCTGAGGCAGGCGCGCTACCATCTACGCTTCCGAGGAGGCCAAAGACATCTCTGCATTGCGAATTTTTTCTGATACGCCTTCTCGCTTTGCCATGTAGTAGCAGCCTGGAATCCATTTTCTCTATTCTGTTTTAACCATTAACCAAAATTCCTCGCTCTCCTTCCTGCCATATATCCCCCATGCCTATTTTCCCCAGTGTCCTCCCTAATTCTGTACATCAGCTATCATTATGTATTAGACTTTTTTTTTCTAAACACACTTCCTATGTTGCTATCTTGTTTTCTTATAAATTGTACCAATATTTTAAACTTTTTTCTGTCACTATCTCTCTTCTGCAAGCCCTTCTCAACTCAACTCTTGCGACTCCCTTCGGTGATGATTAATTTAATCCTAATAATGTTTACAAAACATTTCATATGAATATTGCACAGACTTATTTATTGCATTTGCCTCCCATTATTCGATCCCATAAGACATTTTTGCTTCTACTATTGTATCATATACTATTTCGAGCCATTATACCGACATATCTACTAGTTAATATGTACAATTTCTTACTCGTGTCATGGCTATCATCCCTTTAATGCCCGATTCAACCAACAGATGTTAAGACTTAACACGAGTATAGCAATAGTTAAAACAAAAATTGCATTTCACCAACAAGTGTTAGCTTAACACCCGGTTAGATCTTTTGTTGAACTAACAAACCAAATTTCGTTTAAGTCCATAACAATTGCAAATAGTCGAGATGGCGGGCATGAACTCAGCTGTTGATGTCGATTTGCTATATTTAAGAACCTCTAAATGGCATTCGTATTAGAGTACAGCCTATGAGGAGAAATGATTTGGAGGAGCTATCAGAAGAAAATTTTCTACGGAGGTATAGACTGTCGAAACATGTTGCTATAAAGGTTTCTACGGAAATCCAAGAGAGTGTAGAACATCCATAGGAATGGGTGTGCCTATCTCGCCTTTGTTTAAAATATTAATAACTTTGCGATTTTATAATTCACTGAATTATGTCGATAATACATTGTCCACCTCCCGTCTTGAAACGTTCAAGTCACTCGTCACTTGTCCTTCTTCGCTCCTCATTTTAAATGTACGTAATACTGAGTTAGAATATGCATCGAAAGGAATATGCCGATCTCGCCTTTGCTTCAAGTATTAATAACTTTGCGATTTTATAATTCACTGAATTATGTGGATAATACTTCCCGTCTTGAAACGTTCAAGTCACTTGTCCTTCTTCGCACCTCGTTTTAAACTTACGTAATACTGACGAATTTGTTTGGTGTTTGTAGTCGTGGCACGTACATTTGAATTAAATTCGTTTCCAATATTTTCCCACATGACATCTTTCTCTTTTACATTCACCGCATTCCGTCCTCTTATTTTCCACGATATCATTACACTTCGTCACCAATTCAATTAACAATTCGTTCTCCATCGATGAGAAATTTGTCTCACTGTTTCTGTTTACCATTTTGTTCGCACGCCATTTTTTTAGCCGTGTGCAGGTGCAGACGAAAATGAAAACAAAAGCGGATCGCAGCACGTACAGAAAATAATACGATCATCCATAGCCTTCTGTATCTGTATTATTTACAAGTTTCTTGGCGTGAACACGTTTTTGTTAACATTTTCAGAGAACAGGTTGGTGAAATGCAAGAAATTTAGCAGTAGCGTTAGCGCTGTGACAATTGTCACGTTATATTTGTTAACGTCGATTTTAACATATGTTGGTGAAATTGGGCATCAGGGTTCTCTTTTCATGCGGCGCCCATATCGACTAGGGTGCTATTACCTCCGTAGAGTTGCTAATACCACGCACAGTGTTATTACCTCCTGATACTTGTCGCGTGTAGCAGAGAATTGCCATACAATACCTATCAATGTTTCACCTCCTTAAACGTTATGTCATCCTAATAATGTAGGCAACGAAAATGTTACATTGTATTACCGGTTTTTAATGTAAACTAGTCGCCAAATTCTTTGTAACCTAATAATAATTAACCTCATAATTAGAGGAATTCCTCCAAAATTAGATAGCTACTGACATTTCACAGCAAGTACATGTTTTGAGGTCGTCTGGATTTAAAAAGAAAACTATTTTTAGAAAAAGTTGTGCCCCTGGCCTGTGAATAGTATAGGTAGATTTTAATCAACAGCATTTTAAATTTTAGTGCTATGACCCCTTGTTCCTAACCTCAAAATGTTTATGTGTAGTGTTTAATGCCAGCTTTTACTACAAACGGCACCGCAGGCGATAACACTGATGATACATGAGATGAAGATGGAGCACAAGTGGAATGAGATGGCGGGGAAAACCGGAGATCCCGGAGAACAGCTGCCCAGCGCCGTGTTGTCCACCACCAATCTTACTTTGCGGTCGCCTGGGATCGAACCCGGGCCGCCTTGGTGAGAGCCAAGCGGTCTAACCACTGAGCCACGGCGCGGCCTCCAACTCAAAATGGTTATTTAATCTCTCTACTCTATTTATTATTTTCTGTATATTGATATTTCACGATGAATATATAATCATAATCGTCATCATCATCATCTTCATCATCATAAGAGAAATCTTCATATGCGATAAATCTGAAGAAATATGCAAAAATGTAAATGCAATATATTTGTACACTAAAATATGCTTATTATCCTTCTCTTTCTTCTCTTATAGAACACAATTCTGGTCATTTATGGTTCTCCGCCCTTACGCAATTTTAGGCCCCGGGCGAGGAAGCCACAACTATGGATCAGAGAGAAATCCAAACGATGGGTGTTAAAATATGTAAGTATGCAAAGTAAATTTGGCCTCATTTGAATGTAAAAAGAATGTTCAGCAAAGGTTACTTTTATTTTCTACCAAATCAAATACAAACATGCAATTGCAGAAGTCCCAAGTCCTGGTAATGAGTACAGGAGGGAAGATTAGCAATATTGAACTTAAGGGCAATTGGGAGAAACTGGGGATAAGGAATTTCTATTACTTGTACAAATGTAGAGCATATTCTATTTGAATGAACAAATGAATGGCATAAACAAGCAATAATGTAGCAAATAGCTAAAATTAAAAGCAAATGGCGCCAAGGAAAATATTTGGTGACAAAACACAAACCAGGAAGTTTAGGAAATTTTTGTACAGGATAAGAACAACTGGTTGGGGTCAGTATAGAAAGGGAACTTGTTGGTTGAACTGTGTTATATTAATTGTTCTATATCCAATTAGAATGAGGCTGATTTTAAGTACTAGCATAATCAACTTGTACCAATTTATGCTCTATAGTTGGAAATCTTCTTGCAACTGGCCAAAGTTGTTATTAAAATATTCCGCAAACACAGGTTCTGCAATATAATTTTTATTACCGCCGGTGTTTGTTGACACTGACAGCTACTTCCAGGAAAGTAAACGATATGTATAAAACTGCTGATGAAATCACGCCTTGCTGGCGTGACGTAACAATTACCCTAATGCTGTCCTCAGCAAGAATGACTGAAGCACAAGTTGACGGCGGAAGAAAACATTCTAAATGTTAGTGAAGTGATAACTCAGTTAAACAATGTGATTCTGTGGATGGCGAGGCTAAAAGAATCAAACAACATTTATCCCCTCCGTTTTGCCGCAATATCCGGAGAAAAAACGTAGTGCATCAGTGCTACAAGAAAAACTTCATTACTTTTTTAAAACAAGGAAAAATTGGGTTGGTGTAAAATATGCACAGTAGAACATAAATCAAGTACGGTTACAGGATGGAATTCATATCTTACATACCAGAGTGTAATACTATTCTGTAATTTATTATTACATGAATATTTCCCTACAAGCGCGCGGGATAGTTTTTTTTTTTTTTTTTTTTTTGCCCTTCTGGTGCTACGTCCCTATAACCCGTAGGGTGTAAAGAATGTCCCCCAAAAACCGTTACTTCGGGTTTCTACTGTATAATGCGTGTGATGGCTACTGACAGTCTTTTCTATCACTTGAGATTATTAACATTCTTCTCTTGACATCTCAGCGCTGTCAAGCATTTCTGTTCTCTTTATGTTATTTTTCATATTATTATTATTATTATTATTATTATTATTATTATTATTATTATTATTATTATTATTATTATTATTATTATCATCATCATCATCATTATCATCATCACCATCACCATCATTAATATCATAAAGATCTCTTACAATTACAATTTTCCACTCTTTAATTCTTCCAGATACAATTTTACCAAGAGTTAACCGCCACTAGATAACATACCAGCCCTTCCCAACCTTTAACTGTGATTGCGCGTGCGCGAGAATATTCTAATATAGAATGACCCAAACAACTTACTCCTACCTCCTAATCTAAGTACAAAATGTGTACTTAACATTGTTAACTACCTCATGCTTATGGGCTATTTAGTTTATTGGGCTCCCTAACAATTTACCTACTACTAACTTTTACCCTTTATTTCTTCGTTATCACTCCCTCTTAATTTCTTTACCCTTCTTGATCATTTTTCCTCTACTCTCTCCGCAAACTTCCCTATCTTCTTAATATTGTTTTCACGTTTATCTGTAAACATCTTTAGTGTTACTAGAGTACACTTTTACTCTTTCATTTTCCTTTCCCTAAAACGTCTCTCCTCGCCCATCACTATATCTGCAGAAGTTTCTCTTCCGCTATTTCTCTTCATTCTTTAAATATGTAACTAAGGCTCTCTTGCCAAAAAGAATACCCCGCACCTCTTGTCTATCCATAACCTCTATTCTGTTTTAAACATTAACCAAAATTCTTACAAATTTCGTTCCCCTCTCCATCCTTATTTTCCCCACTGTCCTCCTTAATTCTGCCCGCCAGCTTTCCTTATGTGCTATTCTTATTTCTTCTGCTAAACACACTTAATATGCTGCATTCTTCTTTTCCTATACAACTGTACCAATATTTTAAACAAGTGTCACTATCCATCTTCTGCAAACCTTTCCTAACCCAACTTTTGCGACTTCCTTCGGTATTGATTTATTCAATCCTAATAACTCTTTACAAAACATGTCACGTGAATGTTCTACAGACTTACTTATTACATTTGCCCCCCATAATTCGATCTCATACGTCATTTTTGCTTCCACTATTGTTTCATATACTGTTTCGAGCCATTTTACCGACATATCTAATTTCATACTCCCGTCACCTCCAACTTCCCTTTCAGGACTGTTTTTTCCATGCGCACGGCGCACCCGATCCAGGACTACAGTGTTATTACCTCCTCAAAGTTGTTATCACCCTAATATCACACACGGTGTTAAAACCTCTTTGTATTTGCTGCAGCCTTAATACTACATGTTGCGGCCCAAACCCCACGTGGAGCAGAGAATTTTCTGATAAGCCAGTAATGCCAATAGCTAAAGTTCACACCACGTTCACACCTACTTACATGTTCTGTTATCGTAACACGGTATACAACCGTTTCATATTCAAACTAGTCGCCAAATTCTTTGTAGCCCAATATTGCTTAACCAATTATTAGAGAAATCCCTACAAAAATTACATAGCTACGAGATTTCACAGCAAGTACATGCTTTGAAGTCGCCTGGAGTTAAAAAGAAAAAGCTGTGCCTCTGTGAATAGTACATATTCAAAAGCATGTACAATTTAATGCTACAATCCCCTGTTCCTAACCTCAAAATGGTTATTTAGGCACAGGTTTTTTCTACTCTATAATTTTCTGCCTATTAATTTTTCGAGCAAATTATCATCATCATCGTCGTCGTCGTCGTCGTCGTCGTCATCATCATCATCCTCGTCGTCGTCATCATCATCGTCATCGTCGTCGTCGTCATCATCATCATCATCATCATCATCATCATCATCATCATCATCATCATCATCATCATCATCATCATCATCATCATCATCATCAGAGAAATGTCCAAATTAGATAAATCAGAAGAAATGGGCAGAAAAGGTCTCCATGTACATTAAATTATGCAAAATAAATATATATATGAATTTAAATGTGCAAATATATTTAATGATAAGGGTATTAAGCAAATGCACATTTTTACAAAATATATTTGGCCTCATTTGAATGTAAAAAGCATTTACAGCCAAGCTTAGTGTTTATTATACCAAATCCAATACAAACATGGAATTGCATGAAGTTCGGAGACCTAGTAATAAGTACGAGAGGGAGGGATTAGCATGGTTCAGATTAGCAATATGCAACTTAAGGGGTATTAGGAGAAATTAGGAATGAGGAATTTGTCTTGTTTGTACAAACGCAGAGTATATTTTATTTGAATGAACAAATGACTGGCATAAACAGGCAATATGTGACAAATAGCTATTATTAAAAAAGAAATGGCAAGGAGGAAAATATTTGGTGACAAAACGCAAATCTGGAACCTTATGGAACTTTGGTATAGTTGTGCTGCTCGAACAGTTACAATGGCTTTATCTTTGTTAGTAGAAACCTCTCTGATAACACACTGATTATTCTTGTAAGAGCGAGAGGGGAACTTTTGGGCTTCCCGGCCCTGCGCTAAGGACCAATGAACGCATTACTTCAGCCAATGAAATTTGCAGGAATCACAAATGACAGATAGATGTTCACTCCATGTGGAGTAATCAGTGCGTTATCTGAGAGGTATCTATTACCAAAGTAAAATCCAGGGTATAACTGTTCGAGCAGTGCAACTATACAGGATAGAGACAAACAGTCAGTAAGGAGAGGAAACCTGTTAGTTTGACTGAGTTATTTTAATTGTACTATAACGAATTACAGTGAGGCTGAGTATCAGTCATATTTAAGTATCATTAAGTATATTTTAAATATCAGTCTTACTTAACTTGTGCTGTTTTATGCTCTATAGTTGTAAATCTTTTTGCATATTGATAGACTGCCACGTTAACAAACTTACTGTAAGTGCAGCTGTTTATAAGGTCCATTGTTAGTGTAAATGTGATATAAACACTTTAAATATAAGACATGTGATGGCTACTGACAGAGACTTTCCTATCACTTCAGATGTATTAACATTGTACTCTTGACATCTCATTTGTCAGCATTGTGAAGCATTAATCTTCTTCTTTGACAGACTCCATACAAAATAAACTTTTAAACTGATACAATGAATGACTATAGTTTTGCAACTAAATTTTTATAAAATTAATTCCAAATATTAATAGTCGTGTTATGTAGACACACTAAAAGTCTAATGTATTATATTGATATAGGTTTCTCGGAGTGTTCTTCAACAAACTATTCATACAAAAGTTTATGCTTCCAACAACTTTCATGATAATTAAGATAAACAATTGAAGCAATGGTTGTAGGTACAATGGGAATAAGGGAATGTGGGAACGTTTGAGCATTAGTCAAATCTTTCAAGAACTGATCACTTTGAAATTCTGGTCTTTGTACACTCACAAGATAAAATAAATAAATGAATGAAGGAAGGAAGGGAGGAAGGGAGGGAGGAAGGGAGGAAGGGAGGGAGGAAGGGAGGGAGGAAGGAAAGAAGGAAGGAGGGAAGGAGGGATGGGAGGGAGGGAAGAAGGAAGGAAGGATGGAAGGAAGGAAGGATGAATAAATTATTGAGTTAGTGAGTGAGAATGAGTGAATGAATGAATAAATGAATGAATGAATGCATGAAGGAATACATGAATAAATAAATAAACAAATGAATGAGTGAATGAATGAATGGATGGATGAATAAATAAATAAATAACTAACTTATTACATTTTAAAAGGACATAGATACTTTAAAATTCAAACCAATAACTAGGATCATCCCAGAAATCTTTAGCTGTACAACAAAGTGTGTTTGACATAAAGTATTGCTTTAACGAGTTTTACATTTTTTGACTATTTCTCACAGCTTACCATGTATCTAGCATTGTCTCCCTTCAAATGGATACACACCCTGATATCAGAAATATTTGGGTAGGGCAACCACCACATCATCACTATATATAAAATGGCTTGCATTCACGTCTATACCTACTATATAGCACTGGGTAAATCTGCTAAACGGATAGTACTGTTAGATAGAATAGGTTGGGAGGTATGTGGGAGGAAGGAGAAAGAAATGTAAAGGGTTTTTGGACAATGATTAAGAACATGACTTGTTGATACCTGATAAGCAGGTAATCACTAAATGTATACCTGAAAATATACAGAGTATGTATTGACTTATGTGATACTCGTAGATATTAGAGAGAGGGTTTAACTTGGTTAAGAGCAAGAGCTTTATTGAAAGAGGCTTCACCAAAGGATTGCACTCTATGTGGAAACAAACTAAGCATACAGCACTATGTAGCGGAATGTAAAGAAATAGAAAACTGGAGGATATTAATTTGCGATAACAACTGGGACAATAAAGAGGCTTATGTAGCAACTTTATGTTGAAAGGGGAGAAAAGAATTAAGGAAGTGGGGAAATATGGAGACAAAATCAAAAAGAAATAGATGAGGAGGGTAAGGAAGTTAAGAGACAGAAAAATGGAGAAACCAATAAAATATTATGTAATTGTTGCATAAGGGTTAGAATAGGGGTAAAAGGCCAGGGAGCCAATAACACTACTAACCCATAAAATAAGCAGTTAGCAAATTTGTACTTACTGGAAAATTGGAATTGGAATTATAAGAAAGTATTGTATGTTTAAGTACAAACAAACAAAACTAAACTTCAATTGTGCAAATCTTAACATACACACAGTTGGTGTGGAAAAAGTATTAAATTTCCATCATTTTATAGTGCGATCCATATAAACCTGAACTATTTCATTCGGCCATAACTTTTGAACCAGTAATAAGACACACGTGCAAATTTGAGAGAATATAATACACAATTGGGAGATTACATTACACTATTTACATCTCAAAGATGTGGATGTGCCCTTCACCATGTACCATGTTTGAAATCGTTTCACTATATTCTCTTAGTTATTATGGAGATGATATTGAATTGAGAGAAGGTTATTTCCAGCAAGATGAAGCAATGTGCCATACATCTAATGACACCAAGGAACTTGTAACCAGTTTCTTTGATAATTGAATAATCTCAAAAGGTTTGTATAATACACAAATGGGAGATAAAATAACACAATATACATTTCAAAGATGTGGATGTGCTCTCAACCAGCATCTATACATGTTTGCACTCGTCTCACCATATTCTCTGATATATTATGGAGATGATATCGAATTGAGAGAAGGTTATTTCCAGAAAGATGGAGCAACGTGCCATACATCTAATGATACCATGGAACTTGTAACCAGTTTCTTTGATAATCGAATAATCTCAAAAGATCTGTGGCCCCCAGAACCCCTGACCTAACCTCACCGGATTTTTTCTTGTGGGGGTATCTAAAAAAATAGAGTGTACAAGAATAGGCCACAGACAATTGATGTTTTCAAGGAATGCATTCGAACCGAAATAAGTAATATTGGCGAGAATACTCTCCATAAAACTTCAGAGAATATGGTGAGACAAGTGCAAACATGTATAGATGCTGATGGAGGTCACCTCCAACATTTTCTCTGAAATGTAAATAATGTAATATAATCTCCCAATTGTGTATTATATTCTCCCAAAGTTACATGTGTGTCCTATTATTGGTTCAAAAGTTATGGGCAGTTGAAATGGTTCAGGTTTGTAAGGTTCACACTGTAGTAACAATTTATTTTCAGTTGTCAAATTCTCAATAATATTATATTAAGAGCAGTATCTACCCACAAGCTTTAAATATTATCAAATAATATAATACAACACTTAAAGTTAGATAGGTAGCCAGCATGCTGAAATTGGAACAATGAAACACGGCATTGTATAGCTATGTTGTTACACAACACACTTGTTTACTTAGCAGCTATTTTCAGTCACATCCTATAAAAATAGCATTTAAAGGTATTATCTATTTAAATGGAGTGTATAGAATTAATGTAAGCTTGTCTTCACACAGCGCAGAGGTGTTGTTTAAGGTATACAATGCTTCGAAGAGGAAGGGCCTTCATCTTATAGCTATCCCGGGACATTATCCCTAACTGGCATAGAGAGGGTTTTATGAATAAAGATGGTGGTCAGACAGTGGGTTTTGTTTGTGTAATTATCTTTATTTTTTTATTATTATTATTATTTGTACTTTTTTATTTTTAATAAGAATATATGTAAAGAGAGGCATTGGAAATAGAAGGAATAATTGAGAGTTTTTGATAAGCAATGATAAGATGTTATTATGTGGCTAGTGCAGTTCTGGGATGTTGGTAAGAGTTCCCAGGGTCAATGTCGTACTCCCCAAGGTCGTGAATAGGTTGATTAAAACTATCTGGAAGACTGGCATAGAACCTTCGGGAAAGGCCAAGGTTGTAGTTTGTCAAGTTAGGAAAGGTTGTTTACGTTTGGAATATACCATTCAGCAGCTGTTGCAATGCGAAGGTATCTATTCTGAAGGACCTGTAGCTTATGAAGATGGCTTTTGGCTACAGCACCCCATATCTGGCAGGCAGACGTTAAGGTAGGTCGTAGTACCTGTTTATAGATAAGGAGTTTATTTCGCAGAGACAGAGGGGATTTTCTGTTGTACAAGGAATATAACATTGACATTTGTTTGGAGACTCTGGAGGCGACCGATGTAATGTGGGCTTTCCGAGTGAGGCGCATGTCGAGTTGTACTCCAAGATATTGAGCTTCAGAAGTCCAGTGTACTGCTGCTCCTGCTAGGCGTAGCTCAGGAACAGCTTTTTGTTGATGACGAGTGAACGTGACAGCCTGTGATTTTGAAGCATTTATCTCCAAGTTAGAACCCAAGCAGAAAGCATGTCAGCATACAGCCGTGCGCGGTGAACTACTGTGAGATGTCTGGTGGATGCCGTGGAGATGGCTGTGTCATCCGCAAATAAGTATAAGTTGCAGCCCCGGCTGGTAGGTAAACTTGTCTTACCTCTCGTGTGTGTGTGTGTGTGTGTGTGTGTGTGTGTGTGTGTGTGTGTGTGTGTGTGTGTGTGTGTGTGTGTGTGTGTGTGTGTGTGTGTGTGTGTGTGTGTGTGTGTGTGTGTGTGTGTGTGTGTGTGTGTGTGTGTGTGTGTGTGCGTGTGTGTGTGTGTGTGTGTGTGTTTGTGTGTGTTGCTGAAAAAAAATTTCTGCAAATATTTCTAATAACTACTTGCAAGGTATGCAGGATATTGACCTTCATTGGCAGAGTACGCATTCTCTTATTATTTTTTACTAAAAGAGTGAGATATTAGTTACTTGGCATACAGTAAATAAAGCAACGCAAATGAACCACTTGGGAACTGTGCGTGTCTGATATGAAATGTTAAGTGATTATTGTACACAACACAGGTACATAATAAGAATAAAATCAGATTATAGATAGTAAATTAATTAAATGTGTACCCAAGTAAATATTTATGGCAGTAATTTGCAAATTCACATAAAGAGCCCTTATCTTCTGTAATTTATATAACAGTAAAAAGATGAGAGAAAACCATTAAATTAATCAAAACACATTTGTTATTTAGTAAATTCTGCAGCAATGGGAAGTGTGATGATACAAGTAATTTTTTACTACAATCAATGCGTACAGCAAGAATAATTTCTAAAAAGTTGATTGGTTCAACTGGCAGATGGTAATGTCAAGCATTTTATCAACTAAGCTATCACTGAAAGGCATCCCATCAATATTGTCACTATTATTGTGTAAACATCAATAACTGTTGTACATTTTGTTCCAATAATCTATCTTTTATTACACAAATAAAAATATTTTTTACTTATTCTCCACTTATCTTAGGAAGCTGATCTTAAAACTTCTTTCTTCTTATTCAAATCGATTTCGAAAGCATTTTGCATTCATGTTCAGTGAAAACAAACTCCGTTGTTAAGGAAATCTTGGTTACTATGTTTTCCTTTTGCTATGTCATTCCCAGCACCACCAACATCTGAAGACGAAACAAACCTAAAAACAGAATCAATTGCCGGTATGTCAAAATTCATTACGATGCTTATTTTTTAAAATAATTATTTTTTCCCACACTATCAAATCTATGGGAACATTTAATTGAAAACAAACTGAAGATAACTGCAATAAAAGGCCTTCAAAATCGATTTGAATAAGAAGAAAGAAGTTTTAACATCAACTTCTTAAGATAAGTGGATTACAAGTAACAACTTTTTTTATTTGTGTAATATTTATTACTCCACTGTAACTAGCTTCAATTTTCTGTGTCATCTATCTTTTCTCTATAGTAATAATCCGTATTTTAGTCTTCTCAGTTATAAACAACTCTGGCATTAAAAAAAGAAACTTTTTTTTTTATTCACTACACATTTGTCATTAAAATTGTAATTTTCTGAAGTGTGATCAATCTGTACAAGTGGGTCATTGCCATTATATAAATGACTTGATTTAAATGCATCAGAATGTTAAACTATATAAAATTATGTATATATATTTTAGATACTCTAAATGCAGTTCCTAATGAAACATAATAATCATGTTAGTTTAATAACATTGAACTGAAAGAAAAGAGAAACACAAATTTTGATTTCCTTATTTTTCCTCTTGTCAAAATTTGATCACTTTATACATGATTTCTTCTACCTGCCAGTGTAGGGCATGTTGCTGTGCAGAAGTCATGATTAGGGGGCAGATTTTGCCCTATTTGTCTATGTTATTCCTTTGTTCAGAAACATAGGCTTTTAAGTTATAACCACGTTTGCTACAATTATTAGCCTAATTTCTTAGTTTTGTAGTGCCTATAAATACCTATTTCATACCTTTGTGCCTATTCTGCTTATTAGTGCCTAAAGCTGCCTTTTTAGCCAATTTCTTCTTCTTGTAATTTGTGACAACAGCTTTTGCATTTGTTTTAATGCATTAGCATGTTACTTTTTGCTGGTATGATATTTTTGTGCTGGAGTAAAGGCTTATTTCTTGAAGTAATAGTAATACTTGATGGAGGATTATTAATTAAATTATTGATGGTGTTAATTGTTAACAATCATATCCGATCACAATCAGTACCGCTGGTAAGCAGGAATTTACTCCCGTAAGATTTCTTTTACATGTGTGTAAATCTACTGACACAAAGCAGTTGTTTTACCCAATCTTAAAATCACCACTCTGGGACTCTGTTCAGATTACAACTTAAACTCCTAAGGCCAGCGCTTAATTAGCTAGGCTACAAAGATTAGAATTATATATATATATATGACAAAATTGTGATTTCTCATGCTTATGTTATTCTCTATGTATTTCAAGGAATCATGAAATCGATTGCTTGGAGACCTCTGGTGTTGTTTCCAACATTGGAAGTGAAACTGCACACCAATAAATCTTAATGGTTTGTGTAAAACTTTACAGAAATGCCTTTATGAAAGTAGGTACCAGATTCTTTTTACAATGCCGTTATTGTTGTAATTCTGTTTGAATGAACGTTAAATGCTTATAAAAAGCTGTGCTTTATTATTTGTTCTTAGTCGACAATGGGACATTTAGGGTTTTTATTACAAAAACTAGGATTCTGTAGCTTAAGCTTTTAATTAATTTTTGTTCTGTGCTTTTTATCTTTCTGACACATCGTGACATAATTTTAAGTGATATTAAGATTGCTGTGATGAACTTTTGAGTTTATTATCTTTCCAACAATCGTTTATTATTAAGGAGACACATCTGTGCAAATTGGCCCAAAACTTACAACAATCCCAAATTTAATGTTTTTGTCTTAAAATTAATATAGACATACTTCAATAATATAAAGTGTTTTTCTTTTTCTAGTGGCACTACAGAAAACGTCACATGACTTTTAAATAACCCTACATCTGCATTTTGGCTGCTATTATGTAATTTTAACCTCAGATTTCTCAGATTCCATATTTTCTACATTTTCTTAACTTCAAAATGTTCCACAGGATGCAATTTTCTATTAATCTGTATGAAATTTTAAACATGCCTGTAGGGGAACTGCATACTAAGTGTACCCATTTACATTTGTTGTGTTTTTGTTATTTGTATTGAAAAGGATTATAATGCTTACTTCTTACTGAAGGCGCTTAGGAAAATAAATTTTTTTAAATAGGTATGATTATTTTTTCCCTTTGTTGATATGGTGAAGACAAATATTTCAAATAGGTACAGGTCATTAATAGGTTAAAATGGGTGCAGGAACTTATACCCCAAGCATTAACTTTTACAATTACAATATGTGGGACATTTTGAAAATCCCCTGTAATTAAGAAATAAACTGTTAATTCCTCAGAAACTATTCTAATCAGAAAGCTGAAACTTGGCATTATTCCATTCTTGATCGATCACAAAAATAATTGTATAAATTTGAAGCAAATTAACAAAAGCTTCAGATATTTCAATTTTCACGTTAAAGCCCCCGCCCCCCCCGTTCAAAACCCATGTGTTTGTTTTCTGACATGGTTAATATCTTCACACCTTTCTGCACATGATTCTTACTTAGTGAAGTGGATTTATATGCATTTTAATTATACGACAATATCTGTTATTTTAATTTGCTGTGGAGCCATTAATGATATTTAGAATAAATGTAGGACTATTTCGTCCAGGGAATCGCAAAATAGTATTGTTTAGCAAATTTGTTGCAGTATATATTGCAATGATTGTCATTTTGTTATAGTGCATTTATAGTGAATTTTAAGAGCCATTATACCAAAATTGTGCATTTTTAAGTGTTTACATAGGAAAATTTTAGTGCCTGTTTAAGTGCCTATTTTGCCCATTTTTACTGCCTATAAATTTGCTCCCTACTAATGATTACATCTGAACAGTGTACGTACACTGTCTTGCCATATATGTGTGTAAACAACTGTGCAGTTTTAATATTCGTTCCAATACATCTCATGGGCTTGTGACATAGCACACAACTTTACGCAGCCTTCATTTGTTTTTCCTTCAGCTTAGAGAGGAGTCCACACTCTTTTCTGAACAATTGTAACCATTCACTGGACTACAGCCAGCAAAAGTCACAAGCCAGTTCATATTTGAATACCTATGCTTTTACTATTTATTCACTTTAAAGAGAAAATGACAGATTTGCTGGTGGAAAAGGTACTCTTCCAATACATGAGGAGCCAAGGTGTAACTATTAGAATAATTAATTAGAATAATTAATTAGAATAATTAATGGCTGCCATTGCAGCCATTTGTTTTATTATTAGACACAAAGGAATATTGATTCCCTCTTCTTTGTTCTTGTTATAATATACAATCGCTTTATATATGATTCCTCGTGCCAGCCAATGTATGACACGTAGCTGTGATTACAACTGTATAGTGTGTACTGTGTTGCCAAGTACGTGCGATAGGCTTGCATAAACGTCTCTGTTGGTACACATTCCTTCCAATATGCTTGCCCACCTCCATAGCATGGATGGCAGTGTGACTGCCTCATGTTCAAGAAGTTCCAAGTTCAAATTTTGATCTAGGTGAGTTACTTGGATAAGATTTTATTTGCCAGGATTTTCCCTTACCCTTAAAAGACAAATGTCCAAAAGCTCTAAGCTCCATGGACCCTGTACTCATTTGAGATCATTTTATTCACCGTCTGATATGACCTAACATTGGAGAATGTAAATAAAAATAAAAAAATCAATATATTTACATGCTTTTCCATTTAGTGTATTTAAATAACATTGCTTAATTGACATACAAGCATTTACAAAAACTTTAAATGTGTTATCTTCAGAAACACACGAAATGCTTAAATTGCATTCAACTAAGCTGTCATTAAATGAAAATTCTGGTAGCAAAACAATCTGTCAAATTAGCAAAAGGTTGTCAGGTTATGGGTAAAACTACTGTAACTAGAAGAGAATTTTGGAGATATAATGTGATTTAAAAGGGTCATTTTCGTTGTATGAAACTTGTGCAAGCTTCACACAAGAAAATCTCAGGATTACTTTCTGGTACTGAAATGCACGTAAATAGGGTTAGATTGCCCACAAAAACTGGTTTATTTAATTCCTGTTAATTTTTTGTTGCATACAAATGTGAGCTTTATAATGACATACCCAAACTAACCTACAATACCCCAGTTCCCATTCAAGCAATGCGAGCACATTCACAACGCACACCCTTATTTAGGGAGGCAATTCTGTTTGTGCCGTTTGAATTCTTAGCGATTATAATGAATGATAACGCTTACAGTGAAACAATAGTACGATAAAAACAATATATTACAATGACAGCCCGTTATTCCAAAACTCAGTTTCACCATCAGGGAATGGTTTCATTTGTCTGTAGCAGGTCGCAGTGGGTTTGGCAGAAAGATCTTAGCATTCTTGACTTAGCATTCTTGATCTTGATCTTAGCATTCCTTTGACTATAAAATGAAACCAATTAGTAAAATGAGATTTAATTTGATGAGAACGCCCCCAATGCGGCATTTGTGACATACAAATATATAGCGAGCGCTGCGCCACCTAGTGAGCACTTTATGAACTGCTTAGCAATATGAATGTAAAGTAATTTTTTCAGGAGTCTTTTTTAATGCAGATTCAAACACTCGGACAGATCGTTTAATGAAACATACGAAATGTAGTCTTATTGAAAAGATTTTGGAAACAATAACCGTATCATGTATAACTGCTACTGTTCTTTATTGATTATGTGTTACGTGTGGCGCTAGTGTAGGCAAGTTGTTCTGATCTCCCTATACTAGAGGGCAGGACAACTGTTTATCTACATCACTGTAAAATATCCATTGAATGTTACAGTAGCACTTAGCCTAACCCAAATATAAATGTAAAATTGGACTAAAAATAGTTGTTAAATATATAATAATGTCCTGTAATGGACATTGCTTTAGATAATATATGTTGAATGAAGTCTGTTTTAGCACATAGTTTTCTCATTACCCTCCGTTTAATACTATAGTTGCAAATTTATATCTACTATGGGTTGAATTCATTTCGTTTTATTCATCGTCAATTTTTGGAAGGAGTACACCGAGGTGTACTTCTCATTTATTTGTACAATGATTTTCTAAAGGGACTTTGGTCACGCTCGTGTCCTGGCTCACGTCCTGTGCTCATGTATAAGCATTACATGCTACTCCTGATTCCTCATAGCGTTACTGCTTCACTTCCTCACCCGAACGTTTGCCAGTGGAGGTTTTTTAGTCGGTAAGACTGACGGTCAGCTGCGCCAGAGATGCATGCATAAATGCATTTTCCCTCCAGTTTATGACATTGGCTACAAGCGTTCTAAGTTCATTTAGGCCCGTTCGCCACTTATAGGCTTATTAGTGCTTATTAGTATCCATTATTATCATCAACATCCTGTGTTTCATTCTACAGTTTGTGATACTTCTTAAATAAAAGACACCAAACATAACGTAAGGGACAGAGTACCGGAATGGCAAAACGTCGGAGGCTCCTTGTTCTCAGAGAAGGAAGACTATAAATGTTTATTAGTACAAATGTCACTGTGATCCTTTACGATATATTGTTGATCATGGTTAGCGAATAAAACACTGATTAATATTACCAGATTCTCAGCTCCGCGGTGGGGATTAAACTGCATAGGGCGCTCTTACTGTCCTTTCAGGTGCGTTCCTCGGTAATGCAGTGAGCTTCTATTTCGACCGAGCTATGAATGAAATAACTGGTGTCTGCTTGCTGCTCTCTCCACCCACAAAGACTGGTTTATTTAATTGTTTGTTGCATATGATGTAAACTCTAATGCATATCATTTCATCGGGCTGTAATGACATGTGCTAACTAACCTAGGATACCCCAGTTAGCGTTCAAACAACGCGTGCACATTGACAATGTGCGAGTTTCACCACCAGGGAATGGTTTCATTTGTATGAAGAAGGTTACCGTAGTTTTGGCAGAAATAAATCGGATTGATAATATTGATCTTAGCATTCATTTGATTAAAAAATGAAATAAATTACCAATTTAAGATTTAATTTGATGTCCCGCCTCCGGGGCGTCAACTGTTACTATAAATGTAATGCGGCAAACTGATTACAGAGACCGCTGCGCAGCGTAGTGCGCGGTTTATCAACTGCTTAGCAATACGAATGCTCCTGAAAATGTTTTCTGGAGTCTTTTTTAATCCAGATTCACACATTCGGACAAGTGGTTTAATGCCGCATAAGAAATGTAATATTATTGTAATCATGTTGGAAAAATAAAGGTATCATGTATAACTGCTACTGTTCCGTATTATGAGTTATATGTGGCGCTAGTGTAGGCACCTCATTCTCTGAGCTCGTTATGTTATTATACTAGAGGGCAGTACAATTGTTTATCTAAATCTTTGTCAAATATCCATTAAATGTAACAGTAGCACTTAACCAAACCTAAATATAAGTAATAAAGTTGGACTAAAAATAATTTTTGGCCATGTTATGATGTCCTTTAATAGAATTACTTCGGATAATATATGTTGAATTAAGTCTGTTTTGGCATAGTTTTCTAATTACTTAACGTTTAATCCTATAGTTACGAATTCTTGGTTTGCTTGTTGGATTCAGTCAATTTCTTTCATCGTCAATTTTTGAGAGGAGTACACATAGTTGTACTCCTTATATTATTCTTTTATACCAATGTTTGCTTATTGTACTTAATGGGTATGTACGAGATATTACTTTTAATGCTGGCTTTTAGTTTTTTAAAACAATTACGCAACTTTATATAAGTATCACTGGCAAACAAATAATTTGGACGAAACATTTTTCTAAATTGAAGTGTATCCATGTGTGCTAAATGATTGGTGGGATTTGTTCATAAGTTTTCACTTTATACCCGTGTGTTAACTTTCAAAATAAATGTCATTTAAAAGGTTTAATGTCACTCCATAAACTTAGGCAGGCAACCAAAGGAAAAATAAGCAATAAAATAGTTAAGTAATTTAGATTACAATAGTAAATGGAAAATATGGGGGTTTAAATTCACGGAGTTGGTGTTGTGCATGGAAGAATATTCATGAAGTCAATTATTTCATTTAAACTCAAAGTTATACAACCATTTGAAGTATATGACAAGTAATGTACTGAGAATACAGAAATTATAGTTTGATAAATTTGTGTGGACTGATATTTACTGTTCAAATTAAAAAATGGGTTTTCTTTCTGATGCCATTCACTTGACTACTCCCAAAATGAAATTATGCTTTAACATTTTACTATTTAGTATTGCTTGTCTTATTGCCACTGTACCCCATAGTACAAATATCTATCATAGATTTTTGACAGGAGTACAAAACGCTGTGTTCCTTATTTTTTACTTTCTGTGTCAAGTAGTACGTGCAACCGTTTCTTATAATTGCGTACGACACATACGAATGACGTTACGGAAGATGTGGATTCATAATGAGAGTATTAGCAGGATGTAGTCAGCTTAGCTTTGCTACGCGATAGTATTACTCTGGCCATAGCTTTCTATATTCTAGTAGTTAAGCCATTATTATAGATTTTGTTCAATGGAGGGAAAACAGTTGCATATTTAGTTATCTCCTTCTAGTAGTGGGAATCCAAATTAAAATATTGAATCCTACTGTAGTTTTCCATCGCAATTTCATGTTTAATTTACAAATTGTACTTTTTCGAGCTATTCAATACGTACTCTAAATTCAAGTACACCCACTTGTGCATTAAGCGTGGTGGAATATATTCAACTGCTTTTTTTCACGTCTTCACTGTTTAATATTGTGTTGACTTACAAAGTAAGAGACATTCAAAAGGAAAATAAATTAAGAAACAAAGCGGTTAATTATTTGAGCTTATAATAGGAAATGGTGAATTTTGGGTTTTAATTCTTGAAGTTGGAGTTGTGCATTAGAACAATATACATAGTAAATTATGCTCAACGTAAAGAAATACAGCCATTTGAAATATATAAAAAAAAAAATCATGTACTGGGGAATAGAAATTCTGTTTTGATAATTTTGTTTGGATGGACAGTTACTGTTCAAGTTCTAATAATAGGTTTTGTTTTTGATCCCATTCACTTGACTACTCCGAGATCTATTAATAAAATAAAATCATGATGTAACATTTCACCATTTAGTACATAATTCCTCTTATTGTAACTGCACGTGATATTGCACATAATTTAATATTTATACATTTGTTATAAATCTGGTTAAACAGATCTACAGATGTTGACTTTATGTGCATTTATTTATTCATACATTCAACTAGAAAGTGTCAAATCATAATATGCTACAAGCTAGTGCAATTTCAGATATTTCGATGAACATAACCTAACGCAACACAAGGACACATGTAAAGAGAATTGCATTTGTCCGGTCAAAAGCCCATATCAAAACTTCGTGTTTTACATTTTGTGGGAGTATATTTTAACACAGCACAGAACCGAATAGAATCGTACTATCGAAAAAACCGTGTTATTACACGAAATAACATGTTACTGGTCAAGCGACTTTCGGGACCTCGTAGTTTAAATACTTCGTGTACCATTCACTAAAGAAGAGAGAATATGTGACACAAGAGATCTCCCTGAAGCAACCTCCTCAGCCCTTGTTTTATTTGTACTGTAATACGAGTTAAAAGTGCAAAATATATCACAAACAAAACGTGCATACCTATGTTTACAGTCATCAAGTAAAGGCTTGTTTCGTTCTCATGCGGGAAGTCGCGGCAACTCCCATCCACAGCTCCCATCTAAACTGCCTTGAATAGCCGTTTAAACCACGGTGGCGTACTGACGTGGTTCCAGCAATGTCCATTAGATGGCCCAGTGGTAAAATAAACGTGGAGCACCGTAATGCTTTATTGTTCATAACGTCGAGGACATAAATAACTAATAAATTCTGCATTGTTTAAATTTATTTGCAAGACTAATTGATGGAATTTCACCAAGATTGTGCATCACACCTTGTTTAAGCAAGTAACGAATGAATCCGGAAACGGCTGTTTGGACAACGTTGAATCGTTCACATATATATAAAAGGACCCAGGAGAAAATTTTGTTACTCTGGTATTCCTTCAGATCGTATAAATCTTTCGCCTTTTACTAAAGATTTCCGTGGAGGGGTACAATTGATGAGTCAATAACCAATTTTTTGTTAGTGCCCGGCGAAAGCTGGGCTAATTATACATCCATGTAGTTGTAGTGTAACTGTGTCTCACAGAAGACACATCTTAGTTGCTCACAATATAGCGTTAGTGTTAGTGTTAAGCTAGCACAATAGGATCCAGGGGCAATTAATATGTCACTCTATAAGCTTGTGTGAATTCAGACCATGGTTGAATGTCAGTCTATACGCTTGTGTGATTTCAGGCCGTGGTTGAATGTCGTACTTCTTTGAGAACCTGTAATTGGTACTAATGGAATAATGTGGGGACTCAAGAAGCTGGTGTCACTAACGTGTAATTCCTCAAGATCTGCGTTCAGTTTCTATATTCGAAATACGATTTGGTAGACAGCTCTGATCTGCAGGTTCTGATACCTGCAAGCAGAATATTGTCCAATTTTACAGGGAAATCAGATAACCGTGTGGGTGCAGTGTCTTCTCACTACAGAAGTAGTAGGTGATTTTCACAATGTATTTGTTAAATAATTTATTTTTTATATCCTTAAGGTATGCAGATTCTATAGTTTTATTATACTTTTATGACCCTAAAGTATAAATACCTTGATATAAGAAATTTTAACTATGTTATGGTACACTTAACGATTTCCTAATAATTTGGAGATATTGCAGGTTTTCTAAATATAAGCCCGAATATATTATGTTACTTGTTACCACTGCTGCCATCTATATTGTCTCGAAATTCGGAAGGAAAGCTACTACACCAGCGCTGTCTCTAAGAACTAACTTCGGAAGTCACATTTAACCATATTATGGTACACTTAACGATTTTTAAGTTTAAATTACTGCAATACTAGCTTTCCTAAATTACAGCTATTTCGTAATTTTCATTTGATTTCCATGAGTTCATATAAAACAACAGTAAGCCAAAATTAAACACCATATTATTATTTGATTTCTTCAATACTTAGGCTTTGTTTTGGGCGTGGGGTTAATTTAGCCCATATAATTAGCTATCATCAAATATAAGAAATACGTGAACAATTTCTTATTAGCTTTATAGACATATCTCTTTGCATGTTGTTACATATCTTTAGTTCTCATACTTTTTGTACTAACATGTGTACAACAAACTTTTACACAAAGATTTTAAAAAAAAATTCTTCCATCTCAGACTACATTTTAGATGAAACTTTTGTGCACCACAGTACTTTTCCTGGATTAAGTAATCTAAAATATATGAATTGTTTATAAGGATGTATTTGCAATGTTTGGTGTGTCGCCCTGGGCCACTTTCCACGACAGTGCAGGGAGGCTCGGGTGATTTGCATTTTGAAGCCCGGTAAAAATCCGGCTCTCCCCGCCAGTTACCGCTCCATTAGCCTCCTGTCAGTGTTTTCGAGAGGCTTGTTTTAGCCCGCTTGTCGCCCCTACTGGGGGCGTTCTAGCTATCCCTCCCCATCAGTTTGGTTTTCGTCCTGGGCACTCGACATCACAGCAGCTGCTCCGTTTGGTGGAGGCCGCTACCCTGGGTTTCCAGGAAAGGGCATTCACCGCGGCAGTGTCTCTGGATGTCGAGGCCTTCTCTACCACCTGGCATGCAAGTCTCCTACACAAGTGAATTACTCTGGGGCTTCCTACACACATGATACATCTTCTACACACTTTCCTTAAACACAGACATTTCACAGTTACTGTGGCGGGAAAGCTATCTACCAGGCGACCTATCAGAGGAGGTGACTCCGTAAGCTCTGTCTTATCCCCTACACTCTTTAGCGTGTATGTGGCGGATCTCCCCACGGAACTACAGGTCAACATAGCCTAGTATGCAGACGATGTGCTGCTATACAACACAGATAGAAACGCAGAGTCTTCAACCCAATACAGCGACACCTAAGTGTGTAGGCTTTGGCGATTGTCCATCAACCCGGAGAAAAGCCAAGCCATACTCTTCACCAAGCGTCATTTTCCCGCCAACCTCCCCTCCTTTAACTATTCCGGCAGAAGGATAGAGTGGACAAACTCTCTGAAGTATCTAGATATAAGGTTGGATAGGGGCCTAACTTTTGGGGGTCACTTCCAGGAGGTGGCTCATCGGGCATGCGGAGCTTCGGCTTCGTTATACCCCATGATGCGGTCGGGGATGTTGACACCCCTTAAGTTGCGCCTTTTTCAGGCTTTAATTATTCCAATCATGCTTTATGCGTGTGAGATCTGGGGCATGGCCGCAGGAACCAATCTGCGACAACTTCAGTGTGTACAAAATAGATGCTTTAGGGCCATCTATTCTGTTTGCTGGAGGTTTTCCGTGAGACACCTTCATGAAGCCTCATCTCTCCACTATGTGGAAAATGTCATTATGCGCCGGGCTACAAAATTCTACGCGAGTTTGCCTCGACATCAGAGCGCCCTGGTTAGGTCTCTGGAACTATAGATCCTCAGAAAGACGCTACAAGCTCTACCGGCTTCCCCGCATGGTATGCGGGCACACCCGGTAACAGTAAAGTTGTTATTACAACCTCAAAATTATTACTGTTTGAAAATTAATAAACTTTCTAAACTAAATTAAACTCTTCCTAAATTTTCTCACGCCAGCGGTGCACACAAGCGTTGCACCCGAGTTGGCTACCATGAGGAGCCACCTAAATTTAAACCACCACCCTGCAAAACCCCACATATCCTGTCATTAAGTGGTTAAGTCCGTGTTGGACAGGTACACGAATGACACACATCGTGCTGACCCTCAGTCAGCCGCCAGCTACTTGATTGATAGTGTTTGAATTCATTTCGTTTTATTCATCGTCAATTTTTGGGAGGAGTACATCGAGGTGTACTTCTTATATATGTTCCACTATGTACTGTGAGTCGCAAATAGGATCTTGGTCACACTTGTGTCCTGGCGCCCAATTCTCATTCGGCCCACGCTCCGGTCTGACCATTATATGCACACCACGAATCCACACTGTGCGTCAGCCCTACCTACTATACAACCTCCACCGGTGAATCTCCAGGTGAGAAAATGCGGTAGTACTGCTATTGCACCTGTGGATTCTGTGCACGAGTTGAGAATCTGGCATTTATCTGTGGATGTTGGATTCAATCAGTCGCTGAAATTGGAAATGAAGGGGGGGGGGCGAATGTACCATAGCTCGTTCGAAATAGAAGCTCACTGCATTACCGACGACATGTTGGTTTGTTCGCATATCTGGCATCGAAAGGTTCAGGAGGAGCGCCCTATGCGTCTTCCATCGCCCCCACGTGTTGAGAATCTGGTATTATACTGTGGTTAAAGCTTTAAAATTTCTTTCGAATATGTACAGGTTAACCAACGTAGTGTCAGGGAGGCGAATGTACCATAGCTCGTTCGAAATAGAAGCTCACTGCATTACCGACGACATGTTGGTTTGTTCGCATATCTGGCATCGAAAGGTTCAGGAGGAGCGCCCTATGCGTCTTCCATCGCCACCACGTGTTGAGAATCTGGTATAATCTGTGGTAAGCTTTTAAAATTTCTTTGGAATATGTACAGGCTAGCCAACGTAGTATCTTATTCATATCGTATATTGAGCTCAAATAAGGTACAAACTAGGCCAATAATATTACAGAAATGTCTTTATAAGGAGTAAAATAATACAATAGCTATTACATTTTGAACTAAACAGAGGTTATTTTTATATTATTATGCAACACGGCAACCGAATAATTATAGTGGCGACAGTGAATATAATTCGCATCAGGTTTTTAGTGTACATGCAGCGCTCGAAATATACCTTTCAGTCCTGGCCGTTTCGCGAACCTTTATGCGGCACCGGAATTTCCTATCTCACCTGACAGATCCTGGAAGAAAAACTATACCAAATGTCTCCATAGAGGGCAGCACAAGTAAGTGAACTAAGTAATATTTACAAACTCACTTTTTGTTGGTTTAGAAAAGCGATTTTAAATACGTGTAAACATTTATTAATAAGAGTATATGTTGTTATATATAAAATACGAATTAGTTACTGAATTATTGAGCTTTTAATTGAACTATTTACAAAATATATAAGCATTTTCAGCAACAATACGATGATAAGTACTACAACTACTGTTTCGTGGATGTTCAAGTTTCGTCTTTTTTTGGAGCCGTCACTCGAATGCTCGGCATCGTCCGTCTCGAGTCTCTCCAGTACATTGCTATCGTCGACAGGAGCAGCACTCTAGGGTTTGCGACAGTTCTTCAGGGCACGAGCACGTGGATGTAAAACGCGTGCTCTGAACTGTGCCCACAAAGGAAGCAGCAGCCCGGCTCGCCTTCTCCTCTGAGCAGCGTAGCGTGCGCAGCAGCAACAGCCTTCTTCAGCCAGAAGCAGCGCCGCATGGCCCTCTTCTCAGCCAAGACAGCCAAGATACGAATCGCAGCAGCCAGCAGTAGAGCGGACTTTTTCTTACTCCTCTCCTACTGTCTTCTATTTTTCCGACCAAGGACTTGACAGACTACGCGACAGCAGGGTCCGCAAGACCGTAGCCAAGGGTTTTCGGACCAATGGTCCAAAACCCTGAGTCAATGACTCGTTCAGGCGCCTCCCTCAGGGGGGTCCGGTCCTCTGCGGACTGCCGGAGGGCAACTGCGGCGACCCGACTGACGCCGGACGATGGGCAAAAACCCTCCACCTCGTCAACACCAGATCCCGTGGCAGCTACAGCCACGAGTACTAGGTCCTCGAAGAGGAAAGCTTCGGCACCTCCTCAGGGCCTAGCTCCGGTCAAAGAGGCACCAGTCCCCATGACCGATTATCCCCCTCTGCCCGACTCAGAGTCAGAGGATGACACCGCCGACCAGGGGAGTTTCACCGTCGTCCAAGGGCGACGGCGGAGTAACTCTGGACCTAAGCCACAGGGCCAACCTGTACAGGCGCCCCAACCCCTAAACAAGAGGGGGTCCAAGCTTCCGCCCATCGTGGCGGACAGCTTTAAAAATCACGTGGCTGTTATGCGAAAGCTGGCAGCCACGCTAAAGCATCCCTTCGAGGCCAAGAGGAAGCCTCGCAAGGTCTTCATTTCTACTAGTAGTCCCGAGGATTTCGAGGCTGCAAAGCAGGTTTTAAGAGACTGTGAGATACAGTTTTATTACTACTCCCCCCAGAAGCCCAACGTCGAAAGACGGGTTCTGCGGGGCCTAGATTCTGAGTGCCCGCCAGAGGAGGTAAAACTCGCTCTGGAGCAGGAGCACGGTATTAAGGCCTCAGCTGTCGCCCAGCTGAGGAAGATCGTACACACAGAGGAAGGCTCTGTGCGTGTACCAATGCCTCTCTTCCTGGTAGTAGTGGACAAGGTTCCTGGAGAGGCGGTTCAGCCCATCGACGCTGTTCGGGTGCTGTTCCACACTGTGGTGAAGGTTGAACGCTTTCACGGACAGGGTGGGCCTGTGCAGTGCTACAGGTGCATGGGGTTCCACCACTCCAGCATGGCCTGCGAGCGTAAGCTCGCATGCCTGCGGTGTGCGGGTCCCCACCTCCTGAAGGACTGCGAAAAAGCGCCCGAGGAGAAAAGGTGTGCAAATTGCCGCCAGGACCATGTTAGCACCTACAAGGGCTGTGCGACGCGGCAAAGGATCATAGAGAACCGCCGCGGAGGCAATGCGGGATTGGCAACTGTCCGTCCCGGGGTCTCATTCGCGGCGGCTCTCGGAAGGGCAGAGCGCACTCTGCAGGTGGCAGAGCAAGCGGCTCCTCAACCCAATACACCAAAACCTCCACAGGAGGCACCACGTCCACAGCGCCCGAGAAAGGGCCGCAAGGCACACCGGACAGCCAAGCCTGCCACACAGGCCGCAGCCCCTCCCACCAGGGAGGTGGCTCCAGCTGAGTCAACCGGCCCGGCCACAGCGCCGGCACCAGTCGCAGAACCTGCTCCAAACAGGGCTCATGCACCTGCGAGGGCACCCGCAGCGCCGCTTGCATCCTTCGGGGGGACCATCTCTGCGAAGGATGTCGACGAATTCAGGGAGCTTTCCCTGTGGTTCGGCGACCTCATCCTGAGAGTTCTCCCCATCCTTAGGGATTGCAAGGAGAAAATGGAAGACCCGAGGCTTGACTTCCTCGAAAAACACACTATCCTCCTCCAAACACTCGAGGAACTTTTCCCGTGCGCCGATGAGTAATGGCCCCCCGACTAGTCAGGAGGCCATTACGAGCCGCGTTTTGGAACGCGAACGGTGTACGGGACCAGCGTCCTGGAATGTTGGAGTTTGTACAGTCCTACGGGATTGACATCCTCATGATCTGCGAGACGCACCTGAAGGCTGGTATAGACTTCTCGCTGCCAAGTTACGTCACCCACCGCACTGATCGAAACGGTCGGCGGGGTGGCGGTACAGCTATACTCGTGAAAAACATCATCACGCACACACCTGTTCCTCTCCCTGCCCTGCAGCACGTGGAGGCCTGCGCCGTCCGGCTCTCAGTCGGCGGACAGGACACCCTGCTGGTAGCGGCATATGATCCACCTGGCAACCAGTTCTTTGAAGCTGACTACACTACCCTTCTCAACCTACACCCAGTGGTTTGCATTGCAGGGGACCTCAACGCGAAACACGGGCTCTGGCACAGCCGCACAAGCAACCAGAGGGGACGAGGGCTCTACCGCCTCATAAGCGGAGACCCAAATCTCGCCGCGCACGGACCGAGAGGTCCAACTTTCCATCCGGCCCGCGGCAGGCCGGATGTCATCGACATCATGATCACCAAGAACTTTCCATTCCATCTGGACCTCTCGGCGGTGAACGAATTGGACTCAGACCATGACCCTGTCACGGTCGACTCCGACGTCACCATGCCAGCTCTGTTAAACTCAGACTGGGAGCTAGAGGTAGACTGGGATGCAGCCATCCTCAAACTTAACCAAACCATCGACCCTCGTCCACGCATCGACGACGTCGAGGCGCTGGAGGCTGCGGCGATGAGTTTTTCCCAACAGGTCCGCCTAGCGGTGAGTACACACACTCACCGTATACCTACCAACACACATAACCCTCTATCCATCACAAACGAGATCCGGCAGCTGCTAAAAGCCAAGGCAGCTGTTCGGAAGCTATGGCAGCGTTTCCGTCATCCCAGGATAGGAGCAGTTTACCAGCGGTTCAAATCCCTGGCAAGGCGGCTGCTCCGTGCCCACCGTAAGGTGGCCTGGGAGAACACATTCCGAAACGTCGACCTCCAGGAAAAGCACCCCTGGAAGATCATCAAGTCCCTCAGGAGGGACAAAACTCTGTACCAGCATCCGCTGCATGGCACTCGAGGGAGACTCGCTTACGAGCCCCAAGATAAGGCCACAGCTTTCGCGGATCATTTGGAAAGTCAATTTGAGCCGAGGGAGGACCCCCAGGACGAAGACTTCACTGACCTCGTGGAGGCTGCTGTGGAAGACCTCTATGAGGAGCCACAGCGGCGCCATGAGGCGATCCATATCCCAATAGTCACCCCAAAGGCGGTGACTGCTGAAATCAGAAAAATGAAACCTAACAAATCCCCTGGACATGACGGTGTCAGCGCACTCATGCTCCAGCACCTTCCCAAGAGGGCCGTTATCCATTTGACGCGGATCTTCAATGCGTGCCTCCACCTCCGCCACTTCCCAGCCTGCTGGAAAGAGGCGAGAGTGGTGTGCATTCTGAAGCCCGGCAAGGATCCGGTCTTTCCGTCTAGCTACCGATCCATAAGTCTTCTCCCAACCGTCTCAAAACTATTTGAGCGGTTGCTCCTATCCCGCCTGACCCCTCTCTTCGAGGAAAGGCAGCTCCTACCCGATCACCAGTTTGGTTTTCGTCATGGACACTCCACGACCCTACAGCTACTGCGCCTGGCCGAGAGGACAGCCCTGGGTTTCCAGGAAAACCTCAAGACAGTCGCGGTGCTGCTAGACGTAGAGAAAGCCTTTGCCACAACCTGGCACCAAGGCCTACTGTACAAACTCAGGGAGGCCAACCTACCTCCTCCCTATCTTGCCCTGATTAGTAGTTTCCTCAGAAACCGCACTTTCAGGGTGAGAGTGGAAGGAAGGATGTCATCTATCAGACCAATAGCCGCGGGAGTCCCGGAGGGCAGTGTACTGTCCCCGATACTCTTTGCGGCCTACATGTCTGACTTACCCCTGGAACCACAGACTGTTACGTGCCAATATGCTGACGACGTCCTCATAATGGCAGGTAACAAAAACTTACGATATTGTCATCCTCCGCTGCAGCGCCAACTCCGAGCCATTGGCCGTTGGAGTGAGATGTGGAGAATGGCCATTAGCCCCGAGAAGAGCTCTGCACTTCTCCTGGCTAAGGTCCGAGCTAGGCGACCAGACTGGTCGCTGAGGTTGAGGCAGAGGCAAATCCCTTGGGTTCCCACTGCCAAATACCTTGGCGTCCACCTGGATCGCGGACTCACCTACGCACCTCATATCCGGGTCAAAGCCGGACAAGGGCATGCAGCGCTAACTCAGCTATACTCCATTTTTAAGTCCACCATGCCTACTCACCTCAAACTACGCCTGTATCGGGCGATCATACCGCCCCTGATTCTGTACGGCTGCGAAGTCTGGGGATCAGCGGCTCCAACCAATATTCGCAGACTCCAGTACGTCCAGAACAGGGCTTTGCGCATGATCTACGATACCGGGCGGAGATTTCCGTCCCACATCCTACACACTCACTCTGGGGTCCCGTATATCGTGGACGTGGTGCGGGAGAGATCCCGCACCATCTACGATAAGCTGGACTCCCACCCCAACATACTGGTGAATACCCTAGGTCGTTACGACCATAGGGTTCCTCGCCGGAGACCAAGCTATCGGCTACCCAAAGATGCCTTGGGTACCTAGCACAGAACAAGGCCACATTCCCCTGACTCCAACTTCCTAAGCCCAGTAATGGGCTAGGAAAACCTTATACAATAACACGGATCCTTTCCCTCTAGCCTGTTTAGCGGACTGTGCTCTGAAGCCTCCCAGCAGGCGGAAGAGCGCAGCCAGCATTGGCGCATCCCCCCTTCACGGGGCGACGGCGCTCACCAAGGCTAGACATATCCATCGCCCAAAACAATCGCCTGTGACATTAAAAATTCTTCTATACTGCCCAGATAAAGACGCTAGAAGCGGCTAGGTGCTGGGCAGCATACACTCCGTCCAGGAAAACCTGGACGACTCGACTCTTCTGCTGGTCTGCTGGTCAAGTTTCGTAACTTAAAACTGCACTTATCTAATTTTTGAAGAGGACTTGCAAACGGCAAGTCCATAATTAGTAACCCATATCTGTTTCAGCTAAAATCCATGTCATTTGCTCATGGAACTGCGCATGCCATAGATACTCAGTGCTCCCACTTCATGGTATATCTCCCCGCACGTGTAATGTGATTGGTAAAACGATGTTGAATTACTCCGTGTTTGCATTAAATTAAGGCTACATGTATTGTGCAGCAGACTTGACATGCAATTTTAATTTGGTTCGGTAGTGGATATGGCGTGTAATTTTATAGGACAGTTTTTATCCCATATTCCCAATTTTGACGGTTGCACGACAGTTTATAAAGCACCTGGCCATTTGGTTACCTCGGAGCACAAAAGCCAAAAGAGCATTGCGATATTTATGTTCTGCATTCCAGCCGTTAAATGAATAAACCATTTTTATATTTTCTGAATCTTCTAATTTCATAATCAGTATTTGTTATCGGTAGAAGTTACACCATGAGACTTTTAAAAGGTACCTACGCAACTTCAAAATAGGCTTAATCACTTTCTGTTTTTCCGTACATTTTTTAACATTCAGAACATTCTGTATGATGCCACATTTGTTCAATTTGCTTCAACACTTTTTCAGATGAACTGTAAAACATAATACAGGAAGCAGTTCCAGAAAAAATGTATTAGCATTTTAATTACATTCGATTAGTACTTTAAAATTATGCAAAATATGTCTTCTACAAATGTAATATTTTTTTCTGTACTTATTAAACCATTTGAAATGAATAATTTAACTAAAAATGTATAATTGTTTATTTAAGCATTTCTTTTTGTAATGGTTTCAACAATTATTAAATTTAAAACTACTGAAGATATTGTAATACATTTAGGTATGCACACTGATCCCTTATCGCAGCAGTATTAAACAACAAATTCCTTTCTTCAACTTTTCTTTCTAAAATCGTAAACCATGGATGGTGCTATATAATACCTCACGTTCTTCTAAATTGTATCATGTTGTGCAGAACGTAGTATGATTTTTACAATACTATCAACAAACTGAATGTAAGCGTCAAGTAGACTAGCAAACTTTTACGTTTATTGGACATATTTTCCAAACGCATAGCGTTCTCCATAGTGTATTTAACATTTAAATTTTTTTTTCTCTCACATCTGATCCCCGAGGAAATTGTCTCAATATATTTATGCTCAGAGCGAATGCTTTGTCAGCTACAAAAAGAAAAGCATAACAATCTTTCAGATAACATACCAATATTCAAATGTTTAACAACTGTATATTGTATTCTGACCTTGAAGCTCCACTTTTTTCCCTACAGTCGCGAAAAACGACTAAATGTCAAATATACATTAAAAGAATGACAAAGTATAGAACAATTCAAACTATTACAAATATATATTTAGGAAATGGCTAATGCTATATAACATTTATTTCAGATATATAGCACAGATGTTTTTGTATAAATGTTTTTTTTTTTTCATCGAAAGAAGCACAATGATCAAAAACAACTACAATATAGTATATTCAGTATGACAATAAATCAGTATAGACTTACTGCTGCATTCTTTTAAGGTAAAGAAGTTAAAAAAATGTGGAAAACAATGAAAGACACTTTTATAAGAATGTCAAAAACACAAAGTTTGAAAGGTGAGAATGGTACTTCCAAAAGGAGACCTTACATGTACCACAAGGAGATGGCGTTTCTTGTTTCCATAATCCAAAATCGCCGGTAACTTAGTACAATCGATAATAATAAAGATTATAATAATAAAGAAGAAGATGATGATAATAAATTGCAACAGAAAATCAATATGCAGACAATTTTAGTGTAGGAAAGCCAGTACCTAAATTCCCATTCTGAGGTTAGGGACAAAGGATTGTAGCACTAAAATGTAAAATGCTTTTGAGTTACAATATTCACAAGCCAGGGGCATTCCTTATTCAAAAATACTTTTCTGTTTAAATACAGGCAACCTCAAAACATGTATTTGCGGTGAATTCTCAGTTCCTATTTAATTTTTTGTGGAATTATAACAATGCCTCTTAATTATTAGGCAAGGATAATTGCACTAAAAAGAATTTGGGACTAGTTTAAATCTGAAACTTTCAATAACAATATAACATTTCCATTGCATACAGTATTAGGATAACAGAACGCATAAGGAGGTGGGAAGTTTTAGCATTTGGCAATGCTGCTTTGGTAATAATTTCCTAGTGCATGTGGTATTAGGTCCACAGCAAGTATGAGAGATATTAACACAGTACGTGAATTAGGGTAATAGCAAGTATGAGAAAGTAATAACACCATAGTTCTGGATGGGGTGCGTATGGAAAGTAGATAGCCCTTCGAGGATGGCGGTGACAAGTAAGAAAGTGTAAATATTAATGGGCACATATGTTGGTAAAATGACTCCAAAGAGTATACGAAACAATAGTAGAAGCAAAAATAATTTATGGGATAGAATTATGGGGGCAGAAGTAAGTCTGTAGTTTTGTAAAGAGTTATTCGGATTGAATAAATCAATACCGAACTGAGTTGATAAAGTTGGGTTAGGAAGGGTTTGCAGAAGAGGGATTGTTCATTATTATTATTATTATTTGTGTTGTTCTTTATATTGTTGTTATAACACGACCTGAGGTAGTAAAGAAACCAAGGGAGGCACAAATAATATTTGGGAATAAAACTGTAAATTGGTTTAAAGACAGTACCCCAGAAAACTCACCTATTTGTATCTAGGTTAGATCCAACAACTTCAATGGAGACGTTAGTGAAATATGTAAAAGGTATTTTCAACAAATCAATAGTGAAACTAATAAATCTAAATATCCTGAATGGTATTCCTCGTTTAAAGTTGTCACTGATGACAATTTGGACAAAGAGTCGGACACAAATTTGTGGCCTCTGGTACAGTTGTATCAAGGTATTTCTTAAAAAATGTAGATAACAAATATCACAGAAACAACTTAGTAATTAATTAGCATCAGTACCTCTAAGGAGGTAGATGGTGGTCCACTCATCAAAGTCAAGGCTGGGTAATGAACCATATTAGAATTAATGACAACAGAAGTGATGGAAGTATTTATTCAGCAGTACGATGCAGATATTCTGTACATATGTGAATACTGGCTCATAGATGATGGGTTCCCTCAGAGTTTGTGCTGGGGAGCAAGTTGTGTAGTAAAGTATATAAGAATGGAGGAACTTGTATTCTGGTAAAAAAGTAATTACATTTCAGGTAACTGAGTTATCCCACTTTAATGTGGAGAGATGCTGTGAGATGTTCGGCCTCAGTCTCAGAGATCCAATACGTAACATTATACATTTTTGTTTTTACTTTATTTCTAGCTGGAAGAATACCAATGTAATCCCTTAATTGTCTTCTAATTGAGAGACATAGAGAAGTTATTGCATTCAATCCAAAAATTCGATACCGTCATCTGGGATGACTTTGTGCCACTTTTCTGCATGTTTTAGAAATCTCTTCTTCGAATTTAACGTTAATAAAGAAATACTTACTATTTATAACTTAGCAGCAGAAACATCAACTTTATACTGCAATCAAATTATTCCTTGATGTTAACTGATACCCAAAAAAGGTATTCAAACATGGAAGTATAAACTTGAAAGAAGCGTAGGGACAGTGAAGCACAAATTAATACAAAATTGAATCGAGAATATATTCACACATTGCTTCACTCACACTGTTTATTCACAGGACATGTTTCAAGAGCTCTTGCTCCTATCCTCAGCTGATACTCGACTAGTGCAAGTTGTAGTGGTTTCTTCTTTCTCCGTATTGTCAATAGATGGCGTGATGTACTTGTCAAAGATGTCCGGTGGTGGAGTTTCAAAATTCATGACTCTATGACGATTTTTGTTAATGAAGATTTTTTCCCATACGGAAAGGTCTATGGGGTGATTAACGTATTTTATTAGAGATGTTTCCAAATTGATGTCATGTCTAGTATTCAAAAAATGAAAAGCCACTGCTGATTTTTCTGTTTCACCATTTTTAATGTTTCTCATATGTTCTTTAGTTCTGATGTTAATATTTCTTTTTGTTTTTCCTATATAAATTTTAGGGCAAGTTTCACATTTGATCTCATAGATTCCTGGTTTTTCTTTGGTAGTGATTGAATTTTTGGGAGGGCCTTTTAACAAATTTCTGATATTAAACCTATTTTGAGGTGCAAGAGTTATGTTGTGTTTTGAGAAGATTTTTTGGAATTTGTTATAGGCTGATGGGTGGAAGGTGAATTTTTTAAAAAGTTTTTTCTCTTTTTCTCCTGTAGGTTCTAGGGTGGTGGTTTCTTTTATTTTCTTAGCTTTGTTGAGTCTGTTAACTGTTTTGTCTATTAAATTTGGGTTGAAACCGTTGGATATAACTACTTTTTTTATGTGTAGGTATTCTTCTTGATAATCTTCTCTGTTTAGTGGAAAGTTGATCAGCCGAAAGATTAAACTGTTGAAAATGGCATGTTGGTGTTGTTTTGGGTTGAAACTGTTGTTCTTGATGTAATTATCTGTGTGTGTCGGTTTCCTGTAAATACCAAAGGTGAGTTTGTTGTTCATTTTTTTGATCTTGATGTCCAAAAAGGGGAGCACACCATTCTCTTCTGTTTCCAATGTAAATTTTATAGCTGGATTTTGTATATTGGTTTTTCCAGGAATCTATGAGATCAAATGTGAAACTTGCCCTAAAATTTATATAGGAAAAACAAAAAGAAATATTAACATAAGAACTAAAGAACATATGAGAAACATTAAAAATGGTGAAACAGAAAAATCAGCAGTGGCTTTTCATTTTTTGAATACTAGACATGACATCAATTTGGAAACATCTCTAATAAAATACGTTAATCACCCCATAGACCTTTCCGTATGGGAAAAAATCTTCATTAACAAAAATCGTCATAGAGTCATGAATTTTGAAACTCCACCACCGGACATCTTTGACAAGTACATCACGCCATCTATTGACAATATGGAGAAAGAAGAAACCACTACAACTTGCACTAGTCGAGTATCAGCTGAGGATAGGAGCAAGAGCTCTTGAAACATGTCCTGTGAATAAACAGTGTGAGTGAAGCAATGTGTCAATATATTCTCGATTCAATTTTGTATTCAAACATGGCCCAATGTCTGACTGTGCCACCTGTAAATTCAGTACTATTCAAAAAGAGAAGCCTGTCTGGCCCAATGCCACTCCATGGAATGGGAGTATTTGTTCCAATAAAAATAGAATATAAATTTTCATGTCAAATTATTGCTCTTTATGGTTGCAAATACTTTTGAACTGCACTTCATTTGAATTTCAAAAATGTTACATTTTTCCCAAATTTTTTTTCATTTCAGGAATGTCATACAATTCAGGATTGGACACTTTTACAGGTGGCTCAATTTTCTTGACTTCTGTTTATATTCATAGTCTATTTCATCTTTCTGATCAGGCTACATCCACCTACGTCCACTTCTTTGCATGACACTAACTCTTGCATTCTGTTCACCCATTGCTATAACCCTTCCTGGGAAGAAGCCCCCCTCATTTTGCCAATGACTAAATCATCAACCAACAAATTTCTCGGATTAGGTGCTGATGCTGCTTTCTGGTTTATCGGAGATGGAGGAAATTCACTGTCATCAAAGGAAAATGGACTGTTGGAACTTTCCTGATAATGTATGGTGACATCATCATCACTGCTGCTGTCAAGATCTGAAATTTTGGCTTTCTTGTTTTTTCTTTTTGTTGTAGACTTTGATGTTAATGGTCCAGAAAACACCTTCTGTGGCAGAATGCTTATTCTGCAATTTTGAAATCAGTGTGCTCCGATGAATATTATACCTTTTCTGCAGCAGAGCATATCGACAGAGTTTTTTTTATCTAATTTCTTTTAGAGTGTTTTCTAATATAGATCCGCTGTAATTGCGGTATGGCCGGTTTCCTGGCTCCTTTCGGTGTTATCTTAGCATTTTGTCTATGGCAATTTATTATCGGTATCTGTAATGAAAGTAAGGCAGTCTGTAGTAAATTACTAAAACTATATTCAATTAAAATGAACATAAGTATACAATTTAAAATACAAAGTAAGACGCTATGCGCTTGCATGGGAGTAAAATGCAATGATTTGTGGTGGCACAAAGTTACCCTCCATTTTCCTATTTTTGAGTTTCCACCTCATACAAAGGAATGCCATATCTGCCACAGAGTTTATATTTTCGTAATCAGTAGCCAAATAATAGTCTAAGCAAACAAACTTTCCTTTAATTTTAAACAGAAAATTCAACTCGATCGAACTGAAATTATACAGACTTCACTAAAAACACGTGCAGACACATTTCCACAAATCTTCACAATGCTCCCAACTTTAGAAGAGTAAGCAGTTTATAACAGTCACCAAGTGGTGCCAACACTTATGCCAAGTGTTAAGAGCATTATACTACAACCTTACAGCATTTTCAAATACCATTCATCACTGCTCTCTTATTAAGTGCATGGACGGCACAAAGTCGCCCCAGTTGACGGTATGCCATTTTACTAGAAGGACATGTTTTGAATATTTTTTATAAGTATGTGTGTGTGTGTATGTGTGTGTGTGTGTGTGTGTGTGTGTGTGTGTGTGTGTGAGAAGAGCATAATTGCTGAATCAAAACTCGGTTAAATACCAAATTCAGTATTTTCCAAAGCTGCAGCATGAGGAATTTCATCCCCTCCCGCCACTCTCCACACGGATAATTTTCCAGAGGGCGTTCTGCACTGGATCTCTATATAGCAAAGATAATTAGACTATCGCACAACTTATTAGAATAAACCAAAACTTTCCTACATATTGTGACGACCTAACCATGGATGGGAATGGATAAGGAGCACATGGCCAAATCGTACACGGGGGAATTGCTCAAAGTAGGAAATACAGGCTTTGCGAGAGGTTGGGGTTTTCTATCAGGTTACAAAAGGTATGGATAACACTAACTAAAACTACAATTCACTCACTAAGAATATTTACTAAACTAAATAATTACAAAAAAAAAAAAAAGTCTCTCGGACCACATACCTTACAGAGCCAGGGCATCATGCCCTGCCAGGTCAAACGTACCCTTGAAAGCAGTAGTAGTTTTCTTTTTTTGATGGATGGGTGTATTGTAACAATAAGTGTGTTATGAATGTTCTTTCTTTACAGCTGAAGTGTTTTGGAAGAAGTTAGTGGACATTGTACAAACTTAATCTGTATTTTGTTTTGGTAATGGCTTTGAAAAGTATATGTGGAAATGATGAAAAGAATTGTATTTCTTTGATTATGTGTTGTCAGCACATATATTGTGTTTTGGATATCATTTTTATGGTCAGTCCTAGCATGGAATTAATTATTATTTTAAGAGTTGATCAAGTGTTTTATGTTTCATTTAGGCCCCAACATCTTGAATACAACCTATGCTGTATATGTTCTCTTGTTTCTCTATTTGTCAATGTTTGTTATGGCATCTGGTAATATCTTGTGGTATTACTTCTACATTATGTATGTTTATTTTAGTGTTTGGGATGCTAACTGCATGTTTGGTATGTGTAATTTGTATATGATAAAGTAGGGTTTATTGCATCATGTTGCATGAAGAGAGCATGTAAATGTTTGATTGGTGATGATAGCAGAAGAAAGTACATTTTTTTACTCTCAAGATTTCACTTATAAAGTCGACTTATGCCATGGCTAAGAAAATACTTTTACCATTGAATGAAAGATAGGCAAAACTTTGAGAAAATAACTGAATAATAAATGTATATTAAATGAAAGATTGTTATTTTCAACAGAATAGTGTGTTCATCTTAGTTGTAATCTTGTCAGTATGCTACTTCAAAATATTGTGTTAATATGTCTGTATTTCAAGTCAATTTTTTTGGTCATTTGTGAAAGTGTGTTGCAATACACTTCATTACTGATTAAGTGTTTTGTATCAATTGTAAATTTTTTTGTCTTAGAGCAAAAATATGATTACTAGTAAGCTTGCTTGTAATTTCTAACATGTCAAATTTTTGTACGTCAAATCTAAGTAGTGTGCACTAAATTTTCAAGGGTACCCTTAATTAGGTGTATTTGTGGCCACACACATAGTTTTTATATTGTTAATATGTGCACATACATATTGGTGTTCTTTAGTATAATTTTAGGTTCATTTATTCAAAAACTTTGATGTATTGTACTTGTAATCACAGCTTATTTTTGAATGTTTTGTATGTTATCTACTCCATTTGTATATCACTTTGAACAACACTTCTTTATTGTCTCTGACACTCTTGTAAACTTGTTCCAGTATGGTTAGTTGAGTCCAATAATCCCAGTTTGTAACACATCTAGCCACTATTGACGGCAATCAACAATATGCTTTCGAGCAACCTGTGTGCCAAGTATGGCCATAGTCTACAGGTACTACTCACAATCGTCGGGTGGGGAGGTGTTTTTCCCTCACCACAGGTTCCAGAGGACACATGCAGAAAGTATTAACTGAGCAAAGGTTGACACAAGATTTTCGTGTTATAACTATGGGGAATGGTTCCCCTTTCTATAGCAGACTAATTGTAGAGACCTGCAAGATCAGTTGGTCTACTTCAGTCAACAGACATCTACAGTGAGTAGTGCTTCAAAAAAGAAAAACAACTTGAGTCTTGAGTGTTGCATCAAACTTAGAGGGGTTGTGTTAAGTGACAGTGATATATTTTTTTTTTTACTTGTGGCTAAACTGTCAAACTAACTGTTTTTGCACTGGAGACTCCAGCTTTATAGTCATTTAGTGTCCTTTTTTTTCCAAAACTATCTGAACAAAACAATAATATTGCTTATGACATAGATATTCTGCTAGCTACAGAAACTAAACTAACGCCATATATACATTTTAGAAATCCAGGGTACAGGATTTATTGTGCTGACCATCGCAGCAATGACAGAAAAGGCAGTTAGGCTATATTTGTTAAAACTGCAGTTCTTCACAGCGAACTACAGAGCATAGTGTCCTGAATATTACTGGATATGTGTGATATAAAACTACAGATTGGCTTTTTCTATTCGGCTCCAGCAAACAAACTCACAATGACGGATTTCTGGGGAATCTTCGACACAATGAAATCATGTTATCTTCTAGGTTATCACTTCAATAGTAAACACCCGAGATGGGGGTCCAACACTACCAATCCAAGAGGGAAGCTGCTTTATGAGATAATATATAAGTTTAAATCAGAAATTTTGCATCCAGTTGAACCAACCCACTATTCACACGATGGAAGCACTCCTGATGTTTTGGATTTTTTCATCGGTAAAAATGTGTCATATATGTGTGCAGACGCATTTTTATCACACAAACTAACCTCAGACCATTATCCAGCTGTGGTTAATCTTTCATCAAATATAAATCTAAAAGAACACGCCCACACTTAAATCGAGTATCCCTTTAATTGGAGTTTCTATACATAAACAATGGAACAAATAAACACAAAAGTTCCACTCAAAATGTCTAGGGACATAGAAGTTGCAGTTTCTAGCATGACCAGAGATATACAGTATGCCGCACGAATATATAGTAACAGCCAAACATATAAAATGAATTCATTCCATTGTACCCCACACATTGAGCATCTTCATCAAACTAAAAGGGAATTTAGTCGGCTATGGGAAGGAACCAGGTATCCAACTTATAAAACAATACTAAATAACATCTCCAGGAAGATGAACAGAGCTACGATTCCCTGGAAGCAGAAATGAAAAGCCTCAACTGTCAAGGTGGATCGTTGTGGGGAAAAGAAAACTAAACGTGTACTTACATACAAAGATAACATAAGTGCATTTATTAATTTGACCCAGTGGTCAAATAAACGTGGAGCACGGTAATACTTTATTGTTCATAACGTCGAGGACGTAAATAACTAATAAATTCTGGATTGTTTAAATTTATTTGCAAGACTAATTGATGGAATTTCACCAAGATTGTGCATCACACCTTGTTTAAGCAAGTAACGAATGAATCCGGAAACGGCTGCTTGGACAACGTTGAATCGTTCACATATATATAAGAGGACCCAGGACAAAATTTTGTGGCTATAGTGTGTCTTTTGGGAGACGCTGCTTGAACGACGAAGCTGCGTCTCCCAGAAGACACATTTAAGCTGCTCCCAATAGACCGAGTCCAGGGCCACTGGACATGGCAGTCTTTACGCCTGTGTGATTTCAGGCCATGGTTGAAAGTCGTACTTCTTTCAGAACCTTTATTTGGTACTAGTGGAATTCTGTTGTAATTCAACAAGCTAGTGTCACTGACTTGTAATTCCT
>CM060958.1:114044971-114279971 GCA_030765055.1 Mantis religiosa | reverse complement strand
AGTAGTAGTAATAGTAGTAGTAATAGTAGTAGTAATAGTAGTAGTAATAGTTGTAGTAATAGTAATAGTAGTAGTAATAGTAGTAGTAATAGTAGTAGTAATAGTAGTAATAGTAGTAGTAATAGTAGTAGTAATAGTAGTAGTAATAGTAGTAGTAGTAATAGTAGTAGTAATAGTAGTAGTAGTAATAGTAGTAGTAGTAATAGTAGTAGTAATAGTAGTAGTAGTAATAGTAGTAGCAGTAGTAATAGTAGTAGTAGTAATAGTAGTAGTAATAGTAGTAGTAATAGTAGTAGTAATAGTAATAGTATTAGTTGTAGTAATAGTAATGGTAGTAGTAATAGTAGTAGTAATAGTAGTAGTAATAGTAGTAGTAATAGTAGTAGTAATAGTAGTAGTAATAGTAGTAGTAGTAATAGTAGTAGTAATAGTAGTAGTAATAGTAGTAGTAGTAATAGTAGCAGTAGTAATAGTAGTAGTAATAGTAGTAGTAATAGTAGTAGTAGTAATAGTAGTAGTAGTAATAGTAGTAGTAATAGTAGTAGTAATAGTAGTAGTAATAGTAATAGTAATAGTAGTAGTAATAGTAGTAATAGTAGTAGTAGTAATAGTAGTAGTAATAGTAGTAGTAATAGTAGTAATAGTAGTAGTAATAGTAGTAGTAATAGTAATAGTAATAGTAGTAGTAATAGCAGTAGTAATAGTAGTAATAGTAGTAGTAATAGTAGTAGTAATAGTAGTAGTAGTAATAGTAGTAGTAATAGTAGTAGTAATAGTAGTAGTAATAGTAGTAGTAATAGTAGTAGTAGTAATAGTAGTAGCAGTAGTAATAGTAGTAGTAATAGTAGTAGTAATAGTAGTAGTAATAGTAGTAGTAATAGTAGTAGTAATAGTAATAGTAGTAGTAATAGTAGTAGTAATAGCAGTAGTGGTAATAGTAGTAGTAATAGTAGTAGTAATAGTAGTAGTAATAGTAATAGTAGTAGTAGTAATAGTAGTAGTAATAGTAATAGTAGTAGTAATAGTAGTAGTAATAGTAGTAGTAATAGTAATAGTAATAGTAGTTTTTTTTTAAACAGGGGAAAAATCTTACGAAAGACGCCTCTGGCGGGTATGATTCCTACCAACGAAAAAACCCCTGTAAGAATCATATGTGTACTTCTTCTTGGAACTGCCCAGCGGCATTACTTCAAGAAGAGGAGATTCAAGATGGTAGTGACTGTCTCAAATTGTCATTGAAGGTCTTAAATGTCTTCCATTTCCCGGCGCTTGCGGGATAGAATTCGTCGGGCCAGCTCCGAAATTGTGTTCCAGTTCGTAGGAGATGTCAGCATACTGGCGACTACTTCAGAAGGCGTAAACTGTCCTAGTTTTAGCTCCGCCACTTGGCGCTGATGTTGCCATCGAACACATTCGAAGAACGTGTGCTCCACGGTGTCGATTTTGCCGCAGTAGATACATTCGTCAGTAGCGCTTAACCCAAAACGGTGCAGATAGGCCCTAAAACAGCCATGTCCTGTGAGGAACTGGGTGAGGTAGAAGTTGACGCCTCCCCTTCTGCGCGTATACCAAGGTGTAATATGGCGGATTAAACGTCGTGTCCAGAGGGCTGTTCCGTCATCCATGTCCCATAACTCCTGCCACTCTTCCAACAGCTGCTGCCGGGCCTCGGCTCTGCCTATCTCAGTCCGTTCCCGTAAGAGGCGCTCTTTGGCCAACAAAGTAATAGGGGGCGTTCTGGCCAACACCAGTAATGCCTTGGTTGAAGTGGTCCGATACGCGCTGGTGATTCGTATCGCAACCTTGCGCTGCACGCTGAGGAGCTGTGTAGTATACAATTTGCGGTCGAGTGCTTTTTGCCAGATCCTCACACCATAGAGCCGGATAGAGGAGACAACTGAGAAGAGAATTCTGCGACTGGTTTCCTTAGGGCCTCCTATATTCGGCATTATTTTACTTAAATGCGCAACGGCTACGCTGGCCTTCGTAACAATAGCGCGTACGTGAGTACCCATGTACATATTGCGGGCTAGATGTATGCCTAAGTATTTCAGGGAGTCCTGGCTCCGGATGACCAAGGTACCAAGCTGGAGGTTGATAGCTGGGACCTTCCTGCCACCCACCAGCAGTACCACTTCTGTCTTGTGCGGCGCCAATCCTAATTTCTTGGCTGTCAGGGAACGATCTAATTCTGCCAGAGCTTCATTGCCAGCTAGTTCCAGAGAGACTGCATCAGGGGCAATTATAGTGAGGGCCAGGTCGTCTGCGTAGGCTGTAAGCGTGACCCCTGGGGGCATAGGTGATCTCAAAATTCCATCAAAGTAGACGTTCCACAGGGTGGGGCTCAATACTGAGCCCTGTGGGACTCCGCAGGTCATGTACATTTGACTGTGACTGCCTACGAGTAGCAACCGATCGTCTAAGTAGCTGGCCAGCAGATTATAGAGATATGGTGCTATCTGTCGTGAACTGAGCTCCGATAAAATGCCTCCCCATGGTGCAGAGTTGAAGGCATTTCTGACATCCAGGGTGACAAGAGCACACTTGGGACGTCGGCCGCGGGGCTGTGATTGGACGCCCTCCGCTAGTTCCTGCACCTTCCTCAGGGCGGTAAGGGTGGACCGTCCCATGCGAAAGCCGTGTTGTGCTTCAGCTAATCCACCGGTGCGTTCGATTTCACTAATGAGGCGTCCCAGTACCAGACGTTCAAAGAGTTTACCCAGTACATTCAGGAGACAGATGGGTCGATAGGTGGTAGTCCCCTGTTCCCGCTGCGGTTTCTCGAGCAACAGAAGTCGCGCCTGCTTCCATTCAGCCGGGAAATTGCCAGTTTTCAATAGGCGGTTGAATAGTTCCAAACACCGGTCTGGGTAATTCTGGATGATCGTCTTCACGACCACAGGGGGCACACCGTCCGGTCCTGGGGCTCTGTTGACTCGAATTTTGGCCATAGCTTCTTTCAGGTCTTCGGCAGTGAATGGAGGTATCTCATCGGGAGACACGGGGTGCTTAGCCCAGGAGATGGAGGCATGTGCCGGGAAGAGGGTCCGAGCTACCTCTAACTGGCGATCATCAGGCAGCTGGGCCGGCGGTGATGTCCGGAGCTTCTTCGTAGCAAGCTTATAGCCCTGGCCCCAGATGTCATCGTCTATTTCATCCAGGAGGGCCTGCCAAGCAGCACGTTTGGCAACCAGTATGGCTTCCTTGAGCAGTGCCCGGCTTGTCCTGTATTGTTCCGAGCAGAGACGTTTGTGGGCCTCGTCGCCTCTTCTGTTCGCGCGTCCTCTCGTCTGGACCGTATGGTTTGTCTACGTTGGGCAGCAATATCTTCAGACCACCAGTAGGCGGGCTTACGAAAATGCCTGGTTGGCTTTCGAGGAAAGGCAGTATCACAGGCTTGCTGTAGAATCCTAGAGAATGTTGTAACAGTGAGGGTCCGTTCATCATGCGCATTCAGTAGGCGGCCCACTTCCGTCACCAAAGCGGGGAGCCCATGTGGTGAAACCCGCCATACCAGACGTGAAGAGCGGTCCGATGGATGGGATCCAGCATCAGCGACATCATACAAAAGGTATTGATGATAGCTCAGGGTCTCTGTATCCAAAACTTTCCAATTCAGAACCTTCTGGGCGAGGGTGTTGGTGCTGAAAGTGATATCGATGTAAGGCTGACTGTCACGTCGTACAAAGGTGGGTGCTGTTCCTCGGTTGTGTACCACTAAATTGTCTTCAGCAAGCCATTCTGCCAGGGCACGGCCTCTGAAGTCCTCAACTGGCGAGCCCCATAAAGGCGATTTGGCGTTAAAGTCTCCACCAACGATAATGCCTTTAGCGCGACGACGCATGTCAGTTCGTAGGTCGTGAAGGAAGCTAAGAAAACGGGCAAGGTCAACGTTCGGCGAAATATAGCAGCCGTAGATCAGAAAGGATGGCAGTTCCAGCCAAACAAATCCTGCTCCTGCTCCCCTGTCCACTAAGGGCAGAGAGTTGTTATAGAGACGTATAGCAACATCCACTGCGTTGTCAGTGGTCCATATAGTGGGATCGGTTTTAGCTTTGTTTGGTTCAGCCATGATCAGTATGTCCGTACTGGTTTCGGATGCCATGTGGCACAATAAATCCATGGCCTCTCGGCCGCGGTCGATGTTGGCTTGCAGTATCCGTATAGCCCCTTGTGGTTTAGCAGCGACAGAAAACGTGACTGGTGCCGGTTCTGTCGTCTCTGGGACAGTTAACATTTGCGAAGTTGTCAGGTCGTTGTGCGAAGACGTTGGGCCCTAGCAGCGTTGACTAACTTGCGGTACTTAGGACAGCGATGGGTGCCCACTCTATGTCCCGGAACGGCGCACATCAGGCAATATGGCTCGGAAGTGCAATTGACAGCCAAGTGACCATCCTTCCCACAATTAAGACAAGCTTTTCCTCTATCAGGGCCACTGCAGTTATTCGCTCGATGTCCAAACGCTTGACAGTGGAAACAGCGGGGTATGAAAACCCGTTCCTGAACCTTGCAGGAACACCAACCGATGCGGACCGACCCTAATTGGGTAAGGCGGCGCCCCAGCTCTGAAGGTAAGACAACTGTGGCTATTTGTCCCTCCGTCATAGTGGGTCGAAGAGACGTGACCCGCAGATCTGCAGCGCTCACTCCCAAAGCGCGGGAAATGGATTCATGGACTTCTGCCTCTGTGGTGATGGCGTCAATATCGTGTATGTGTAGTACCGTGTCCATTCTACGTGTGCAGCGCACAGCCGTGTCTTTGAGGTTTTGTGCCAGGGCCTTCCTCAACGGCTCAGCCTTGTCAGCTCCCCCATTAACGGTCAGAAGCAATTCTCCTCCACGGGTCTTGCGGATGTGTTGCACATCCACGCCTACTTCCTCCAATTTGACACTGCTCTTGACCTCCTTTAGCAGTTCCGCGTATGTTCGGGTTCCAGGATGAACAATTACTGCTCCAATGTCTGTGCTTTTGGCTGCCGAGGGTGATCCATGATGGGGTCCTCCTTTGCCAGCATCGGATGCCATCCTCCGGGGTCGAGGGACGTGCAGGTAGACTGTGATGTCGCTTTCTGCAAAGACATATTCCAAAAGTTTCCTTGTTGTAAGCATGTCATACCCGGCCGGTAGGGGAAGACGGATCTTTCGCCTACCATGTTTATAGGCCAAGGCACGCAGGCAGCTGAAGCGCTCCCTCAAAAGCTGCAGGGTGTCTCCCTTTTCCACAGGTGTCGTCATGGACAGCTTGAAAATAAAGCGTTCCTTGGTCCGGAAACCTCCTTCATTCGGCACTTTCGAAATGGAAGAAAAGTACGCTGCATTAGGATACTCCTCATCCAGGCCGACTAGGTCTACCAGTTCCGGGTATCGTTCGCGGAACAGCCGGTTGATGCCTTGGCGCATCGAGGGATCATCGGTGATGAGGGCCAAATCCTCTTCGGTATCTGCCTGAAGTGGATTCCCTTCAGCAATCTCCACAGTCCGGAACGTGCAAGAGGGCCAGGATTGTTCCACTAGGTCTTTCAATTTTGCAGGGCTATCGGCGTCGGAGAAAGACGCTCGGATTCCCGAGGCGATTTGTTGTTCCACCTCGGAGCGGTACGCTGGATCCAGGTTATTTAGATCAGCCAGTAATAATTCAGGGGCAGTTTGAACGACAATGGACTGCGATTCGATAGGGTTACATTTTACCTTAGCTTTGCTTGGTGATTCACTGCCCGCGTCCGCATGAGCTTTGAGCAGGTCAGAAATGACCTTCACTCTCCTAATTTTCACCTTTATGTCCATTTTTGTATTGACATTTGTGCTGATGAGGTCTACCAGACCAGAAGCCGCTTCGGAGAGCTGAGATATCAAGTCGATAAAGCTAATTTCATCCGAATTTTCGGCAAGTGCGGCACTAGATCGTTTAGCGCGACTTCCAGGATGTCGTAAACACGGCGGAGCACACACAGACACCTCCGATGATTGAGACTCTGAGGTGGACACTGAAGAGGGGGCCACTGCTCTTTGGCCACCTGAAGTATTGGGTATTGTTCCACTTGTTGCCAAGGAAGCCGTGATGTTAGTCCCTTGAAGATCATTAGCAACAACTCCCGAGGAATCGGTTATCTCCATGGCCTGAAGAGGCAATTGAGCAATATTTTGGCAGTCACCTGCTGACGGTCGGGTGGAGCCTGCCTGCCCACTACCAACACCGACCGGTTCTGGGGTTCCGAAGCCCCTGTCCCGTAACTGTTTATCTGTATTGTAACTTTCCATAATTGTTAAGATAATAAGTCCATACATAGCCGCTCGCCAACAAATGATCCAACCAGATAGGAGGAGGAAAGAAGAAAAGAAGGGAAAGAGAAGAAGAGAAAGGAAAGAGGAGCTCTCTCGGGAGTAGAAGGAAGGTGAGGGAGCACCAGCTCGGGGACCCCGGGTGCGCCACGCCCGTGCTTATTAGACATAAGCCCCCTGGGGGAAGTAATAGTAGTAGTAATAGTAGTAGTATTAGTAGTAGTAATAGTAGTAGTAATAGTAGTAGTAATAGTAGTAGTAATAGTAGTAGTAATAGTAGTAGTAATAGTAGTAGTAATAGTAGTAGTAATAGTAGTAGTAATAGTAGTAGTAATAGTAGTAGTAGTAATAGTAGTAGTAATAGTATAGTAATAGTAGTAGTAATAGTAATAGTAGTAATAGTAGTAGTAATAGTAGTAGTAATAGTAGTACTAATAGTAGTAGTAATAGTAGTAGCAATAGTAGTAATAGTAGTAGTATAGTAGTAGTAATAGTAGTAATAGTAATAGTAGTAGTAATGGTAGTAATAGTAGTAATAGTAGTAGTAGTAATAGTAGTAGTAATAGTAGTAGTAATAGTAATAGTAGTAGTAATAGTAATAGTAATAGTAGTAGTAATAGTAGTAGTAATAGTAGTAATAGTAGTAGTAGTAATAGTAGTAGTAATAGTAGTAATAGTAGTATTAGTAATAGTAATAGTAGTAATAGTAGTAGTAATAGTAGTAGTAATAGTAGTAGTAATAGTAGTAGTAATAGTAGTAGTAATAGTATTAGTAATAGTAATAGTAGTAATAGTAGTAGTAGTAATAGTAGTAGTAATAGTAGTAGTAATAGTAGTAGTAATAGTAGTAGTAATAGTAGTAGTAGTAGTAATAGTAGTAATAGTAATAGTAGTAGTAATAGTAGTAGTAATAGTAGTAGTAATAGTAGTAGTAGTAATAGTAGTAGTAGTAATAGTAGTAGTAATAGTAGTAGTAATAGTAGTAGTAATAGTAATAGTAGTAGTAATAGTAATAGTAATAGTAGTAGTAATAGTAGTAGTAATAGTAGTAGTAGTAATAGTAGCAGTAATAGTAGTAGTAATAGTAATAGTAGTAGTAATAGTAGTAGTAATAGTAGTAGTAATAGTAATAGTAATAGTAATAGTAGTAGTAATAGTAGTAGTAATAGTAGTAGTAATAGTAATAGTAGTAATAGTAGTAGTAGTAATAGTAGTAGTAATAGTAGTAGTAGTAGTAATAGTAGTAGTAATAGTAGTAGTAGTAATAGTAGTAGTAATAGTAGTAGTAATAGTAATAGTAGTAGTAATAGTAGTAGTAATAGTAGTAGTAATAGTAATAGTAATAGTAATAGTAGTAGTAATAGTAGTAGTAATAGTAGTAGTAATAGTAGTAGTAATAGTAGTAGTAATAGTAATAGTAATAGTAGTAGTAGTAATAGTAGTAGTAATAGTAGTAGTAATAGTAGTAGTAATAGTAGTAGTAATAGTAGTAGTAATAGTAGTAGTGGTAATAGTAGTAGTAATAGTAGTAGTAAGAGTAGTAGTAATAGTAATAGTAGTAGTAATAGTAGTAGTAGTAATAGTAGTAGTAGTAATAGTAGTAGTAATAGTAATAGTAATAGTAGTAGTAATAGTAGTAGTAATAGTAGTAGTAATAGTAATAGTAGTAGTAGTATTAGTAGTAGTAATAGTAGTAGTAATAGTAGTAGTAATAGTAGTAGTAGTAATAGTAGTAGTAATAGTAGTAGTAATAGTAGTAGTAATAGTATAAATAGTAGTAGTAGTAATAGTAGTAATAGTAGTAGTAATAGTAGTAGTAATAGTAGTAATAGTGGTAGTAATAGTAGTAGTAATAGTAGTAGTAATAGTAATAGTAGTAGTAATAGTAGTAATAGTAGTAGTAATAGTAGTAGTAATAGTAGTAATAGTAATAGTAGTAGTAATAGGAGTAGTAGTAATAGTAACAGTAGTAGTAATAGTAGTAATAGTAGTAGTAATAATAGTAGTAATAGTAGTAGTAATAGTAGTAATAGTAGTAGTAATAGTAGTAGTAATAGTAGTAGTAATAGTAGTAGTAGTAATAGTAGTAGTATAGTAGTAGTAATAGGAGTAGTAATAGTAGTAGTAGTAATAGTAGTAGTAATAGTAGTTATAGTAGTAGTAATAGTAGTAGTAATAGTAGTAGTAATAGTAATAGTAATAGTAGTAGTAATAGTAGTAGTAATAGTAGTAGTAATAGTAATAGTAGTAGTAATAGTAGTAGTAATAGTAGTAGTAATAGTAGTAGTAATAGTAGTAGCAATAGTAGTAGTAATAGTAATAGTAATAGTAGTAGCAATAGTAGTAGTAATAGTAGTAGTAATAGTACTAGTAGTAGTAATAGTAGTAGTAGTAATAGTAGTAGTAATAGTAGTAGTAATAGTAGTAGTAATAGTAGTAGTAAGAGTAGTAGTAGTAATAGTAGTAATAGTAGTAGTAGTAATAGCAGTAGTAATAGTAGTAGTAATAGTAATAGTAGTAGTAATGGTAGTTTTTTTTTTTAGGCAGGGGAAGAATCTTCAAAAGACGCCAGACTTGGCGAGTTGGATTCTTACCAACTAAAAAAACCCCTGCTAGCCACAAGAGATATCTTCCTGGGACCACCAATCGGTATTACTTCGGGAAGAAGGGCAATAAAGAATAATAATAGTAGTAGTAATAGTAATAGTAGTAATAGTAGTAGTAATAGTAGTAATAGTAGTAGTAATAGTAGTAGTAATAGTAGTAGTAATAGTAGTAGTATAGTAGTAGTAATAGGAGTAGTAATAGTAGTAGTAGTAATAGTAGTAGTAGTAATAGTAGTTATAGTAGTAGTAATAGTAGTAGTAATAGTAATAGTAATAGTAGTAGAAATAGTAGTAGTAATAGTAGTAGTAATAGTAATAGTAGTAGTAATAGTAGTAGTAATAGTAGTAGTAATAGTAGTAGTAATAGTAGTAGTAATAGTAGTAGCAATAGTAGTAGTAATAGTAATAGTAGTAGCAATAGTAGTAGTAATAGTAGTAGTAATAGTAATAGTACTAGTAGTAGTAATAGTAGTAGTAGTAATAGTAGTAGTAATAGTAGTAGTAATAGTAGTAGTAATAGTAGTAGTAAGAGTAGTAGTAGTAGTAATAGTAGTAATAGTAGTAGTAGTAATAGTAGTAGTAATAGTAGTAGTAATAGTAATAGTAATAGTAGTAGTAATGGTAGTTTTTTTTTAGGCAGGGGAAGAATCTTCAAAAGACGCCAGACTTGGCGAGTTGGATTCTTACCAACTAAAAAAACCCCTGCTAGCCACAAGAGATATCTTCCTGGGACCACCAATCGGTATTACTTCGGGAAGAAGGGCAATAAAGAATAATAATAGTAGTAGTAATAGTAATAGTAGTAATAGTAGTAGTAATAGTAGTAATAGTAGTAGTAATAGTAGTAGTAATAGTAGTAATAGTAGTAGTAATAGTAGTAGTAATAGTAATGGTAATAGTAGTAGTAATAGTAGTAGTAATAGTAGTAGTAATAGTAGTAGTTGTAGTAATAGTAGTAGTAATAATAGTAGTAGTAATAGTAATTGGAGGAGTAGCAGAAGAAGAAGAAGATGAAGAGAGCCCAGTACATAAATAACCATTTTGAGGTTAGGATCAAGGGATTGTAGCACTAAAATGTAGTTGGCTTTTGAGTTACACCCTTTAAAGAACTGGGTCACACCTAATTCTATAAATACTTTTCTTTTTAAACCTAGGCGACCTCAAAATATGTATTTCCGGTAAAATATCCGTACCTATCTAATTTCTGAAGGGATTTCGTCTATGACTTAAGCATGTAAGCTCTTCAAAGAATCTGGGACAAGTTTAAATGGATTAAATGTAACAATTCTGTTGCAGAACAAGGATAACAGAACGCGTATCGAGCAGGAAACTAACGGATAGACATGTCGGTAAAATGTTCCAAAATGGTATGGCAGACTATAGTACATCTAAAAATGAACTTTGGCTTGGAATTACGAGGGGCAAATGTAATAAGTAGGTCTGTAGATCGTTCATTTAAAATGTTTTTTACAGAGTTATTAGGGTGAATAAATCAATATAGAAATGAGTCGCAGGAGAGGGATAGTAACGCATGCTTTTTGTTGTTTTAAGTTATGTCCTCCAACGTTAAGTCATATCGGACGACGAATGGAATGTGTGAAATGATGCTCAAATGAGCCCATGGTCCATAGGGCTTAGGCTAACCCGACATTTGTCATACGGGTTAAGCGAAAACTCCGGGGAAAACGTTACGCAGGTAACTCACCCTGATCGAGATTCGAACTCTTGAACGTGAGGCAGACACGCTACCAATACGCTACAGAGACGGGCAGTGACACGTGCTTAAAATAACGGTACAGCTGTAAAGGAACAGAGGATTGCAGCATATTAAGTTTGTTTAGAAGAACGAAAATGTGTAGCCATAAGGATAACTGTCGGGCAGAATTAGGGAGGTCAGTGGGGAAAATAGGGATGAGGAGCAGAACGAAATTTGGAAGGATGTTCTTTAATGGTTAAAAACAGACCAGAGAATATGGATAGACAAGAGATGCGGGAGATCATTAGTTGCATATTTAAACCTGAAAAATAATTGGGGAAGGGAAAGTTATAAATTTATTATGTGATAGTCGGATAGTAAGCTTTTAGCCTGATTGAGGCAAAAGTAAGTGTGGAGCATTGCTTGGTTGAATCCAAAAAGCTAGGGCATTGGAGAAAGGAAATATAGAAGAAAAATGGGAAAATAGATGTTTACATATACCAACATTATAATGCTTACAAAAAATTATTAAGGAAAAATAGAAGTTTGCGGAGAGAGTATAGGAACAATGGTTAATAACGGTAAAGAAATTAAAAGTGGGAGATACTGAAGAAATAAAATATTAATAGGGGTAAAATTAGGAGTAAATGACTAGGGTGCCCAATAAAATAATAATACATAAGCATGAGGTAGTTTACAATATGTGTACCTAGATTAGCAAGAATTAAAAGTGATATATTGTAAGAGATCTTTGCATATCTTTGTGAAATTAATCAACTATTATTTGCGCAAAGATTATAAGAGATCTGTTACAATTACAATATTCCACTTTTAATTCCTCTTAATTTAGGTGCAAATATTGTAAGCTACATCATGGTTATGAGATATTTAACTTTTAGGCTCCCTGCCCATTACCCTTAATTTTTCCCCATATTAACCTCTCTTTTCTTCATTATCTCTCCCTCCTAATTTTTCATACTTCTTAACATTTTCCTTTACTCTCTCCGGTAACTTGCCTCTCTCCTCAATATTTTTTAATGTTTTGCTGTAAGCATCTTTTGTGTTACGAGGGTACTCTTCAATTCTCCTTTTTCTTCCCGTATTTCTTTTCACCAATTTCATAACTCTTTACATTCAACCAACCAATACTTCACACTTTGTTCTGCCCCACTCCTCAACCAGGGCAAACCTACAATCCCTGCTAATCACATATCTATATAACCTTCTCTTTCCCAAATTTTCTTCAGTTTTAAATAGGTAACTAATTATTTCTTGCCAAAAACATTACCCACACCTCTTTCTGTGGATGGCGAGGCTAAAAGAATCAAACAACATTTATCCCCTCCGTTTTGCCGCAATATCCGGAGAAAAAACGTAGTGCATCAGTGCAACAAGAAAAACTTCATGACTTTTTTAAAACAAGGAAAAATTGGGTAGGTGTAAAATATGCACAGTAGAACATATATCAAGTACGGTTACAGGATGGAATTCATATCTTACATACCAGAGTGTAATACTATTCTGTAATTTATTATTACATGAATATTTCCCTCCAACCGCGCGGGATACTTTTTTTTTGTGCCTTCTGGTGCTACGTCCCTATAACCCGTAGGGTGTAAAGAATGTCCCCCAAAAACCGTTACTTCGGGTTTCTACTGTATAATGCGTGTGATGGCTGCTGACAGTCTTTTCTATCACTTGAGATTATTAACATTCTTCTCTTGACATCTCATTTGTCAGCACTGTCAAGCATTTCTGTTCTCTTTATGTTATTTTTCATATTATTATTATTATTATTATTATTATTATTATTATTATTATTATTATTATTATTATTATTATTATTATTATTATTATTATTATTATTATTATTATTATTATTATTATTATTATTATTATTATTATTATTATTATTATTATTATTATTATTATTATTATTATTATTATTATTATTATTATTATTATTATTATTATTATTATTATTATTATTATTATTATTATTATTATTATTATTATTATTATTATTATTATTATTATTATTATTATTATTATTATTATTATTATTATTATTATTATTATTATTATTATTATTATTATTATTATTATTATTATTATTATTATTATTATTATTATTATTATTATTATTATTATTATTATTATTATTATTATTATTATTATTATTATTATTATTATTATTATTATTATTATTATTATTATTATGGGCGCCGGGGTAGCGAGGTGGTTTCATTCGCGGCTCCCGTTGTAAGGGTCCCGAGTTCGATTCCCGGCTCTGGGGTTGGCGATTTTAAGTCGGCCCTATCCACGCCTTCACCTCTGTCTAGCACACGTGAAGTATCCCCTATGCCCAACGTGGTTCGGAGTCCACGGTAAAAACTGTAGGTCCTCTCACCTCACCGCCATCTTCACTATCACCCTATCATCGGAGGTAATGGACACCGCCCTCTGGGTGCCTCCACCTGAGAAATGGGTCCGGTCATCACTTGGTGGGGTGAGGTTACCCCGAAGGCCAAGGTTGCCATGTGGGGAGTGTTAGTAACTAACTTATTAATATTATTATTTTATTATTATTATTATTTTATTATTATATTATTGTTGTTATTATCATTATCATCATCATAAAGATCTCTGACAATCACAATTTTCCACTCTTTAGTTCTTCCAGATACAATGTTACCGAGAGTAAACCGCCACTAGATAGCATACCAGCCCTTCCCTCCCTTTAACTGTGATTGCGCATGCGCGAGTACTTTTAAATATTGAATGACCCAAACAACTTACTCCTACCTCCTAATCTAAGTACAAAATGTGTACTTAATATTGTTAACTACCTCATGCTTATGGGCTATTTAGTTTATTGGGCTCCCTAACCATTTACCTACTACCAACTTTTACCCAATATTAGCCTTTTATCTCTTCGTTATTACTCCCTCTTAATTTCTTTACCCTTCTTGATCATTTTTCCTCTACTCTCTCCGCAAACTTCCCTATCTTCTTCATATTGTTTTCACGTTTATCTGTAAACATCTTTAGTGTTACTAGAGTACACTTTACTCTTTCATTTTCCTTTCCCTAAAACGTCTCTCCTCGCCCATCACTATATCTGCAGAAGTTTCTCTTCCGCTATTTCTCTTCATTTTTTAAATATGTAACTAACGATCTCTTGGCAAAAGGAATACCCTCACCTCTTGTCTATCAATAGCCTCTATTCTGTTTTTAACCATTAACCAAAATTCTTACAAATTTCGTTCCGCTCTCCATCCTTATTTTCCCCACTGTCCTCCTTAATTCTGCCCGCCAGCTTTCCTTATGTGCTATACTTATTTCTTCTTATTTCTATACTTATTTCTACACACTTAATATGCTCCATTCTTCTTTTCCTATACAACTGTACCAATATTTGAAAGAAGTGACACTATCCATCTTCTGCAAACCTTTCCTAACCCAACTTTTGCGACTTCCTTCGGTATTGATTTATTCAATGCTAATAACACTTTACAAAACATGTCATATGAATGTTCTACAGACACTTATTACATTTGCCCCCCCCATAATTCGATCTCATACGTCATTTTTGCTTCCACTATTGTTTCATTTACTGTTTCGAGCCATTTTACAGACATATCTAATTTCATACTCCCGTCACCACCAACTTCCCTTTCAGGACTGTTGTTTCCATGCGCACGGCGCACCCGATCCAGAACTACCTCCTCAAAGTTATTATCACCCTAATATCACGCACGGTGTTATTACCTCTTTGTATTTGGATCCAGAACTACAGTGTTATTACCTCCTCAAAGTTGTTATCACCCCAATATCACGCACGGTGTTATTACCTCTTTGTATTTGGATCCAGAACTACAGTGTTATTACCTCCTCAAAGTTGTTATCACCCCAATATCACGCACGGTGTTATTACCTCTTTGTATTTGGATCCAGAACTACAGTGTTATTACCTCCTCAAAGTTGTTATCACCCTAATATCACGCACGGTGTTATTACCTCTTTGTATTTGGATCCAGAACTACAGTGTTATTACCTCCTCAAAGTTGTTATCACCCTAATATCACGCACGGTGTTATTACCTCTTTGTATTTGGATCCAGAACTACAGTGTTATTACCTCCTCAAAGTTGTTATCACCCTAATATCACGCACGGTGTTATTACCTCTTTGTATTTGGATCCAGAACTACAGTGTTATTACCTCCTCAAAGTTATTATCACCCTAATATCACGCACGGTGTTATTACCTCTTTGTATTTGGATCCAGAACTACAGTGTTATTACCTCCTCAAAGTTATTATCACCCTAATATCACGCACGGTGTTATTACCTCTTTGTATTTGGATCCAGAACTACAGTGTTATTACCTCCTCAAAGTTGTTATCACCCCAATATCACGCACGGTGTTATTACCTCTTTGTATTTGGATCCAGAACTACAGTGTTATTACCTCCTCAAAGTTATTATCACCCTAATATCACGCACGGTGTTATTACCTCTTTGTATTTGGAACCAGAACTACAGTGTTATTACCTCCTCAAAGTTGTTATCACCCTAATATCACGCACGGTGTTATTACCTCTTTGTATTTGGATCCAGAACTACAGTGTTATTACCTCCTCAAAGTTATTATCACCCTAATATCACGCACGGTGTTATTACCTCTTTGTATTTGGATCCAGAACTACAGTGTTATTACCTCCTCAAAGTTGTTATCACCCTAATATCACGCACGGTGTTATTACCTCTTTGTATTTGGATCCAGAACTACAGTGTTATTACCTCCTCAAAGTTATTATCACCCTAATATCACGCACGGTGTTATTACCTCTTTGTATTTGGATCCAGAACTACAGTGTTATTACCTCCTCAAAGTTGTTATCACCCCAATATCACGCACGGTGTTATTACCTCTTTGTATTTGGATCCAGAACTACAGTGTTATTACCTCCTCACAGTTGTTATCACCCCAATATCACGCACGGTGTTATTACCTCTTTGTATTTGCTGCAGCCCTAATACCAGGTGCTGCGGCCCAAACACCACGTGGAGCAGAGAATTTACTGCTAAGCCAGTAATGCCAATAGCTAAAGTCCACACCACGTTCACACCTACTTACATGTTCTGTTTTCGTAACACCGTATACGACCGTTTCATATTCAAAACAGTCGCCAAATTCTTTGGAACCCAATAATGCTGAACCAATTATTAGAGAAATCCCTACAAAAATTAGATAGCTACGAGATTTCACAGCAGGTACATGCTTTGAGGTCGCCTGGAGTTAATAAAGAAAAAGTTGTGCCTCTGTGAATAGTAAATATTCAAAAGCATGTACAATTTAATGCTACAATCCCTTGTTCCTAACCTCAAAATAGTTATTTAGGCACAGGCTTTTCTACTCTATAATTTTCTGCCTATTAATTTTTCGAGCAAATTATCATCATCATCATCATCATCGTCGTCGTCGTCGTCGTCGTCATCGTCGTCGTCATCGTCGTCATCGTCGTCGTCATCATCATCATCATCATCATCATCATCATCATCATCATCATCATCATCATCATCATCATCATCATCATCATCATCATCATCATCATCATCATCATCATCATCATCATCATCATCATCATCATCATCATCATCATCATCATCATCATCATCATCATCATCATCATCATCATCATCATCATCATCATCATCATCATCATCATCATCATCATCATCATCATCATCATCATCATCATCATCATCATCATCATCATCATCATCATCATCATCATCATCATCATCATCATCATCATCATCATCATCATCATCATCATCATCATCATCATCATCATCATCATCATCATCATCATCATCATCATCATCATCATCATCATCATCATCATCATCATCATCATCATCATCATCATCATCATCATCATCATCAGAGAAATGTCCAAATTAGATAAATCAGAAGATATGGGCAGAAAAGATCACCATGTACATTAAATTATGCAAAATAAAAATATATATGAATTTAAATGTGCAAATATATTTAATGATAAGGGTATTAAGCAAATGCACATTTTTACGAGATATATTTGGCCTCATTTGAATGTAAAAAGCATTTACAGCAAAGCTTAATTTTTATTATACCAAATCCAATACAAACATGGAATTGCATGAAGTTCGGAGACCTAGTAATAAGTACGAGAGGGAGGGATTAGCATGGTTCAGATTAGCAATATGCAACTTAAGGGGTATTAGGAGAAATTGGGAATGAGGAATTTGTCTTGATCGTACAAACGCAGAGTATATTTTATTTGAATGAACAAATGAATGGCATAAACAGGCAATATGTGACAAATAGCTAATATTAAAAACGAAATGGCATTGAGGAAAATATTTGGTGACAAAATGCAAATCTGGAACCTTATGGAACTTTTGTATAGTCGTGCTGCTTGAACAGTTACAATGGCTTTATCTTTGTTGGTAGAAACCTTTCTGATAACGCACTGATTATTCTTGTAAGAGTGAGAGGGGAACTGTTGGGCTTCCTGGCCCTGCGCTAAGGACAGAACGCACCACTTCAGCCAATGGAATTTGCAGGAATCACAAATGACAGATAGATGTTCACTCCATGTGGAGTAATCAGTGCGTTATCTGAGAGATATCTATTACCAAAGATAAATCCAGTGTATAACTGTTCGAGCAGCGCGACTATACAGGATAGAGACAAACAGTCAGTAAGGAGAGGAAACCTGTTAGTTTGACTGAGTTATTTTAATTGTACTATAACGAATTACAGTGAGGCTGAGTATCAGTCATATTTAAGTATCATTAAGTATATTTTAAATATCAGTCTTACTCAACTTGTGCTGTTTTATGCTCTATAGTTGCAAATCTTCTTGCATATTGAGTGCCACGTTAACAAAGTTACTGTAAGTGCAGCTGTTTATAAGGTCCATTGTTAGTGTAAATGTGATATAAACACTTTAAATATAATACGTGTGATGGCTACTGTTAGAGACTTTCCTATCACTTCAGATGTATTAACATTGTACTCTTGACACCTCATTTGTCAGCATTGTGAAGCATTAATCTTCTTCTTTGACAGACTCCATATAAAATAAACTTTTAAACTGATACAATGAATGACTATAGTTTTGTAACTATATTTTTATAAAATTAATACCAAATATTAGAAGTCGTGTTAAGCAGACACGCTAAAAGTCTAATGTATTATATTGATATAGGCTTCTCGGAGTGTTCTTCAACAAACTATTCATACAAAAGTTTATGCTTCCAACAACTTTCATGATAATTAAGATAAACAATTGAAGCAATGGTTGTAGGTACAATGAGAATAAGGGAATGTGGGAACCTTTAAGCATTAGTCAAATCTTTCAAGAACTGATCACTTTGAAATTCTCGTCTTTGTACACTCACAAGATAAAATAAATAAATCAATCAATAAATATATAAATATATAAAATAAATATACAAATAAATAAATAAATAAATAAATAAATAAAGAAAGAAAGAAAGAAAGAAAGAAAGAAAGAAAGAAAGAAAGATCAGCAAGAAAAGGAGAAAGAGGAATACCCATTGCTAAGCCAGAAGTTTGTTGAAAAGTTTACCATTAGTGACATCTAGCGATTGTAACGTTGACAACGAGGTTGTTTGAGCTGATGATGTGAATAAGATTTCACGAAATCGTGCTCATCATCAATTAATAAGAAAAATTTCATCTTTTTCTTTTAAGATAAGTGAAGGATTATGTTACAAATTATTATATTTGTATAGAAATACTAAAGTTCATTCACTAAGTTTATTATAATATGCATGTGAATTGTGTGTCATGATTTACTGTAGTAGTTCTTCATTTAAGAGAAAATGTGTGGTTATTAGTTAACTATTAGAAAACAACAAGATTTAACATTTAGCTGCATTTAGAATATATATTCAGATTTTGCCTAAACTGATCCATATGGAAGGTAGAGAGTAACGTGTCTAACATAACCGTAAAAACCCCATATTTTTAGCTCAAATAGTTTTCCTAATACAAATCAATAAAGTAGATACCATTATATTATAACAATGTATTGCGACGTAAGCACTGTAATGAATATCTTTATTGGTTGGCATGTATGCGTTTATGTATATGTGAAATTACTCAGAACTGAATTGTAAACATTTGACATAACGTGATAAAAGAAATATGTACTTCGAATAAGCCAAGGTGTTTGTTAAATTCGATGAGAGGAAACGATACACATTTTGCTAGTTTGGCAGAACGTGTCTGGTCACAGATCTTTGTTTATGAATGGTTCGTAATCTCTATTTACTCTAGCGAGTTCAAAGCTGTATTATTCAGTTACTCTTCCATGAAAAAGTGTATCAGCTGGACCAATGAGACGCGATCCACCTTCCCCCTGACTACTGCGAGAACAATCCAATAGAGTTAATATGGGCTCAAATTATGTTGCAAACAGAAATAATATTTTTAAACTGACTGACGTTGAACGACTTATTGACAAAGAAACTGACAAGGAACACAACAAGACTGGGAAAACTGCGTGAGACATCAGATAAACTAGAAGAAGACAACTTTTGGAAATAAATAGCACGAAACGAGATTTTGGAATCTATCATCATAAATTTGCAGTACTCAGACGTTGAAGACAATGACAATGACGAATTATCTCTTAACGTAAGTAACATTCACAGCTATACGGATGCACCGCTGGTGTTTTCGTTGGATTAGAAAAATAAGTAATTCATAAACTATAATTAACTTTAAACTAAATATTCATGTTGCAATTGTGATTTCAACAACTGCATTATTATAAAACTTTGGAATATTCAGTTTACGTTCCCTTAAGTCTAGCACCACGAACACTCGGAAGTGTGCGAGAGAGAGGGAAATATAAAACGAGTGGGGATAACGAGGTGGCAGCGGTGAAGGCTATAACGCATCTGATTCGCTTCAGGCGAGAACTCTTTCCATTTGAAACACACAATAAGATAGATGAACTCTTAAAGGCACACGGTTATGCTGTTGTCAGATGGCCGCCTTACATGCTAACGAGTACGCAAGGTCTGAAGTAAAAAGCTACGTTCAGGAACATAATGTGTCGGACGATGTCAATGTCGCGACTTCAAGAATTAGTAGTGCAAGGCATAACAATTGTAAATAGTCAAGATGGCGAGCATGAACTCAGCTGTTGATGTCGATTTGCTATATTTAAGACCGTGTAAATGGCATTTGTAATAGAGTACGGCCTATGAGGAGAAATTATTTTGAGGAGCTAACAGAAGAAAATTTTATACTGAGGTATAGACTGTCCAAACAAGTTGCTTATGAAGGTTACTGCGGAAGTACAAGAGAGGTTAGAACATGCATCGAAAGGAATATGCCGATCTCGCCTTTGCTTCAAGTATTAATAACTTTGCGATTTTACAATTCACTGAATTATGTGGATAATACACTTTCCACCTCCCGTCTTGAAACGTTCAAGTCACTTGTCCTTCGCATCTCGTTTTAAATTTACGTAATACTGACAAGCTGTTTGGTGCTTCTAGTAGTGACACATTTGAATTAAATTCATTTCCAATATTTTCCCCGTGACATCTTTCTCTTTTACATTCACTGCATTCGTCCTCTTATTTTCCACGATATCCTTACACTTCATCTCCAATTCAATTAACAATTCTTTCTCCATCGATGAGAAATTTGTCTCACGGCTTTATTTATGATTTTGTTCATCCGCCATTTTTCAGCTGTGTGCAGACGAAAATGAAAACAAAAGCGCATCGCAGTACGTTCAGAAAATAATACGACTCATCCGTAGCCTTCTATAGTTGTGATATTTACAAATTTCTTGGCGTTAACACGTGTTTGTTAACATTATCAGAAAACAGGTTGCTGAAATGCAAGAAATTTAACAGCATTGTTAGCGCTGTGACAATTGTTACGTTACATTTGTTAACGTCGATTTTAACATCTGTTGGTGAAATCAGGCATCAATATATTTCACTGGGAATAACTGCTTTAGAACTCTGTGAATATAAAAAAAAAAGAAAAAGAAAATAGCAAAAGATGCTCGTGCACAGCACAATTCAAAACGAAAGGTCTGTATAATAGATTTATGTTTTTGTTAAGTATATTTTATGCTCTATATAACCTAGAAATAGTGTTGGAATTGTGTTGGAAATTCATTTGGTGTATACTTTGACTTGCCACAAAGACATTTTGAGCAACGAAGGCCAAAATTCGTACTCCTGAAGTTCAAAACTGTAAGTGTACAAACCTTTATAGAAATCTGACACAGTTAGGACTCGGTTTAGAGTGTGTTAGGACAAGGAAAACAACACCTCTGCTTCTGGTCAGCAATTTGCACATTAACACAATCGACAGAAAGTATTTCTCAAACAAAAGAAAAACGTATTAATTTTATACTTTGACCTATACGGTAGTTATGGCGTAAAATACGCAATTATGTAAACCAAATTGAAATTAAATGAGAATCATATTCAGAAACGATATTTGAGCTTGATTTCACAGAGATTATATTATCTACGTAAATATAATAAAGAAAATTTCAGGTACATACCAAAGTCCAAAGATTCAGAAATCATTTAATTACGTGTCTGACGGAAATGTGGTATCAGAACCTTGCAATTCGAAGTTCTGGCTTCGAGGCCGGTGTACTAGTCCGAGAGTTGAACTTTAATTTTGGTTCTGCTTAGGAAAAATAACATTTTAACTATTTTAGCGTTAAAATCCTTTAAATTCCAACACTAACGGGACACTTCCATTATTACAATTCTCCATTTTTACAGATCATAAACCCCAAAAGAATTGAAATTCCGAAAACCAATGTAAGACAGATCCCAGAGGTATAAGAGAACATCTTCTGAGCTCTTTTATTCAATTCTAAACCACCTGTAAGCCTTTTCTGTATGATTTTTGTGATAACAAAGTCACATCTACATGTTTTGCAAATCAGATGCATCAAACGTTGCCAAAGCAATACCCATGTATAATTATTTAGTGGATGTTCGCCTTTAATGCTTCTGTAGCATGTGTTTGTCAGCGCGCGACCTCTCCGTCACTTGTTTCTTTGGCTGAGTGGTCAGCGTACGGACCTCCCAATTCGGAGTTCCAAGTTCGATCCCCCAGCTGGGGGTTTTACTTTTATAAATTTTTATTTTCAAAATAGATTTAAAATTTTTTGCATCAGGAACATTCTTTAGACTCTACAGCTCACGAATTAGTTTAAATTTTTGTTCTAACCCTACTGGTAGTCAAGTTACAGCTCTCTAAAGTCGGCAGTCGTAAACTTTGACACGACATAAAACGAAAATAAATAGGAATTTTGAAAAACTAAGATCGGATTCATGATCCTGGGTTTCTAAACTATAAGTATACCAAATTTCATCAAAATCGGAGACGATAATTCCGAACATTCCCGGCTGAAGGCCGGTTTTGGCCGTTTTTTGAAAAATAAAATAATTAATTTCTCTGTTTCTGAACCACATTTTGAAAATCCCAAGGTACCAAAAAATCGGCAAAAAAATTAGCTTTCAGAGAAAAATTTGTGGGCGGCTGTATCTTTATTCGTTCAAAAGTTATTAGCATTTAAAGTTTTGAAAAGACCTCAAAAATTGAAGTCTTAAGCGTTTTTTGGGATTTCGAAAAAAAATTGAGTTAGAAGTGTCATCTGAAAGCTGAAGACGAGCTGAATCCAGTCCCGGTCTTAGATTGTTGATATCTCAATTAATAAAGGCGCTATGACGTAAAACGTGATTCAGTTGCAGGCAAAAAGAGCAAAAATAAGCGGCACAAGTCGGTGAATATTTCGTGTCCAAGAGAGAATTACGTAGGTAGTGAAAAAATCTTACGGCAGGCAGTGGGATTGAACCCGAAACTTCCGCTTACCAGTCAGCAGTTTTATCCACCCGGCTATATTGCAGTTAACAGTGCACTTGAAATTTTTCTCGTTATATCTGGTATAGCAGTGATCAGGTACTCAAGTTTCTCTCTTAACTTTAACGATACATCTGCTAACATGAATAAAATCAATTTATAAATGAATTCATATCAAACCTCAAAGTTTCGATCTGTTAAAAGATATATAGTGGTTGTGACGAATAGGACAATCGTTTCGAGTTTACCCTCCACAGCATATAAAAACAATATTTTCTATCAATTCTGTTGTGAGTTACTCCTTAGCTGAATGGTTAGGTTAGTGGCTTATAACCCAAAGGGTTGTATGTTCGATTCCTACTGCCGGGAAATAGGCTTTTTATCTTTATAGTCCTTTTAAAACAGACGATAAATATCAGATTTATCTTGTGGCGTAATGGTTAGAATGGCCGACTGTAGCACCAGAGTCGACTGTAGCACCTCGAATCTCCTCAAGGTTTTTCTCTATTCAATTAAAGATTGTCTTTTTATTCCTACACTACTCTAGCGCTACAAAAGGAATATTTTAACCAATTGTGCTGTAAGTTCTTCCATGGCCGAGTGGTTAGGGTGGTGGCTAATAACCCAAAGGGTTGCAGGTTCGATTCCTACCGTAGAAAAATTCGTTTTTTCCTTATAGTCCTTATAAAACAGACGATAAATATCAGATCAAAAGAGAAAGCAGCAACAACGCATGTGGCGCAATGGTTAGCGTGACCGACAGTCACGACGGAGTCCTGGGTTCGAATCTCTTCAAGTTTGTTCTCTATTCAGTTAAAGATTCAGTTTGTGTTCCAACACTAGCCTAGCGCTATAAGAGGAATACTTTACCAATGGCCTAACAAGCCATTTCTTAGCCAAATGGTTAGGTTGGTGGCCAATAACTCAAAGGGTTGCAGGTTCGATTCATTCCACCGAAAAATAGATTTTTCATCCTTATAGTCCTTCTAAAGCAGACGATAAATATCAGATCAAAACATATATCGGCAACAACGCTTGTAGCGCAATGGTTACCGTGACCGACTGTCACGAAAAGGTCCTGGGTTCGAATCTCTTCAAGTTTTTTCTCTATTCAATTAAAGATTCAGATTTTATTCCAACAGTACTCTAGCGCTATAAGAGAAATACTTTACCAATGGTCTAGCAAGCCATCTATTAGCCGAATGGTTAGGGTGGTGGCCAATAATTCAAAGGGTTGCAGGTTCGATTCCTACCATCTAAAAATAGATTTTTCATCTTTATAGTCCTTCTAAAACAGACGATAAATATCAGATCAAAACATATATCGGCAATAACGCTTCTAGCGCAATGGTTACCGTGACCGACTGTCACGAAAAGGTCCTGGTTTCGAATCTCTTCAAGTTTTTTCTCTATTCAAGTAAAGATTCAGGTTTTATTCCAACAGTACTCTAGCGCTATAAGAGAAATACTTTACCAATGGTCTAGCAAGCCATTTCTTAGCCGAATGGTTAGGGTGGTGGCCAATAATTCAAAGGGTTGCAGGTTCGATTCCTACCATCTAAAAATAGACTTTCCATCTTTATAGTCCTTCTAAAACAGACGATAAATATCATATCAAAACATATATCGGCAACAACGCTTGTAGCGCAATGGTTACCGTGACCGACTGTCACGAAAAGGTCGTGGGTTCGAATCTCTTCAAGTTTTTTCTCTATTCAATTAAAGATTCAGCTTTTATTCCAACAGTACTCTGGCGCTATAAGAGAAATACTTTACCAATAGTCTAGCAAGCCATGTATTAGCCGAATGGTTAGGGTGGTGGCCAATAATTCAAAGGGTTGCAGGTTCGATTCCTACCATCTAAAAATAGATTTTTCATCTTTATAGTCCTTCTAAAACAGACGATAAATATCAGATCAAAACATATATCGGCAACAACGCTTGTAGCGCAATGGTTACCGTGACCGACTGTCACGAAAAGGTCCTGGGTTCGAATCTCTTCAAGTTTTTTCTCTATTCAAGTAAAGATTCAGGTTTTATTCCAACAGTACTCTAGCGCTACAAGAGAAATACTTTACCAATGGTCTAGCAAGCCAACTATTAGCCGAATGGTTAGGGTGGTGGCCAATAATTCAAAGGGTTGCAGGTTCGATTCCTACCATCTAAAAATAGATTTTTCATCTTTATAGTCCTTCTAAAACAGACGATAAATATCAGATCAAAACATATATCGGCAACAACGCTTGTAGCGCAATGGTTACTGTAACCGACTGTCACGAAAAGGTCCTGGGTTCGAATCTCTTCAAGTTTTTTCTCTATTCAATTAAAGATTCAGTTTTTATTCCAAAAATACTCTAGCGCTATAAGAGAAATACTTTACCAATGGTCTAGCAAGCCATCTATTAGCCGAATGGTTAGGGTGGTGGCCAATAATTCAAAGGGTTGCAGGTTCGATTCCTACCATCTAAAAATAGATTTTTCATCTTTATAGTCCTTCTAAAACAGACGATAAATATCAGATCAAAACATATATCGGCAACAACGCTTGTAGCGCAATGGTTACCGTGACCGACTGTCACGAAAAGGTCCTGGGTTCGAATCTGTTCAAGTTTTTTCTCTATTCAATTAAAGATTCAGTTTTTATTCCAACAGTACTCTAGCGCTATAAGAGAAATATTTTACCAATAGTCTAGCAAGCCATTTCTTAGCCGAATGGTTAGGGTGGTGGCCAATAATTCATAGGGTTGCAGTTTCGATTCCTACCATCTAAAAGTAGACTTTTCATCTTTATAGTCCTTCTAAAACAGAAGATAAATATCAGATCAAAACATATATCGGCAGCAACGCTTGTAGCGCAATGGTTACCGTGACCGACTGTCACGAAAATGTCCTGGGTTCGAATCTGTTCTAGTTTTTTCTCTATTCAATTAAAGATTCAGTTTTTATTCCAACAATACTCTAGCGCTATAAGAGAAATACTTTACAAATGGTCTAGCAAGCCATCTATTAGCCGAATGGTTAGGGTGGTGGCCAATAATTCAAAGGGTTGCAGGTTCGATTCCTACCATCTAAAAATAAATTTTTCATCTTTATAGTCCTTCTAAAACAGACGATAAATATCAGATAAAAACATATATCGGCAACAACGCTTGTAGCGCAATTGTTACCGTGACCGACTGTCACGAAAAGGTCCTGGGTTTGAATCTCTTCAAGTTTTTTCTCTATTCAATTAAAGATTCATTTTTTATTCCAACAATACTCTAGCGCTATAAGAGAAATACTTTACCAATGGTCAAGCAAGCCATGTGTTAGCCGAATGGTTAGGGTGGTGGCCAATAATTCAAAGGGTTGCAGGTTCGATTCCTACCATCTAAAAATAGATTTTTCATCTTTATAGTCCTTCTAAAACAGACGATAAGTATCAGATCAAAACATATATCGGCAACAACGCTTGTAGCGCAATGGTTACCGTGACGAACTCTCTCGAAAAGGTCCTGGGTTCGAATCTCCTCAAGTTTTTTCTCTATTCAATTAAAGATTCAGTTTTTATTCCAACAATACTCTAGCGCTATAAGAGAAATACTTTACCAATGGTCTAGCAAGCCATCTATTAGCCGAATGGTTAGGGTGGTGGCCAATAATTCAAAGGGTTGCAGGTTCGATTCCTACCATCCAAAAATACACTTTTCATCTTTATAGTCCTTCTAAAACAGCCGATAAATATCATATCAAAACACATATCGGCAACAACGCTTGTAGCGCAATCGTTACCGTGACCGACTGTCACGAAAAGGTCCTGGGTTCGAATCTCTTCAAGTTTTTTCTCTATTCAATTAAAGATTCAGTTTTTATTCCAACAGTACTCTAGCGCTATAAGAGAAATACTTTACCAATGGTCTAGCAAGCCATTTCTTAGCCGAATGGTTAGGGTGGTGGCCAATAATTCAAAGGGTTGCAGGTTCTATTCCTACCATCTAAAAATAGATTTTTCATCTTTATAGTCCTTCTAAAACAGACGATAAATATCAGATCAAAACATATATCGGCAACAACGCTTGTAGCGCAATGGTTACCGTGACCGACTGTCACGAAAAGGTCCTGGGTTCGAATCTGTTCAAGTTTTTTCTCTATTCAATTAAAGATTCAGTTTTTATTCCAACAGTACTCTAGCGCTATAAGAGAAATATTTTACCAATGGTCTAGCAAGCCATTTCTTAGCCGAATGGTTAGGGTGGTGGCCAATAATTCATAGGGTTGCAGGTTCGATTCCTACCATCTAAAAGTATACTTTTCATCTTTATAGTCCTTCTAAAACAGACGATAAATATCAGATCAAAACATACATCGGCAACAACGCTTGTAGCGCAATGGTTACCGTGACCGACTGTCACGAAAAGGTCCTGGGTTGGAATCTCTTCTATTTTTTGCTCTATTCAATTAAAGATTCAGTTTTTATTCCAACAATACTCTAGCGCTATAAGAGAAATACTTTACAAATGGTCTAAAAAGCCATCTATTAGCCGAATGGTTAGGGTGGTGGCAAATAATTCAAAGGGTTGCAGGTTCGATTCCTACCATCTAAAAATAGATTTTTCATCTTTATAGTCCTTCTAAAACAGACGATAAATATCAGATCAAAACATATATCGGCAACAACGCTTGTAGCGCAATGGTTACCGTGACCGACTGTCACGAAAAGGTCCTTGGTTCGAATCTCTTCAATTTCTTTCTCTATTCAATTAAAGATTCAGTTTTTATTCCAACAATACTCTAGCGCTATAAGAGAAATATTTTACCAATGGTCTAGCAAGCCATTTCTTAGCCGAATGGTTAGGGTGGTGGCCAATAATTCATAGGGTTGCAGGTTTGATTCCTACCATCTAAAAATAAATTTTTCATCTTTATAGTCCTTCTAAAACAGACGATAAATATCAGATGAAAACATATATCGGCAACAACGCTTGTAGCGCAATTGTTACCGTGACCGACTGTCACGAAAAGGTCCTGGGTTTGAATCTCTTCAAGTTTTTTCTCTATTCAATTAAAGATTCAGTTTTTATTCCAACAATACTCTAGCGCTATAAGAGAAATACTTTACCAATGGTCAAGCAAGCCATGTGTTAGCCGAATGGTTAGGGTGGTGGCCAATAATTCAAAGGTTTGAAGGTTCGATTCCTACCATCTAAAAATAGATTTTTCATCTTTATAGTCCTTCTAAAACAGACGATAAATATCAGATCAAAACATATATCGGCAACAACGCTTGTAGCGCAATGGTTACCGTGACGAACTCTCTCGAAAAGGTCCTGGGTTCGAATCTCTTCAAGTTTTTTCTCTATTCAATTAAAGATTCAGTTTTTATTCCAACAATACTCTAGCGCTATAAGAGAAATACTTTACCAATGGTCTAGCAAGCCATCTATTAGCCGAATGGTTAGGCTGGTGGCCAATAATTCAAAGGGTTGCAGGTTCGATTACTACCATCCAAAAATACACTTTTCATCTTTATAGTCCTTCTAAAACAGACGATAAATATCAGATCAAAACACATATCGGCAACAACGCTTGTAGCGCAATCGTTACCGTGACCGACTGTCACGAAAAGTCCTGGGTTCGTATCTCTTCAAGTTTTTTCTCTATTCAATTAAAGATTCAGTTTTTATTCCAACAGTACTCTAGCGCTATAAGAGAAATACTTTACCAATGGTCTAGCAAGCCATTTCTTAGCCGAATGGTTAGGGTGGTGGCCAATAATTCAAAGGGTTGCAGGTTCTATTTCTACCATCTAAAAATATATTTTTCTTCTTTATAGTCCTTCTAAAACAGACGATAAATATCAGATCAAAACATATATCGGCAACAACGCTTGTAGCGCAATGGTTACCGTGACCGACTGTCACGGAAATGTTCTGGGTTCGAATCTCTTCAAGTTTTTTCTCTATTCAATTAAGGATTCAGTTCTTATTCCAACAATGCTCTAGCGCTATAAGAGAAATTCTTTTCCAATGGTCTAGCAAGCCATCTATTAGCCGAATGGTTAGGGTGGTGGCCAATAATTCAAAGGGTTGTAGGTTCGAATCCTACCATCGAAAAATGGATTTTTCATCTTTATAGTCCTTCTAAAGCAGAGGATAAGTATCAGATTAAAACAGATATCAGCAACAACGCTTGTAACGCAATGGTTACCGTGACCGACTGTCATGAAAAGGCCCTGGGTTCGAATCTCTTCAAGTTTTTTCTCTATTCAATTAAGGATTCAGTTTTTATTCCAACAGTACTCTAGCGCTATAAGAGAAATACTTTACCAATGGTCTAGCAAGCCATTTCTTAGCCGAATGGTTAGGGTGGTGGCCAATAATTCAAAGGGTTGCAGGTTCTATTTCTACCATCTAAAAATATATTTTTCTTCTTTATAGTCCTTCTAAAACAGACGATAAATATCAGATCAAAACATATATCGGCAACAACGCTTGTAGCGCAATGGTTACCGTGACCGACTGTCACGGAAATGTTCTGGGTTCGAATCTCTTCAAGTTTTTTCTCTATTCAATTAAGGATTCAGTTTTTATTCCAACAATGCTCTAGCGCTATAAGAGAAATTCTTTTCCAATGGTCTAGCAAGCCATCTATTAGCCGAATGGTTAGGGTGGTGGCCAATAATTCAAAGGGTTATAGGTTCGAATCCTACCATCGAAAAATGGATTTTTCATCTTTATAGTCCTTCTAAAGCAGAGGATAAGTATCAGATTAAAACAGATATCAGCAACAACGCTTGTAACGCAATGGTTACCGTGACCGACTGTCATGAAAAGGCCCTGGGTTCGAATCTCTTCAAGTTTTTTCTCTATTCAATTAAGGATTCAGTTTTTATTCCAACAGTACTCTAGCGCTATAAGAGAAATACTTTACCAATGGTCTAGCAAGCCCTCTATTAGCCGAATGGTTAGGGTGGTGGCCAATAATTCAAAGGGTTGCAGGTTCGATTCCTACCATCTAAAAATAGATTTTTCATCTTTATAGTCCTTCTAAAACAGACGATAAATATCAGATCAAAACAGATATCAGCAACAACGCTTCTAGCGCAATGGTTACCGTGACCGACTGTCACGAAAGGGTCCTGGGTTCGAATCTCTTCAAGTTTTTTCTCTATTCAATTAAAGATTCAGTTTTTATTCCAACAGTACTCAAGCGCTATAAGAGAAATACTTTACCAATGGTCTAGCAAGTCATTTCTTAGCCGAATGGTTAGGGTGGTGGCCAATAATTCAAAGGGTTGCAGGTTCGATTCCTACCATCTAAAAATAGATTTTTCATCTTTATAGTCCTTCTAAAACAGACGATAAATATCAGATTAAAACATACATCGGCAACAACGCTTGTAGCGCAATGGTTACCGTGACCGACTGTCACGAAAAGGTCCTGGGTTGGAATCTCTTCTATTTTTTGCTCTATTCAATTAAAGATTCAGTTTTTATTCCAACAATACTCTAGCGCTATAAGAGAAATACTTTACAAATGGTCTAAAAAGCCATCTATTAGCCGAATGGTTAGGGTGGTGGCCAATAATTCAAAGGGTTGCAGGTTCGATTCCTACCATCCAAAAATACACTTTTCATCTTTATAGTCCTTCTAAAACAGCCGATAAATATCATATCAAAACACATATCGGCAACAACGCTTGTAGCGCAATCGTTACCGTGACCGACTGTCACGAAAAGTCCTGGGTTCGAATCTCTTCAAGTTTTTTCTCTATTCAATTAAAGATTCAGTTTTTATTCCAACAGTACTCTAGCGCTATAAGAGAAATACTTTACCAATGGTCTAGCAAGCCATTTCTTAGCCGAATGGTTAGGGTGGTGGCCAATAATTCAAAGGGTTGCAGGTTCGATTCCTACCATCTAAAAATTGATTTTTCATCGTTATAGTCCTTCTAAAACAGACGATAAATATCAGATCAAAACATATATCGGCAACAACGCTTGTAGCGCAATGGTTACCGTGACCGACTGTCACGAAAAGGTCCTGGGTTCGAATCTGTTCAAGTTTTTTCTCTATTCAATTAAAGATTCAGTTTTTATTCCAACAGTACTCTAGCGCTATAAGAGAAATATTTTACCAATGGTCTAGCAAGCCATTTCTTAGCCGAATGGTTAGGGTGGTGGCCAATAATTCATAGGGTTGCAGGTTCGATTCCTACCATCTAAAAGTATACTTTTCATCTTTATAGTCCTTCTAAAACAGACGATAAATATCAGATCAAAACATACATCGGCAACAACGCTTGTAGCGCAATGGTTACCGTGACCGACTGTCACGAAAAGGTCCTTGGTTCGAATCTCTTCAATTTCTTTCTCTATTCAATTAAAGATTCAGTTTTTATTCCAACAATACTCTAGCGCTATAAGAGAAATATTTTACCAATGGTCTAGCAAGCCATTTCTTAGCCGAATGGTTAGGGTGGTGGCCAATAATTCATAGGGTTGCAGGTTTGATTCCTACCATCTAAAAATAGATTTTTCATCGTTATAGTCCTTCTAAAACAGACGATAAATATCAGATCAAAACATATATCGGCAACAACGCTTGTAGCGCAATGGTTACCGTGACCGACTGTCACGAAAAGGTCCTGGGTTGGAATCTCTTCTATTTTTTGCTCTATTCAATTAAAGATTCAGTTTTTATTCCAACAATACTCTAGCGCTATAAGAGAAATACTTTACAAATGGTCTAAAAAGCCATCTATTAGCCGAATGGTTAGGGTGGTGGCAAATAATTCAAAGGGTTGCAGGTTCGATTCCTACCATCTAAAAATAGATTTTTCATCTTTATAGTCCTTCTAAAACAGACGATAAATATCAGATCAAAACATATATCGGCAACAACGCTTGTAGCGCAATGGTTACCGTGACCGACTGTCACGAAAAGGTCCTTGGTTCGAATCTCTTCAATTTCTTTCTCTATTCAATTAAAGATTCAGTTTTTATTCCAACAATACTCTAGCGCTATAAGAGAAATATTTTACCAATGGTCTAGCAAGCCATTTCTTAGCCGAATGGTTAGGGTGGTGGCCAATAATTCATAGGGTTGCAGGTTTGATTCCTACCATCTAAAAATAAATTTTTCATCTTTATAGTCCTTCTAAAACAGACGATAAATATCAGATGAAAATATATATCGGCAACAACGCTTGTAGCGCAATTGTTACCGTGACCGACTGTCACGAAAAGGTCCTGGGTTTGAATCTCTTCAAGTTTTTTCTCTATTCAATTAAAGATTCAGTTTTTATTCCAACAATACTCTAGCGCTATAAGAGAAATACTTTACCAATGGTCAAGCAAGCCATGTGTTAGCCGAATGGTTAGGGTGGTGGCCAATAATTCAAAGGTTTGAAGGTTCGATTCCTACCATCTAAAAATAGATTTTTCATCTTTATAGTCCTTCTAAAACAGACGATAAATATCAGATCAAAACATATATCGGCAACAACGCTTGTAGCGCAATGGTTACCGTGACGAACTCTCTCGAAAAGGTCCTGGGTTCGAATCTCTTCAAGTTTTTTCTCTATTCAATTAAAGATTCAGTTTTTATTCCAACAATACTCTAGCGCTATAAGAGAAATACTTTACCAATGGTCTAGCAAGCCATCTATTAGCCGAATGGTTAGGGTGGTGGCCAATAATTCAAAGGGTTGCAGGTTCGATTACTACCATCCAAAAATACACTTTTCATCTTTATAGTCCTTCTAAAACAGACGATAAATATCAGATCAAAACACATATCGGCAACAACGCTTGTAGCGCAATCGTTACCGTGACAGACTGTCACGAAAAGTCCTGGGTTCGTATCTCTTCAAGTTTTTTCTCTATTCAATTAAAGATTCAGTTTTTATTCCAACAGTACTCTAGCGCTATAAGAGAAATACTTTACCAATGGTCTAGCAAGCCATTTCTTAGCCGAATGGTTAGGGTGGTGGCCAATAATTCAAAGGGTTGCAGGTTCTATTTCTACCATCTAAAAATAGATTTTTCTTCTTTATAGTCCTTCTAAAACAGACGATAAATATCAGATCAAAACATATATCGGCAACAACGCTTGTAGCGCAATGGTTACCGTGACCGACTGTCACGGAAATGTTCTGGGTTCGAATCTCTTCAAGTTTTTTCTCTATTCAATTAAGGATTCAGTTCTTATTCCAACAATGCTCTAGCGCTATAAGAGAAATTCTTTTCCAATGGTCTAGCAAGCCATCTATTAGCCGAATGGTTAGGGTGGTGGCCAATAATTCAAAGGGTTGTAGGTTCGAATCCTACCATCGAAAAATGGATTTTTCATCTTTATAGTCCTTCTAAAGCAGAGGATAAGTATCAGATTAAAACAGATATCAGCAACAACGCTTGTAACGCAATGGTTACCGTGACCGACTGTCATGAAAAGGCCCTGGGTTCGAATCTCTTCAAGTTTTTTCTCTATTCAATTAAGGATTCAGTTTTTATTCCAACAGTACTCTAGCGCTATAAGAGAAATACTTTACCAATGGTCTAGCAAGCCATTTCTTAGCCGAATGGTTAGGGTGGTGGCCAATAATTCAAAGGGTTGCAGGTTCTATTTCTACCATCTAAAAATAGATTTTTCTTCTTTATAGTCCTTCTAAAACAGACGATAAATATCAGATCAAAACATATATCGGCAACAACGCTTGTAGCGCAATGGTTACCGTGACCGACTGTCACGGAAATGTTCTGGGTTCGAATCTCTTCAAGTTTTTTCTCTATTCAATTAAGGATTCAGTTCTTATTCCAACAATGCTCTAGCGCTATAAGAGAAATTCTTTTCCAATGGTCTAGCAAGCCATCTATTAGCCGAATGGTTAGGGTGGTGGCCAATAATTCAAAGGGTTGTAGGTTCGAATCCTACCATCGAAAAATGGATTTTTCATCTTTATAGTCCTTCTAAAGCAGAGGATAAGTATCAGATTAAAACAGATATCAGCAACAACGCTTGTAACGCAATGGTTACCGTGACCGACTGTCATGAAAAGGCCCTGGGTTCGAATCTCTTCAAGTTTTTTCTCTATTCAATTAAGGATTCAGTTTTTATTCCAACAATACTCTAGCGCTATAAGAGAAATACTTTACCAATGGTCTAGCAAGCCCTCTATTAGCCGAATGGTTAGGGTGGTGGCCAATAATTCAAAGGGTTGCAGGTTCGATTCCTACCATCTAAAAATAGATTTTTCATCTTTATAGTCCTTCTAAAACAGACGATAAATATCAGATCAAAACAGATATCAGCAACAACGCTTCTAGCGCAATGGTTACCGTGACCGACTGTCACGAAAGGGTCCTGGGTTCGAATCTCTTCAAGTTTTTTCTCTATTCAATTAAAGATTCAGTTTTTATTCCAACAGTACTCAAGCGCTATAAGAGAAATACTTTACCAATGGTCTAGCAAGTCATTTCTTAGCCGAATGGTTAGGGTGGTGGCCAATAATTCAAAGGGTTGCAGGTTCGATTCCTACCATCTAAAAATAGATTTTTCATCTTTATAGTCCTTCTAAAACAGACGATAAATATCAGATTAAAACATACATCGGCAACAACGCTTGTAGCGCAATGGTTACCGTGACCGACTGTCACGAAAAGGTCCTGGGTTGGAATCTCTTCTATTTTTTGCTCTATTCAATTAAAGATTCAGTTTTTATTCCAACAATACTCTAGCGCTATAAGAGAAATACTTTACAAATGGTCTAAAAAGCCATCTATTAGCCGAATGGTTAGGGTGGTGGCCAATAATTCAAAGGGTTGCAGGTTCGATTCCTACCATCCAAAAATACACTTTTCATCTTTATAGTCCTTCTAAAACAGCCGATAAATATCATATCAAAACACATATCGGCAACAACGCTTGTAGCGCAATCGTTACCGTGACCGACTGTCACGAAAAGTCCTGGGTTCGAATCTCTTCAAGTTTTTTCTCTATTCAATTAAAGATTCAGTTTTTATTCCAACAGTACTCTAGCGCTATAAGAGAAATACTTTACCAATGGTCTAGCAAGCCATTTCTTAGCCGAATGGTTAGGGTGGTGGCCAATAATTCAAAGGGTTGCAGGTTCGATTCCTACCATCTAAAAATAGATTTTTCATCGTTATAGTCCTTCTAAAACAGACGATAAATATCAGATCAAAACTTATATCGGCAACAACGCTTGTAGCGCAATGGTTACCGTGACCGACTGTCACGAAAAGGTCCTGGGTTCGAATCTGTTCAAGTTTTTTCTCTATTCAATTAAAGATTCAGTTTTTATTCCAACAGTACTCTAGCGCTATAAGAGAAATACTTTACCAATGGTCTAGCAAGCCATTTCTTAGCCGAATGGTTAGGGTGGTGGCCAATAATTCAAAGGGTTGCAGGTTCGATTCCTACCATCTAAAAGTATACTTTTCATCTTTATAGTCCTTCTAAAACAGACGATAAATATCAGATCAAAACATACATCGGCAACAACGCTTGTAGCGCAATGGTTACCGTGACCGACTGTCACGAAAAGGTCCTGGGTTGGAATCTCTTCTATTTTTTGCTCTATTCAATTAAAGATTCAGTTTTTATTCCAACAATACTCTAGCGCTATAAGAGAAATACTTTACAAATGGTCTAAAAAGCCATCTATTAGCCGAATGGTTAGGGTGGTGGCAAATAATTCAAAGGGTTGCAGGTTCGATTCCTACCATCTAAAAATAGATTTTTCATCTTTATAGTCCTTCTAAAACAGACGATAAATATCAGATCAAAACATATATCGGCAACAACGCTTGTAGCGCAATGGTTACCGTGACCGACTGTCACGAAAAGGTCCTGGGTTGGAATCTCTTCTATTTTTTGCTCTATTCAATTAAAGATTCAGTTTTTATTCCAACAATACTCTAGCGCTATAAGAGAAATATTTTACCAATGGTCTAGCAAGCCATTTCTTAGCCGAATGGTTAGGGTGGTGGCCAATAATTCATAGGGTTGCAGGTTTGATTCCTACCATCTAAAAATAAATTTTTCATCTTTATAGTCCTTCTAAAACAGACGATAAATATCAGATGAAAACATATATCGGCAACAACGCTTGTAGCGCAATTGTTACCGTGACCGACTGTCACGAAAAGGTCCTGGGTTTGAATCTCTTCAAGTTTTTTCTCTATTCAATTAAAGATTCAGTTTTTATTCCAACAATACTCTAGCGCTATAAGAGAAATACTTTACCAATGGTCAAGCAAGCCATGTGTTAGCCGAATGGTTAGGGTGGTGGCCAATAATTCAAAGGTTTGAAGGTTCGATTCCTACCATCTAAAAATAGATTTTTCATCTTTATAGTCCTTCTAAAACAGACGATAAATATCAGATCAAAACATATATCGGCAACAACGCTTGTAGCGCAATGGTTACCGTGACGAACTCTCTCGAAAAGGTCCTGGGTTCGAATCTCTTCAAGTTTTTTCTCTATTCAATTAAAGATTCAGTTTTTATTCCAACAATACTCTAGCGCTATAAGAGAAATACTTTACCAATGGTCTAGCAAGCCATCTATTAGCCGAATGGTTAGGGTGGTGGCCAATAATTCAAAGGGTTGCAGGTTCGATTACTACCATCCAAAAATACACTTTTCATCTTTATAGTCCTTCTAAAACAGACGATAAATATCAGATCAAAACACATATCGGCAACAACGCTTGTAGCGCAATCGTTACCGTGACCGACTGTCACGAAAAGTCCTGGGTTCGTATCTCTTCAAGTTTTTTCTCTATTCAATTAAAGATTCAGTTTTTATTCCAACAGTACTCTAGCGCTATAAGAGAAATACTTTACCAATGGTCTAGCAAGCCATTTCTTAGCCGAATGGTTAGGGTGGTGGCCAATAATTCAAAGGGTTGCAGGTTCTATTTCTACCATCTAAAAATAGATTTTTCTTCTTTATAGTCCTTCTAAAACAGACGATAAATATCAGATCAAAACATATATCGGCAACAACGCTTGTAGCGCAATGGTTACCGTGACCGACTGTCACGGAAATGTTCTGGGTTCGAATCTCTTCAAGTTTTTTCTCTATTCAATTAAGGATTCAGTTCTTATTCCAACAATGCTCTAGCGCTATAAGAGAAATTCTTTTCCAATGGTCTAGCAAGCCATCTATTAGCCGAATGGTTAGGGTGGTGGCCAATAATTCAAAGGGTTGTAGGTTCGAATCCTACCATCGAAAAATGGATTTTTCATCTTTATAGTCCTTCTAAAGCAGAGGATAAGTATCAGATTAAAACAGATATCAGCAACAACGCTTGTAACGCAATGGTTACCGTGACCGACTGTCATGAAAAGGCCCTGGGTTCGAATCTCTTCAAGTTTTTTCTCTATTCAATTAAGGATTCAGTTTTTATTCCAACAGTACTCTAGCGCTATAAGAGAAATACTTTACCAATGGTCTAGCAAGCCATTTCTTAGCCGAATGGTTAGGGTGGTGGCCAATAATTCAAAGGGTTGCAGGTTCTATTTCTACCATCTAAAAATAGATTTTTCTTCTTTATAGTCCTTCTAAAACAGACGATAAATATCAGATCAAAACATATATCGGCAACAACGCTTGTAGCGCAATGGTTACCGTGACCGACTGTCACGGAAATGTTCTGGGTTCGAATCTCTTCAAATTTTTTCTCTATTCAATTAAGGATTCAGTTTTTATTCCAACAATGCTCTAGCGCTATAAGAGAAATTCTTTTCCAATGGTCTAGCAAGCCATCTATTAGCCGAATGGTTAGGGTGGTGGCCAATAATTCAAAGGGTTGTAGGTTCGAATCCTACCATCGAAAAATGGATTTTTCATCTTTATAGTCCTTCTAAAGCAGAGGATAAGTATCAGATTAAAACAGATATCAGCAACAACGCTTGTAACGCAATGGTTACCGTGACCGACTGTCATGAAAAGGCCCTGGGTTCGAATCTCTTCAAGTTTTTTCTCTATTCAATTAAGGATTCAGTTTTTATTCCAACAGTACTCTAGCGCTATAAGAGAAATACTTTACCAATGGTCTAGCAAGGCCTCTATTAGCCGAATGGTTAGGGTGGTGGCAAATAATTCAAAGGGTTGCAGGTTCGATTCCTACCATCTAAAAATAGATTTTTCATCTTTATAGTCCTTCTAAAACAGACGATAAATATCAGATTAAAACAGATATCAGCAACAACGCTTGTAGCGCAATGGTTACCGTGACCGACTGTCACGAAAAGGTCCTGGGTTCGAATCTCTTCAAGTTTTTTCTCTATTCAATTAAATATTCAGTTTTTATTCCACAATACTCTAGCGCTATAAGAGAAATACTTTACCAATGGTCTAGCAAGCCATTTATTAGCCGAATGGTTAGGGTGGTGGCCAATAATTCAAAGGGTTGCAGGTTGGATTCCTGCCATCTAAAAATAGATTTTTCACCTTTATAGTCCTAAAACAGACGATAAATATCAGATCAAAACAGATATCAGCAACAACGCTCGTAGCGCAATGGTTACCGTGACCGACTCTCGCGAAATGGTCCTGGGTTCGAATCTCTTCAAGTTTTTCTCTATTCAATTAAGGATTCAGTTTTTATTCCAACAGTACTCTAGCGCTATAAGAGAAATATTTTACCAATGGTCTAGCAAGCCATTTCTTAGCCGAATGGTTAGGGTGGTGGCCAGTAATTAAAAGTGTTGCAGGTTCGATTCCTACCATCTAAAAATAGATTTTTCATCTTTGTAGTCCTTCTAAAACAGACGATAAATATCAGATCAAAACATATATCGGCAACAACGCTTGTAGCGCAATTGTTACCGTGACCGACTGTCACTAAAAGGTCCTGGGTTCGAATCTCTTCAAGTTTTTTCTCTATTCAATTAAAGATTCAGTTTTTATTCCAACAGTACTCTAGCGCTATAAGAGAAATACTTTACCAATGGTCTAGCAAGCCATCAATTAGCCAAATGGTTAGGGTGGTGGCCAATAATTCAAAGGGTTGCAGGTTCGATTCCTACCACCTAAAAATAGACTTTTCATCTATATAGTCCTTCTAAAACAGACGATAAATATCAGATCAAAACATATATCGGTAACAACGCTTGTAGCGCAATGGTTACCGAGACCGACTATAAATAAATAAATAAATAAATAAATAAAATCTGAATATTCTACCCCGGCACCTAGACAACTATACCGGGGCATATATCCAAATTTTCTCTTTATTTTTCCATAAAATCCTTACAAATGTTATAATTATACAAATCTCTCAGAAAGCTACTCTACAAAAATAAAATGAAATAAAATAACAGAAATAAACACAAAAAAGCAAAAAACAAAAGAAAACAACTATAAAAATTACAAAATCCTTATTTCCTAAATCTATATCTAAATCTACTAATTCTGTAGTCCACCATGGCCTCTGCCATCACTCTCTCCCTCTGCCGCCCATGCAGTCAACTCCATTGTTAGATTATTCAATAATTCTTCCCGTCTTATCCTATTTTGTATTCTAGAACTCCTTCTTGGATCTTGTACTATTCTTCGCCCATTATCAACTCTTTCTCCTTTGAATATTTTTACCTCCCATGCTTTCTTACTTACAAAGTTAGTCAAAACTTGTAATTTATTTACCAATTGTTGATCTCGAATTATGTCATATACGATATATCCTGCTAGCGCATGCCTCTCTTCTTGTTGGTGAATTGCATATCTTCCACATTCAAATACTACATGTTCAGGATTATCTTGTTTGTTACATAATTCACATATATCATTTTCAGTTTTATTGATTTTCTTCCAATAGGTCTTATAAGGTCCGTGTCCTGTTATGTAATGTATAAATCCCTTTGTTGGTTGAATAAAATTCAATTTTAGTCTCTCTTTGACGTTCTGAAAAATTTCGAACACTCTTCTACCTTCTAGACTTTCTGTCCATTCTTTTTGCCATTTATCTTTTAAACTATTTTTAATCACCCAAGATTTGTTTGTTCTGACTCCAGTTATATTATAAACTTTTTCTAAGTTTCCTTTTTTCGCCCAAAATTTTGCGCCCTTCAATCTTATTAATAAATCAATCGGCCAAATGGCCGTTGTTACTAGCAATGCCATAGTTGGTGTTGTTTTTACAGCTCCTGTCAGACGTAATAATACTTTTCTTTGCGTTCTTCTCAACAATCTTCTTATTTGCACATCATCCATCCTTTCTGCCCAAACTGCTGCCGCATACGTCATAATTGAAGCAAAAATGGTGTTATGATATATCTGTATGTTACGCAATGGAAGTACAAAATTTAAATTGGTTATTCTTGCTAGCTTTAGCATTATTTTCTCTGTTTTCTGCCTAATATACTCCGTGTGTTTTCTGAAATGAAATTTTTCATCTATCATGATACCCAAATATCTCATCTCTTTTTCCCGTTTAATGTTCTGATTATTTATCTTCACTGTAGGATCCCGCTTTAAATTTCCCTTAAAAAGCACATAATTTGACTTGTTTGGTGCAATTTTTAGTTTTGTTCTGAAACACCAATTTGATAATGTATTTGTAACTTCTCTTGCTTTATTTTCTAGCTCTAGTCTGCTCTGTCCATCCATCATTATGACTATGTCATCAGCATACGCTATTACATCCAAAACCTTATGATCTCTTTCCAGTAGTTCTAATAAATCTTCTGATAAAATATCCCAAAAAAGGGGCCCCAAGATAGAACCCTGAGGGCAACCCTTGGTTATCTTCTTCCTAGTTTCAAAATTTGATCCAGCAATGAATACTTCTCTATTGGAACAATAATCCTTTAATAAATTATAAATAGTACTTGAATATTTCTTGTCTTTTAAAATGCCGAAAAAATACAGCCACCATAAATTATCAAAAGCGCCCGATATGTCCACAAATAATCCAATTACATAATTCTTTTGGCTTTTTGACACTGTTTCTTGAATTTTTAATATTGCATCCTCAGTTGAATATCCCTTTCTGAAACCAAATTGTTTATTATTCATACCCAGCATCAACCTATTTTCCATTATTCTTTTATATATTAACTGTTCAAAGATCTTGCCAATAGCATTTAATAAACATACTGGTCTGAAAGATTTTGGTTGCGTTCTGTCCTTATCTGCTCCTTTGCACAAAATTACAACCTTTGCCTCCTTCCACAAGTTTGGAAATCTCCCTCTTGCCAAACAATCATTAAACAAGAAACACAAAAAACAAGACAATTTCTTCTCGTAGATTATACAAGACTTCATTTATAATACCATCTGGACCAGGTGCCTTCTTCTTTTTTAACTTCTGCAGAATTAATTTTATTTCTGTAATATCAAAGGGATAAACAGGATTTCCTGTATACTGCAACATCATCTGGTTTCTTTTTTCAACATGAATATCATCATCTTCTTCCTCTTTATCATCTGGCAATAACGTATGTAATAACAATTCCACCGATTCTTTCCCACTTTCTGTCATCTCTCCATTACCCTTATCTAATGTGGTTAAGATTTCTGGCTTCTTAATTTTATCCATAATAATTTTATACGGTTGTCCCCAGACATCTTGTTTTAAATTATTTTCAACGAACTGTTCCCAATGTTGTTTTCTGGTGTCTTCTAATAATTGTTTATACTTTTGTTTGGCCTCCCTATAATTCTTTAAGTTCTCTTCTCTTTCCGTATGTATGTTTGATTTTTGATATATTCTTCTTAATTTCCTTGCTAACGATCTCAGCTTCTGCAATCTATCTGTCCATTTTATTTTATCCTTATTATTAGAAATTGTTATCTTTGGAACGGATTTTGATACTGCTACTTTTATTGCTTGTGTTAAATTTATTACATCCAAATCCACTGATATTCCCGTATACTGTAAATTTAAATCCTTAAAAACTTGCTTCATCTTATCCCAATTTGCTCTTTTATAATTATAACGTAATTCTATTTCATGTTCTTCTTGAATTACTTCCCCATTCAATATATAATCAAAATAAATCAAATTATGATCACTTGTGGTCTGACCCTGTGTGACCCACCAATTTCTAATCTTCTTCTCCGCTGTTGCTGACGCTAAAGTAATATCTATATTTTCTTCAGCACCTGCTCTATTTTGAAAAGTTGGTGGATTACCATCTTTATTTATTACATATAAATTTAATTCCGAGATATGTTCTTCCAGTTTCTCCCCTCTTTCATCTGGTCTTTTACTGAACCACCAAGTTGATTTTGCATTACAATCACATACATGCATGATTTCTTTATTTCTGAATTTATTATGAATATTTTGTAATTTATATAGAAAGGGTTCAATATCCAAACTATATTGAAAATAATAATTTGCCAATATAAAACTTCCATACTTTGTTATAACTTCAATGCAATTAACATGCGTATCCAGAAATTGCGCTATGTTTACTATTTGCAAATCTTGCTCGAAAATTACTATTGCTGCCATTGCCTTTTCCTGAGATAAGATTTGTCGGGATCTTAACGGCATGTATGGAATTTTGGAATTTACCACATACGGTTCTTGAATACAAATAATATCTAATTTTAATTCTTCTGCAATTTTTCTTATTTCCGCCATAACCAATTTACTTCTTTGCCCATTTATCTGTGCAATTCTTAAGCTTTCCTCCATGAGTTACTTCCTAAATTTAATCCACCAAATACATCTCTTCTTACTTTTGCGAAATTCTCTCTATTTTCATTTACTTCCTTTGCCATATTTTGATTGAAACTTCTTATATTGTCCTTAAATTTATTTACTTGGGCTATTTTATATTTATTTTGTTTAGAAGTTATAGATTTATTTGTGTTTACAGCTGATAAACCTGTTGCTATAATATTTTCCGATTTATTAGATTTATTTGGAATTTTTTGTGCATTGGTCTTATAAAACGTTGTTTCTGGCTTAAAGCTAGGATTAAAATTGGCAGTTTTTACTACATTATCCTTTACGACATCTTTTTTAACAATCTCCGATCTATTTAATCCTGAATGTCTAATTTGTGCATAACAATGTGGCCAGCTTGCTGCTGAATCAATTACAACTCGACCATAACATAGAACAAGATCATTATATAATTCTTCTAGATCTAATACCTCTCCCCTTCTCTCAGAAACAATATTTGACAACAACATTAATTCTTCTAGATCTGTTGGTAGATTTTTTGTTCTTGAATCCATCCTTTCAACTGCATTTGGAACTGGAATCATAATTTTATCGCCATTTCCATGAGCTCTTCTTGTAATATATCTTAATGCCGCAATTAGTGTCTTGGGTTCTTCTAATCTACTTAACTTCAACGTTTTTTCAAAATCATTGTAAATGTCCTTAATATTAAACTCTTCGGTCTTTTCTTTCGTATCCTTTTGATTTATTAACGACCATTCTCCCTGTTCTCTATCCTTCTCAAACACAAACTCAACTTCTTCAACTTCGTCTACAACTTGAACATTCTCCTTTCTTTCCTCTTCTTCGCCTACTTTTTCATATATTATTTCATCATAATTTATTTCAACATTCCTTCTAGTATTCCTCTTCTTATTCTTCTTTATTGGTAAGTTAATATTTTCTTCACTGTTGACCATAATCAATTCGGGAAACAAATCTTTCTAACATCATATTATAAGTTGAACAATTCCCCTTGCCTCCGCAAATCTTGCCTCTCCTCTTGCAAGGAATACAACATTCTTCTCTTTTCTCACATTCATTCCTCAGATGTCCAATTTCTCCACATTTTCCACACACTTTATTATTTTCCCTACAGGATTTCTTGACATGATATAGCAATTCAAACATTTCGGTACAGAGATGAAATTCTTTACTGCTACCGCTTGAAAACCTGCATATATTCTTCCTGATTGAATGAGATTTTTCCACAATATTGGAGAAACTTCGGCCACATGATGAACTGTAGCTCTATTTCTCGGACCAGTCTTAAATCTTAAAACAAACTGTTCACTGAACTCTTCTTTCGTCATCTCGTCTATGAAGTTTTGTTCATAAATGTTTTCTTGTAACTCCTCATCTGATACACCTTTCAAAACATTATACAAGATAACTTGTGGATTTCTTTTCTTCGGCTCTTCAATCTTCAATTCTTTTTCCAATAACTCTTTACAGTTTATAACTTTCTCAATATCTTCTTTTGTTTCTGTTTCAATTAGTACATTTTTGCCCGCTGGTCTCAAACTACAAATTCTTATTTTATTCTTAACAGGATTCAAATTCTTAGTAACTGTTTCTTGTAGATCTTTAATATTCATGTCATTTTTGGCTGAGATGAAAACAACATGTTTTTTTATTATGTAACGCTTTCCTTACTTGTTGTTGCTTGCCAGTTTGCGCCGGAGTGGCAGTAACCTGAGCAAAAGTTTTCGGTGTCTCCATCATTGTTGCTTTAACCTCTTTCCATACTTTGACTTCTGCAAAAGCTCTTTCTTTTTCTAGATTAACCCTAAAAAATTCCTTCCTCATGCCTTCTATTAAAAATAACAATCTCTCCTTTGATCTTGTCCCCATCCTTTGATCATTTGTTAAAATAGAATTTGCTTCGTTACTTAAATCTTCAAAATTCAACATCACCTGCTCCGGACTTTCTCCAACAATATTTTCCGTTTTATTTGTTGAACCCATATTTACTGCATTTGTTTCCTCTTTCTTCTTCTCTTTTAAATCCTTTTCTTCTTTCTTCCTCTCTAAAACATCATCATCTTTGCTCTTTTTATCTTCTTTCTTCTTCTTCACATCTTTGCCTTCACCTACCTTCCCTATTTCTTTTTTCCCTCTATCATCGCTTCTTGGCGATTTCAAAGATCCCCTTTGTATATTAGTTTTGGGTTTGGCTTCTTCCATCCATTAACAAAAGCGCTTTAATACGTTAAAACAAACCAAGAAATGACGGGCAATGCTGCGCGCACAGACTGTACACACTCACACCCCCTAGTTGACCCGTGCTGTAAAGGTCACTGATGCAGCAGCAGCGACTGACGGGTGACTAGCTAGCCGCCTATACACATATGTTAGCCAATGCACAAAAATTTGTTACCTTTATCACTCTATAACTTCTAAACTATTTCTGTATCATTATGAAACAAGTACTCACAGACAGCTGGTTTCTTCTTCTTTCTTCCAATATACAACATTATTAAAACAAACTTGTTTTAACCACTGTTTTTATGCTTCGACGCGGAGCTCAAACGTAACACGTAGGGAACAAGCAAATAATTGTAACCGACCGAGACCGACTGTCAGGAAAAGGTCCTGAGTTCGAATCTCTTCAAGTTTTTTTCTCTATTCAATTAAAGATTCAGTTTTTGTTCCAACAATACTCTAGCGCTATAAGAGAAATACTTTACCAATGGTCTAGCAAGCCATCTATTAGCCGAATGGTTAGGGTGGTGGCCAATAATTCAAAGGGTTACAGGTTCGAATCCTACCATCGAAAAATAGATTTTTCATCTTTATAGTCCTTCTAAAGCAGAGGATAAATATCAGATTAAAACAGATATCAGCAACAACGCTTGTAGCGCAATGGTTACCGTGACCCACTCTCGCGAAATGGTCCTGGGTTCGAATCTCTTCAAGTTGTTCTCTATTCAATTAAGGATTCAGTTTTTATTCCAACAGTACTCTAGCGCTATAAGAGAAATATTTTACCAATGGTCTAGCAAGCCATTTCTTAGCCGAATGGTTAGGGTGGTGGCCAATAAATAAAAGGGTTGCAGGTTCGATTCCCACCATCTAAAAATAGATTTTTCATCTTTATAGTCCTTCTAAAACAGACGATAAATATCAGATCAAAACATATATCGGCAACAACGCTTGTAGCGCAATGGTTACCGTGACCGACTCTCGCGAAAAGGACCTGGGTTCGAACCTCTTCAAGTTTTTTCTCTATTCAATTAAAGATTCAGTTTTATTCCAACAGCACTCTAGGGCTATAAGAGAAATACTTTACAAATGGTCTAGCAAGCCATTTCTTAGCCGAATGGTTAGGGTGGTGGCCAATAATTCAAAGGGTTGCAGGTTCGATTCCTACCATCTAAAAATAGATTTTTCATCTTTATAGTCCTTCTAAAACAGACGATAAATATCAGATCAAAACATGTATAGGCAACAACGCTTGTAGCGCAATGGTTACCGTGACCGACTCTCGCGAAAACGACCTGGGTTCGAACCTCTTCAAGTTTTTTCTCTATTCAATTAAAGATTCAGTTTTATTCCAACAGCACTCTAGCGCTATAAGAGAAATACTTTACAAATGGTCTAGCAAGCCATTTCTTAGCCGAATGGTTAGGGTGGTGGCCAATAATTCAAAGGGTTGCAGGTTCGATTCCTACCATCTAAAAATAGATTTTTCATCTTTATAGTCCTTCTAAAACAGACGATAAATATCAGATCAAAACATGTATAGGCAACAACGCTTGTAGCGCAATGGTTACCGTGACGACTGTCACGAAAAGGTCCTGGGTTCGAATCTCTTCAAGTTTTTTCTCTATTCTCTAGCGCTATAAGTGAAATACTTTACCAATGGTCTAGCAAGCCATCTATTAGCCGAATGGTTAGGGTGGTGGCCAATAATTCAAAGGGTTGTAGGTTCGAATCCTACCATCGAAAAATGGACTTTTCATCTTTATAGTCCTTCTAAAGCAGAGGATAAGTATCAGATTAAAACAGATATCAGCAACAACGCTTGTAACGCAATGGTTACCGTGACCGACTGTCATGAAAAGGTCCTGGGTTCGAATCTCTTCAAGTTTTTTCTCTATTCAATTAAGGATTCAGTTTTTATTCCAACAGTACTCTAGCGCTATAAGAGAAATACTTTACCAATGGTATATTAGCCGAATGGTTAGGGTGGTGGCCAATAATTCAAAGGGTTGCAGGTTCGATTCCTACCATCTAAAAATAGATTTTTCATCTTTATAGTCCTTCTAAAACAGACGATAAATATCAGATCAAAACATATATCGGCAACAACGCTTGTAGCGCAATGGTTACCGTGACCGACTGTCACGAAAAGGTCCTGGGTTCGAATCTCTTCAAGTTTTTTCTCTATTCAATTAAGGATTCAGTTTTTATTCCAACAATACTCTAGCGCTATAAGAGAAATACTTTACCAATGTTCTAGCAAGCCATCTATTAGCCGAATGGTTAGGGTGGTGGCCAATAATTCAAAGGGTTGCAGGTTCGATTCCTACCATCTAAAAATAGATTTTTCATCTTTATAGTCCTTCTAAAACAGACGATAAATATCAGATCAAAACAGATATCAGCAACAACGCTTGTAACGCAATGGTTACCGTGACCGACTGTCACGGAAAGGTCCTGGGTTCGAATCTCTTCAAGTTTTTTCTCTATTCAATTAAGGATTCAGTTTTTATTCCAACAACACTCTAGCGCTATAAGAGAAATTCTTTACCAATTGTCTAGCAAGCCATCTATTAGCCGAATGGTTAGGGTGGTGGCCAATTGTTCAAAGGGTTGTAGGTTCGAATCCTACCATCGAAAAATAGATTTTTCTTCTTTATAGTCCTTCTAAAGCAGAGGATAAATATCAGATTAAAACAGATATCAGCAACAACGCTTGTAGCGCAATGGTTACCGTGACCGACTCTCGCGAACAGGTCCTGGGTTCGAATCTCTTCAAGTAATTTCTCTATTCAATTAAGGATTCAGTTTTTATTCCAACAGTACTCTAGCGCTATAAGAGAAATACTTTACCAATGGTCTAGCAAGCCATCTATTAGCCGAATGGTTAGGGTGGTGGCCAATAATTCAAAGGGTTGCAGGTTCGAATCCTACCATCGAAAAATAGATTTTTCATCATTATAGTCCTTCTAAAGCAGAGGATAAATATCAGATTAAAACAGATATCAGCAACAACGCTTGTAGCGCAATGGTTACCGCGACCGACTCTCGCGAAAAGGTCCTCGGTTCGAATCTCTTCAAGTTTTTTCTCTATTCAATTAAAGATTCAGTTTTTATTCCAACAGTACTCTAGCGCTATAAGAGAAATACTTTACCAATGCTCTAGCAAGTCATTTCTTAGCCGAATGGTTAGGGTGGTGGCCAATAAATAAAAGGGTTGCAGGTGGATTCCTACCATCTAAAAATAGATTTTTCATCTTTATAGTCCTTCTAAAACAGACGATAAGTGTCAGATGAAAACATATATCGGCAAATACGCTTGTAGCGCAATGGTTACCGGGACCGACTGTCACGAAAGGTTCCTGGGTTCGAATCTCTTCAAGTTTTTTCTCTATTCAATTAAAGATTCAGTTTTTATTCCAACAATACTCTAGCGCTATAAGAGAAATACTTTACCAATGGTCTAGCAAGCCATCTATTAGCCGAATGGTTAGGGTGGTGGCCAATAATTCAAAGGGTTGTAGGTTCGATTCCTACCATCTAAAAATAGAATTTTCATCTTTATAGTCCTTCTAAAACAGACGATAAATATCAGATCAAAACATATATCGGCAACAACGCTTGTAGCGCAATGGTTACCGTGACCGACTGTCACGAAAAGGTCCTGGGTTCGAATCTCTGCAAGTTTTTTCTCTATTCAATTAAAATTCAGTTTTTATTCCAACAATACTCTAGCGCTATAAGAGAAATACTTTACCAATGGTCTGGCAAGCCATCTATTAGCCGAATGGTTAGGGTGGTGGCCAATAATTTAAAGGGTTGCAGGTTCGATTCCTACCATCTAAAAATAAATTTTTCATCTTTATAGTCCTTCTAAAACAGACGAGAAATATCAGATCAAAACATATATTGGCAACATCGCTTGTAGTGCAATGGTCACCGTGACCGACTGTTACGAAAAGGTCCTGGGTTCGAATCTCTTGAAGTTTTTTCTCTATTCAATTAAGGATTCAGTTTTTATTCCAACAATACTCTAGCGCTATAAGAGAAATACTTTACCAATGGTCTAGCAAGCCATCTATTAGCCGAATGGTTAGGGTGGTGGCCAATAATTCAAAGGGTTGCAGGTTCGATTCCTACCATCTAAAAATAGATTTTTCATCTTTATAGTCCTTCTAAAACAGACGATAAATATCAGATTCAAACAGATATCAGCAACAACGCTTGTAGCGCAATGGTTACCGTGACTGACTCTCGCGAAAAATCCTGGGTTCGAATCTCTTCAAGTTTTTCTCTAATCAATTAAGGATTCAGTTTTTATTCCAACAATACTCTAGCGCTATAAGAGAAATACTTTACCAATGGTCTAGCAAGCCATTTCTTAGCCGAATGGTTAGGGTGGTGGCCAATAATTCAAAGGGTTGCAGGTTCGATTCCTACCATCTAAAAATAGATTTTTCATCTTTATAGTCCTTCTAAAACAGACGATAAATATCAGATCAAAACATATATCGGCAACAACTCTGGTAGCGCAATGGTTGCCGTGACCGACTGTCACGAAAAGGTCCTGGGTTCGAATCTCTTCAAGTTTTTTCTCTATTCAATTAAAGATTCAGTTTTTATTCCAACAATACTCTAGCGCTATAAGAGAAATACTTTACCAATCGTCTAGCAAGTCATCTATTAGCCGAATGGTTAGGGTGGTGGCCAATAATTCAAAGGGTTGCAGGTTCGATTCCTACCATATAAAAATAGATTTTTCATCTTTATAGTCCTTTTAAAGCAGAGGATATATATCAGATTAAAACAGATGTAAGCAAGAACGCTTTGAGCGCAATGGTTACCGTGACCGACTCTCGCGAAAAGGTCCTGGGTTCGAATCTCTTCAAGTTTTTCTCTATTCAATTAAGGATTCAGTTTTTATTCCAACAGTACTCTAGCGCTATAAGAGAAATATTTTACCAATGGTCTAGCAAGCCATTTCTTAGCCGAATGGTTAGGGTGGTGGCCAATAATTCAAAGGGTTGCAGGTTCGATTCCTACCATCTAAAAATAGATTTTTCATCTTTATAGTCCTTCTAAAACAGACGATAAATATCAGATCAAAACATATATCGGCAACAACGCTTGTAGCGCAATGGTTACCGTGACCGACTCACGCGAAAAGGACCTGGGTGTGAATCTGTTCAAGTTTTTTCTCTATTCAATTAAAGATTCAGTTTTTATTCCAACAATACTCTAGCGCTATAAGAGAAATACTTTACCAATGGTCTAGCAAGCCATATATTAGCCGAATGGTTAGGGTGGTGGCCAATAATTCAAAGGGTTGCAGGTTCGATTCCTACCATCTAAAAGTAGATTTTTCATCTTTATAGTCCTTCTAAAACAGACGATAAATATCAGATCAAAACATATATCGGTAGCAAGGCTTGTAGCGTAATGGTTACCGTGACCGACTGTCACGAAAAGGTCCTGGCTTCGAATCTCTTCAAGTTTTTCTCTATTCAATTAAGGATTCAGTTTTTATTCCAACAGTACTCTAGCGCTATAAGAGAAATATTTTACCAATGGTCTAGCAAGCCATTTCTTAGCCGAATGGTTAGGGTGGTGGCCAATAATTCAAAGGGTTGCAGGTTCGATTCCTACCATCTAAAAATAGATTTTTCACCTTTATAGTCCTTCTAAAACAGACGATAAATATCAGATCAAAACATATATCGGCAACAACGGTTGTATCGCAATGGGTGCCGTGACCGACTGTCACGAAAAGGTCTTGGGTTCGAATCTCTTCAAGTTTTTTCTCTATTCAATTAAAGATTCAGTTTTTCTTCCAAAAATACTCTAGCGCTATAAGAGAAATACTTTACCAATGGTCTAACAAGCCATCTATTAGCCGAATGGTTTGGGTGGTGGCCAATAATTCAAAGGGTTGCAGGTTCGAATCCTACCATCGAAAAATAGATTTTTCATCATTATAGTCCTTGTAAAGCAGAGGATAAATATCAGATCAAAACATATATCGGCAACAACGCTCGTAGCGCAATGGTTACCGTGACCGACTCTCGCGAAAAGGACCTGGGTTCGAATCTCTTCAAGTGTTTTCTCTATTCAATTAAAGATTCAGTTTTTATTCCAACAGTACTCTAGCGCTATAAGAGAAATATTTTACCAATGGTCTAGCAAGCCATTTCTTAGCCGCATGGTTAGGGTGGTGGCCAATAATTCAAAGAGTTGCAGGTTCGATTCCTACCATCTAAAAGTAGATTTTTCATCTTTATAGTCCTTCTAAAACAGACGATAAATATCAGATCAAAACACATATCGGCAGTAACGCTTGTAGCGCAATGGTTACCGTGACCGACTGTCACGAAAAGGTCCTGTGTTCGAATCTCTTCAAGTTTTTTTCTCTATTCAAATAAAGATTCAGTTTTTATTCCAACAATACTCTAGCGCTATAAGAGAAATACTTTACCAATGGTCTAGCAAGCCATTTCTTAGCCGAATGGTTAGGGTGGTGGCCAATAATTCAAAGGGTTGCAAGTTCGATTCCCAGCATTTAAAAATAGATTTATTATCTTTATAGTCCTTCTAAAACAGACGATAAATATCAGATCAAAACATATATCGACAACAACGCTTGTAGCGCAATGGTTACCGTGATCGACTCTCGCGAAAAGGACCTGGGTTCGAATCTCTTCAATTTTTTTCTCTATTCAATTAAAGACTCAGTTTCTATTCCAACAGTACTCTAGCGCTATAAGAGAAATATTTTACCAATGGTCTAGCAAGCCATTTTTTAGCCAAATGGTTAGGGTGGTCGCCAATAATTCAAAGGGTTGCAAGTTCGATTTCTACCATTTAAAAATAGATTTTTCATCTTTATAGTCCTTCTAAAACAGACGATAAATATCAGATCAAAACATATATCGGCAACAACGCTTGTAGCGCAATGGTTACCGTGACCGACTGTCACGAAAAGGTCCTGCGTTCGAATCTCTTCAAGTTTTTTCTCTATTCAATTAAAGATTCAGTTTTTATTCCAACAATACTCTAGCGCTATAAGAGAAATACTTTACTAATGGTCTAGCAAGCCATCTATTAGCCGAATGTTTAGGGTGGTGGCCAATAATTCAAAGGGTTGCAGGTTCGATTCCTACCATCTAAAAATAGATTTTTCATCTTTATAGTCCTTCTAAAACAGACGATAAATATCAGATCAAAACATATATCGGCAACAACGCTTGTAGCGCAATGGTTACCGTGACCGACTGTCACGAAAAGGTCCTGGGTTCGAATCTCTTCAAGTTTTTTCTCTATTCAAGTAAATATTCAGGTTTTATTCCAACAATACTACAGCGCTATAAGAGAAATACTTTACCAATGGTCTAGCAAGTCATCTAATAGCCGAATGGTTAGTTTGGTGGCCAATAATTCAAAGGGTTGCAGGTTCGATTCCTACCATCTAAAAATAGATTTTTCATCTTTATAGTCCTTCTAAAACAGACGATAAATATCAGATTAAAACATATATTGGCAACAACGCTTGTAGCGCAATGGTTACCGTGACCGACTCTCGCGAAAAGGACCTGTGTTCGAATCTCTTCAAGTGTTTTCTCTATTCAATTAAAGATTCAGTTTTTATTCCAACAGTACTCTAGCGCTATAAGAGAAATATTTTACCAATGGTCTAGCAAGCCATTTCTTAGCCGAATGGTTAGGGTGGTGGCCAATAATTCAAAGAGTTGCAGGTTCGATTCCTACCATCTAAAAGTAGATTTTTCATCTTTATAGTCCTTCTAAAACAGACGATAAATATCAGATCAAAACAGATATCAGCAACAACGCTTGTAGCGCAATGGTTACCGTGACCGACTGTCACGAAAAGGTCCTGTGTTCGAATCTCTTCAAGTTTTTTTCTCTATTCAAATAAAGATTCAGTTTTTATTCCAACAATTCTCTAGCGCTATAAGAGAAATACTTTACCAATGGTCTAGCAAGCCATTTCTTAGCCGAATGGTTAGGGTGGTGGCCAATAAGTCAAAGGGTTGCAGGTTCGATACCTACCATCTAAAAATAGATTTTTCATCTTTATAATCCTTCTAAAACAGACGATAAATATCAGATCAAAACATATATCGGCAACAACGCTTGTAGCGCAATGGTTACCGTGACCGACTGTCACGAAAAGGTCCTGGGTTCGAATCTCCTCAAGTTCTTTCTCTATTAAATTAAGGATTCAGTTTTTATTCCAACAATACTCTAGCGCTATAAGAGAAATACTTTACCAATGGTCTAGCAAGCCATCTATTAGCCGAATGGTTAGGGTGGTCGCCAATAATTCAAAGGGTTGCAAGTTCGATTTCTACCATTTAAAAATAGATTTTTCATCTTTATAGTCCATCTAAAACAGACGATAAATATCAGATCAAAACATACATCGGCAACAACGCTTGTAGCGCAATGGTTACCGTGACGGGCTGTCACGAAAAGGTCCTGGGTTCGAATCTCTTCTAGTTTTTTCTCTATTCAAATAAAGATTCAGTTTTTATTCCAACAATACTCTAGCGCTATAAGAGAAACACTTTACCAATGGTCTAGCAAGCCGAATGGTTAGGGTGGTGGCCAATAATTCAAAGGGTTGCAGGTTGGATTCATACCATCTAAAAATAGATTTTTCATCTTTATAGTCCTTCTAAAGCAGAGGATAAATATCAGATTAAAAGAGTTATCAGCAACAACGCTTGTAGCGCAAAGGTTAGCGTGACCGACTGTCGCGAAGGGGTCCTGTGTCGAATCTCGTCAAGTTTTTTCTCCATTCAATTAAACATTCAGTTTTTATTCCAAGGGTACTCTAGCGGTATAAGAAGAATACTTTACGAATGGTCTAGCAAACCATTTGTTAGCCGAATGGTTAGGGTGGTGGCCAGTAATTCAAAGGGTTGCAGGTTCGATTCCTACCATCTAAAAATAGATTTTTCATCTTTATAGTCCTTCTAAAACAGACGATAAACATCAGATCAAAACATACATCGGCAACAACGCTTGTAGCGCAATGGTTACCGTGACCGACTGTCACGAAAAGGTCCTGGGCTCGAATCTCTGCAAGTTTTTTCTCTATTCAATTAAAGATTCAGTTTTTATTCCAACAGTACTCTAGCGCTATAAGAGAAATACTTTACCAATCGTCTAGCAAGTCATCTATTAGCCGAATGGTTAGGGTGGTGGCCAATAATTCAAAGGGTTGCAGGTTCGATTCGTACCATATAAAAATAGATTTTTCATCTCTATAGTCCTTTTAAAGCAGAGGATATATATCAGATTAAAACAGATGTAAGCAAGAACGCTTTGAGCGCAATGGTTACCGTGACCGACTCACGCGAAAAGGACCTGGGTTTGAATCTGTTCAAGTTTTTTCTCTATTCAATTAAAGATTCAGTTTTTATTCCAACAATACTCTAGCGCTATAAGAGAAATACTTTACCAATGGTCTAGCAAGCCATATATTAGCCGAATGGTTAGATTGGTGGCCAATAATTCAAAGGGTTGCAGGTTCGATTCCTACAATCTAAAAATAGACTTTTCATCTTTATAGTCCTTCTAAAACAGACGTTAAATATCAGATCAAAACATATATCGGCAACAACGGTTGTATCGCAATGGGTGCCGTGACCGACTGTCACGAAAAGGTCTTGGGTTCGAATCTCTTCAAGTTTTTTCTCTATTCAATTAAATATGCAGTTTTTATTCCAACAATAATCTAGCGCTATAAGAGAAATACTATACCAATGGTCTAGCAAGCCATCTATTAGCCGAATGGTTAGGGTGGTGGCCAATAATTCAAAGGGTTGCAGGTTCGATTCCTACCATCTAAAAATAGATTTTTCACCTTTATAGTCCTTCTAAAACAGACGATAAATGTCAGATCAAAACATATATCGGCAACAACGGTTGTATCGCAATGGGTGCCGTGACCGACTGTCACGAAAAGGTCTTGGGTTCGAATCTCTTCAAGTTTTTTCTCTATTCAATTAAAGATTCAGTTTTTATTCCAAAAATACTCTAGCGCTATAAGAGAAATACTTTACCAATGGTCTACCAAGCCATCTATTAGCCGAATGGTTAGGGTGGTGGCCAATAATTCAAAGGGTTGCAGGTTCGAATCCTACCATCGAAAAATAGTTTTTCATCATTATAGTCCTTGTAAAGCAGAGGATAAATATCAGATCAAAACATATATCGGCAACAACGCTCGTAGCGCAATGGTTACCGTGACCGACTCTCGCGAAAAGGACCTGTGTTCGAATCTCTTCAAGTGTTTTCTCTATTCAATTAAAGATTCAGTTTTTATTCCAACAGTACTCTAGCGCTATAAGAGAAATATTTTACCAATGGTCTAGCAAGCCATTTCTTAGCCGAATGGTTAGGGTGGTGGCCAATAATTCAAAGAGTTGCAGGTTCGATTCCTACCATCTAAAAGTACATTTTTCATCTTTATAGTCCTTCTAAAACAGACGATAAATATTAGATCAAAACAGATATCAGCAACAACGCTTGTAGCGCAATGGTTACCGTGACCGACTGTCACGAAAAGGTCCTGTGTTCGAATCTCTTCAAGTTTTTTTCTCTATTCAAATAAAGATTCAGTTTTTATTCCAACAATACTCTAGCGCTATAAGAGAAATACTTTACCAATGGTCTAGCAAGCCATTTCTTAGCCGAATGGTTAGGGTGGTGGCCAATAGGTCAAAGGGTTGCAGGTTCGATACCTACCATCTAAAAATAGATTTTTCATCTTTATAATCCTTCTAAAACAGACGATAAATATCAGATCAAAACATATATCGGCAACAACGCTTGTGGCGCAATGGTTACCGTGACCGACTGTCACGAAAAGGTCCTGGGTTCGAATCTCTTCAAGTTTTTTCTCTATTCAATTAAAGATTCAGTTTTTATTCCAACAATACTCTAGCGCTATAAGAGAAATACTTTACCAATGGTCTAGCAAGCCATGTATTAGCCGAATGGTTAGGGTGGTGGCCAATAATTCAATGGGTTGCAGGTTCGATTCCTACCATCTAAAAGTAGATTTATCATCTTTATAGTCCTTCTAAAACAGACGATAAATATCAGATCAAAACATATATCGGTAGCAAGGCTTGTAGCGCAATGGTTACCGTGACTGACTCTCGCGAAAAGATCCTGGGTTCGAATCTCTTCAAGTTTTTCTCTAATCAATTAAGGATTCAGTTTTTATTCCAACAGTACTCTAGCGCTATAAGAGAAATACTTTACCAATGGTCTAGCAAGCCATTTCTTAGCCGAATGGTTAGGGTGGTGGCCAATAATTCAAAGGGTTGCAGGTTCGATTCCTACCATCTAAAAATAGATTTTTGATCTTTACAGTCCTTCTAAAACAGACGATAAATATCAGATCAAAACATATATCGGCAACAACTCTGGTAGCGCAATGGTTACCGTGACCGACTGTCACGAAAAGGTCCTGGGTTCGAATCTCTTCAAGTTTTTTCTCTATTCAATTAAAGATTCAGTTTTTATTCCAACAATACTCAAGCGCTATAAGAGAAATACTTTACCAATCGTCTAGCAAGTCATCTATTAGCCGAATGGTTAGGGTGGTGGCCAATAATTCAAAGGGTTGCAGGTTCGATTCCTACCATCTAAAAATAGATTTTTCATCTTTATAGTCCTTCTAAAACAGACGATAAATATCAGATCAAAACATATATCGGCAACAACGCTTGTAGCGCAATGGTTACCGTGACCGACTGTCACGAAAAGGTCCTGGGTTCGAATCTCTTCAAGTTTTTTCTCTATTCAATTAAGGATTCAGTTTTTATTCCAACAATACTCTAGCGCTATAAGAGAAATACTTTACCAATGTTCTAGCAAGCCATCTATTAGCCGAATGGTTAGGGTGGTGGCCAATAATTCAAAGGGTTGCAGGTTCGATTCCTACCATCTAAAAATAGATTTTTCATCTTTATAGTCCTTCTAAAACAGACGATAAATATCAGATCAAAACACATATCAGCAACAACGCTTGTAGCGCAATGGTTACCGTGACCGACTGTCACGAAAAGGTCCTGGGTTCGAATCTCTTCAAGTTTTTTCTCTATTCAATTAAAGATTCAGTTTTTATTCCAACAATACTCTAGCGCTATAAGAGAAATACTTTACCAATGGTCTAGCAAGCCATCTATTAGCCGAATGGTTAGGGTGGTGGCCAATAATTCAAAGGGTTGCAGGTACGATTCCTACCATCTAAAAATACATTTTTCATCTTTATAGTCCTTCTAAAACAGCCGATAAATATCATATCAAAACATATATCGGCAACAACGCTTGTACCGCAATCGTTACAGTGACCAACTGTCACGAAAAGTCCTGGGTTCGAATCTCTTCAAGTTTTTTCTCTATTCAATTAAAGATTCAGTTATTATACCAACAGTACTCTAGCGCTATAAGAGAAATACTTTACCAATGGTCTAGCAAGCCATCTATTAGCCGAATGGTTAGGGTGGTGTCCAATAATTCAAAGGGTTGCAGGTTCGATTCCTACCAGCTAAAAATAGATTTTTCATCTTTATAGTCCTTCTAAAACAGACGATAAATATCAGATCAAAACATATATCGGCAACAACGCTTGTAGCGCAATGGTTACCGTGACCGACTGTCACGAAAAGGTCCTGGGTTCGAATCTCTTCAAGTTTTTTCTCTATTCAATTAAAGATTCAGTTTTTATTCCAACAATACTCAAGCGCTATAAGAGAAATACTTTACCAATCGTCTAGCAAGCCATGTATTAGCCGAATGGTTAGGGTGGTGGCCAATAATTAAAAGGGTTGCAGGTTCGATTCCTACCATCTAAAAGTAGATTTTTCATCTTTATAGTCCTTCTAAAACAGACGATAAATATCAGATCAAAACATATATCGGTAGCAAGGCTTGTAGCGCAATGGTTACCGTGACTGACTCTCGCGAAAAGATCCTGGGTTCGAATCTCTTCAAGTTTTTCTCTAATCAATTAAGAATTCAGTTTTTATTCCAACAGTACTCTAGCGCTATAAGAGAAATACTTTACCAATGGTCTAGCAAGCCATTTCTTAGCCGAATGGTTAGGGTGGTGGCCAATAATTCAAATCGTTGCAGGTTCGATTCCTACCATCTAAAAATAGATTTTTGATCTTTATAGTCCTTCTAAAACAGACGATAAATATCAGATCAAAACATATATCGGCAACAACTCTGGTAGCGCAATGGTTACCGTGACCGACTGTCACGAAAAGGTCCTGGGTTCGAATCTCTTCAAGTTTTTTCTCTATTCAATTAAAGATTCAGTTTTTATTCCAACAATACTCAAGCGCTATAAGAGAAATACTTTACCAATCGTCTAGCAAGTCATCTATTAGCCGAATGGTTAGGGTGGTGGCCAATAATTCAAAGGGTTGCAGGTTCGATTCCTACCATCTAAAAATAGATTTTTCATCTTTATAGTCCTTTTAAAGCAGAGGATATATATCAGATTAAAACAGATATCAGCAAGAACGCTTTGAGCGCAATGGTTACCGTGACCGACTCTCGCGAAAAGGTCCTGGGTTCGAATCTCTTCAAGTTTTTCTCTATTCAATTAAGGATTCAGTTTTTATTCCAACAGTACTCTAGCGCTATAAGAGAAATATTTTACCAATGGTCTAGCAAGCCATTTCTTAGCCGAATGGTTAGGGTGGTGGCCAATAATTCAAAGGGTTGCAGGTTCGATTCCTACCATCTAAAAATAGATTTTTCATCTTTATAGTCCTTCTAAAACAGACGATAAATATCAGATCAAAACATATATCGGCAACAACGCTTGTAGCGCAATGGTTACCGTGACCGACTCACGCGAAAAGGACCTGGGTTTGAATCTCTTCAAGTTTTTTCTCTATTCAATTAAAGATTCAGTTTTTATTCCAACAATACTCTAGCGCTATAAGAGAAATACTTTACCAATGGTCTAGCAAGCCATATATTAGCCGAATGGTTAGGGTGGTGGCCAATAATTCAAAGGGTTGCAGGTTCGATTCCTACCATCTAAAAGTAGATTTTTCATCTTTATAGTCCTTCTAAAACAGACGATAAATATCAGATCAAAACATATATCGGTAGCAAGGCTTGTAGCGTAATGGTTACCGTGACCGACTGTCACGAAAAGGTCCTGGCTTCGAATCTCTTCAAGTTTTTCTCTATTCAATTAAGGATTCAGTTTTTATTCCAACAGTACTCTAGCGCTATAAGAGAAATATTTTACCAATGGTCTAGCAAGCCATTTCTTAGCCGAATGGTTAGGGTGGTGGCCAATAATTCAAAGGGTTGCAGGTTCGATTCCTACCATCTAAAAATAGATTTTTCATCTTTATAGTCCTTCTAAAACAGACGATAAATATCAGATCAAAACATATATCGGCAACAACGCTTGTAGTGCAATGGTTACCGTAACCGACTGTGACTAAAAGGTCCTGGGTTGGAATCTCTTCAAGTTTTTTCTCTATTCAATTAAATATGCAGTTTTTATTCCAACAATACTCTAGCGCTATAAGAGAAATACTATACCAATGGTCTAGCAAGCCATCTATTAGCCGAATGGTTAGGGTGGTGGCCAATAATTCAAAGGGTTGCAGGTTCGATTCCTACCATCTAAAAATAGATTTTTCATCTTTATAGTCCTTCTAAAACAGACGATAAATATCAGATCAAAACATATATCGGCAACAACGCTTGTGGCGCAATGGTTACCGTGACCGACTGTCACGAAAAGGTCCTGGGTTCGAATCTCTTCAAGTTTTTTCTCTATTCAATTAAAGATTCAGTTTTTATTCCAACAATACTCTAGCGCTATAAGAGAAATACTTTACCAATGGTCTAGCAAGCCATGTATTAGCCGAATGGTTAGGGTGGTGGCCAATAATTCAATGGGTTGCAGGTTCGATTCCTACCATCTAAAAGTAGATTTATCATCTTTATAGTCCTTCTAAAACAGACGATAAATATCAGATCAAAACATATATCGGTAGCAAGGCTTGTAGCGCAATGGTTACCGTGACTGACTCTCGCGAAAAGATCCTGGGTTCGAATCTCTTCAAGTTTTTCTCTAATCAATTAAGGATTCAGTTTTTATTCCAACAGTACTCTAGCGCTATAAGAGAAATACTTTACCAATGGTCTAGCAAGCCATTTCTTAGCCGAATGGTTAGGGTGGTGGCCAATAATTCAAAGGGTTGCAGGTTCGATTCCTACCATCTAAAAATAGATTTTTGATCTTTACAGTCCTTCTAAAACAGACGATAAATATCAGATCAAAACATATATCGGCAACAACTCTGGTAGCGCAATGGTTACCGTGACCGACTGTCACGAAAAGGTCCTGGGTTCGAATCTCTTCAAGTTTTTTCTCTATTCAATTAAAGATTCAGTTTTTATTCCAACAATACTCAAGCGCTATAAGAGAAATACTTTACCAATCGTCTAGCAAGTCATCTATTAGCCGAATGGTTAGGGTGGTGGCCAATAATTCAAAGGGTTGCAGGTTCGATTCCTACCATCTAAAAATAGATTTTTCATCTTTATAGTCCTTCTAAAACAGACGATAAATATCAGATCAAAACATATATCGGCAACAACGCTTGTAGCGCAATGGTTACCGTGACCGACTGTCACGAAAAGGTCCTGGGTTCGAATCTCTTCAAGTTTTTTCTCTATTCAATTAAGGATTCAGTTTTTATTCCAACAATACTCTAGCGCTATAAGAGAAATACTTTACCAATGTTCTAGCAAGCCATCTATTAGCCGAATGGTTAGGGTGGTGGCCAATAATTCAAAGGGTTGCAGGTTCGATTCCTACCATCTAAAAATAGATTTTTCATCTTTATAGTCCTTCTAAAACAGACGATAAATATCAGATCAAAACACATATCAGCAACAACGCTTGTAGCGCAATGGTTACCGTGACCGACTGTCACGAAAAGGTCCTGGGTTCGAATCTCTTCAAGTTTTTTCTCTATTCAATTAAAGATTCAGTTTTTATTCCAACAATACTCTAGCGCTATAAGAGAAATACTTTACCAATGGTCTAGCAAGCCATCTATTAGCCGAATGGTTAGGGTGGTGGCCAATAATTCAAAGGGTTGCAGGTACGATTCCTACCATCTAAAAATACATTTTTCATCTTTATAGTCCTTCTAAAACAGCCGATAAATATCATATCAAAACATATATCGGCAACAACGCTTGTACCGCAATCGTTACAGTGACCAACTGTCACGAAAAGTCCTGGGTTCGAATCTCTTCAAGTTTTTTCTCTATTCAATTAAAGATTCAGTTATTATACCAACAGTACTCTAGCGCTATAAGAGAAATACTTTACCAATGGTCTAGCAAGCCATCTATTAGCCGAATGGTTAGGGTGGTGTCCAATAATTCAAAGGGTTGCAGGTTCGATTCCTACCAGCTAAAAATAGATTTTTCATCTTTATAGTCCTTCTAAAACAGACGATAAATATCAGATCAAAACATATATCGGCAACAACGCTTGTAGCGCAATGGTTACCGTGACCGACTGTCACGAAAAGGTCCTGGGTTCGAATCTCTTCAAGTTTTTTCTCTATTCAATTAAAGATTCAGTTTTTATTCCAACAATACTCAAGCGCTATAAGAGAAATACTTTACCAATCGTCTAGCAAGCCATGTATTAGCCGAATGGTTAGGGTGGTGGCCAATAATTAAAAGGGTTGCAGGTTCGATTCCTACCATCTAAAAGTAGATTTTTCATCTTTATAGTCCTTCTAAAACAGACGATAAATATCAGATCAAAACATATATCGGTAGCAAGGCTTGTAGCGCAATGGTTACCGTGACTGACTCTCGCGAAAAGATCCTGGGTTCGAATCTCTTCAAGTTTTTCTCTAATCAATTAAGAATTCAGTTTTTATTCCAACAGTACTCTAGCGCTATAAGAGAAATACTTTACCAATGGTCTAGCAAGCCATTTCTTAGCCGAATGGTTAGGGTGGTGGCCAATAATTCAAATCGTTGCAGGTTCGATTCCTACCATCTAAAAATAGATTTTTGATCTTTATAGTCCTTCTAAAACAGACGATAAATATCAGATCAAAACATATATCGGCAACAACTCTGGTAGCGCAATGGTTACCGTGACCGACTGTCACGAAAAGGTCCTGGGTTCGAATCTCTTCAAGTTTTTTCTCTATTCAATTAAAGATTCAGTTTTTATTCCAACAATACTCAAGCGCTATAAGAGAAATACTTTACCAATCGTCTAGCAAGTCATCTATTAGCCGAATGGTTAGGGTGGTGGCCAATAATTCAAAGGGTTGCAGGTTCGATTCCTACCATCTAAAAATAGATTTTTCATCTTTATAGTCCTTTTAAAGCAGAGGATATATATCAGATTAAAACAGATATCAGCAAGAACGCTTTGAGCGCAATGGTTACCGTGACCGACTCTCGCGAAAAGGTCCTGGGTTCGAATCTCTTCAAGTTTTTCTCTATTCAATTAAGGATTCAGTTTTTATTCCAACAGTACTCTAGCGCTATAAGAGAAATATTTTACCAATGGTCTAGCAAGCCATTTCTTAGCCGAATGGTTAGGGTGGTGGCCAATAATTCAAAGGGTTGCAGGTTCGATTCCTACCATCTAAAAATAGATTTTTCATCTTTATAGTCCTTCTAAAACAGACGATAAATATCAGATCAAAACATATATCGGCAACAACGCTTGTAGCGCAATGGTTACCGTGACCGACTCACGCGAAAAGGACCTGGGTTTGAATCTCTTCAAGTTTTTTCTCTATTCAATTAAAGATTCAGTTTTTATTCCAACAATACTCTAGCGCTATAAGAGAAATACTTTACCAATGGTCTAGCAAGCCATATATTAGCCGAATGGTTAGGGTGGTGGCCAATAATTCAAAGGGTTGCAGGTTCGATTCCTACCATCTAAAAGTAGATTTTTCATCTTTATAGTCCTTCTAAAACAGACGATAAATATCAGATCAAAACATATATCGGTAGCAAGGCTTGTAGCGTAATGGTTACCGTGACCGACTGTCACGAAAAGGTCCTGGCTTCGAATCTCTTCAAGTTTTTCTCTATTCAATTAAGGATTCAGTTTTTATTCCAACAGTACTCTAGCGCTATAAGAGAAATATTTTACCAATGGTCTAGCAAGCCATTTCTTAGCCGAATGGTTAGGGTGGTGGCCAATAATTCAAAGGGTTGCAGGTTCGATTCCTACCATCTAAAAATAGATTTTTCATCTTTATAGTCCTTCTAAAATAGACGATAAATATCAGATCAAAACATATATCGGCAACAACGCTTGTAGTGCAATGGTTACCGTAACCGACTGTGACGAAAAGGTCCTGGGTTGGAATCTCTTCAAGTTTTTTCTCTATTCAATTAAATATGCAGTTTTTATTCCAACAATACTCTAGCGCTATAAGAGAAATACTATACCAATGGTCTAGCAAGCCATCTATTAGCCGAATGGTTAGGGTGGTGGCCAATAATTCAAAGGGTTGCAGGTTCGATTCCTACCATCTAAAAATAGATTTTTCACCTTTATAGTCCTTCTAAAACAGACGATAAATATCAGATCAAAACATATATCGGCAACAACGGTTGTATCGCAATGGGTGCCGTGACCGACTGTCACGAAAAGGTCTTGGGTTCGAATCTCTTCAAGTTTTTTCTCTATTCAATTAAAGATTCAGTTTTTCTTCCAAAAATACTCTAGCGCTATAAGAGAAATACTTTACCAATGGTCTAACAAGCCATCTATTAGCCGAATGGTTTGGGTGGTGGCCAATAATTCAAAGGGTTGCAGGTTCGAATCCTACCATCGAAAAATAGATTTTTCATCATTATAGTCCTTGTAAAGCAGAGGATAAATATCAGATCAAAACATATATCGGCAACAACGCTCGTAGCGCAATGGTTACCGTGACCGACTCTCGCGAAAAGGACCTGGGTTCGAATCTCTTCAAGTGTTTTCTCTATTCAATTAAAGATTCAGTTTTTATTCCAACAGTACTCTAGCGCTATAAGAGAAATATTTTACCAATGGTCTAGCAAGCCATTTCTTAGCCGCATGGTTAGGGTGGTGGCCAATAATTCAAAGAGTTGCAGGTTCGATTCCTACCATCTAAAAGTAGGTTTTTCATCTTTATAGTCCTTCTAAAACAGACGATAAATATCAGATCAAAACACATATCGGCAGTAACGCTTGTAGCGCAATGGTTACCGTGACCGACTGTCACGAAAAGGTCCTGTGTTCGAATCTCTTCAAGTTTTTTTCTCTATTCAAATAAAGATTCAGTTTTTATCCCAACAATACTCTAGCGCTATAAGAGAAATACTTTACCAATGGTCTAGCAAGCCATTTCTTAGCCGAATGGTTAGGGTGGTGGCCAATAATTCAAAGGGTTGCAAGTTCGATTCCCAGCATTTAAAAATAGATTTATTATCTTTATAGTCCTTCTAAAACAGACGATAAATATCAGATCAAAACATATATCGACAACAACGCTTGTAGCGCAATGGTTACCGTGATCGACTCTCGCGAAAAGGACCTGGGTTCGAATCTCTTCAATTTTTTTCTCTATTCAATTAAAGATTCAGTTTCTATTCCAACAGTACTCTAGCGCTATAAGAGAAATATTTTACCAATGGTCTAGCAAGCCATTTTTTAGCCAAATGGTTAGGGTGGTCGCCAATAATTCAAAGGGTTGCAAGTTCGATTTCTACCATTTAAAAATAGATTTTTCATCTTTATAGTCCTTCTAAAACAGACGATAAATATCAGATCAAAACATATATCGGCAACAACGCTTGTAGCGCAATGGTTACCGTGACCGACTGTCACGAAAAGGTCCTGCGTTCGAATCTCTTCAAGTTTTTTCTCTATTCAATTAAAGATTCAGTTTTTATTCCAACAATACTCTAGCGCTATAAGAGAAATACTTTACTAATGGTCTAGCAAGCCATCTATTAGCCGAATGTTTAGGGTGGTGGCCAATAATTCAAAGGGTTGCAGGTTCGATTCCTACCATCTAAAAATAGATTTTTCATCTTTATAGTCCTTCTAAAACAGACGATAAATATCAGATCAAAACATATATCGGCAACAACGCTTGTAGCGCAATGGTTACCGTGACCGACTGTCACGAAAAGGTCCTGGGTTCGAATCTCTTCAAGTTTTTTCTCTATTCAAGTAAATATTCAGGTTTTATTCCAACAATACTACAGCGCTATAAGAGAAATACTTTACCAATGGTCTAGCAAGTCATCTAATAGCCGAATGGTTAGTTTGGTGGCCAATAATTCAAAGGGTTGCAGGTTCGATTCCTACCATCTAAAAATAGATTTTTCATCTTTATAGTCCTTCTAAAACAGACGATAAATATCAGATTAAAACATATATTGGCAACAACGCTTGTAGCGCAATGGTTACCGTGACCGACTGTCACGAAAAGGTCCTGGGTTCGAATCTCCTCAAGTTCTTTCTCTATTAAATTAAGGATTCAGTTTTTATTCCAACAATACTCTAGCGCTATAAGAGAAATACTTTACCAATGGTCTAGCAAGCCATCTATTAGCCGAATGGTTAGGGTGGTCGCCAATAATTCAAAGGGTTGCAAGTTCGATTTCTACCATTTAAAAATAGATTTTTCATCTTTATAGTCCATCTAAAACAGACGATAAATATCAGATCAAAACATACATCGGCAACAACGCTTGTAGCGCAATGGTTACCGTGACGGGCTGTCACGAAAAGGTCCTGGGTTCGAATCTCTTCTAGTTTTTTCTCTATTCAAATAAAGATTCAGTTTTTATTCCAACAATACTCTAGCGCTATAAGAGAAACACTTTACCAATGGTCTAGCAAGCCGAATGGTTAGGGTGGTGGCCAATAATTCAAAGGGTTGCAGGTTGGATTCATACCATCTAAAAATAGATTTTTCATCTTTATAGTCCTTCTAAAGCAGAGGATAAATATCAGATTAAAAGAGTTATCAGCAACAACGCTTGTAGCGCAAAGGTTAGCGTGACCGACTGTCGCGAAGGGGTCCTGTGTCGAATCTCGTCAAGTTTTTTCTCCATTCAATTAAACATTCAGTTTTTATTCCAAGGGTACTCTAGCGGTATAAGAAGAATACTTTACGAATGGTCTAGCAAACCATTTGTTAGCCGAATGGTTAGGGTGGTGGCCAGTAATTCAAAGGGTTGCAGGTTCGATTCCTACCATCTAAAAATAGATTTTTCATCTTTATAGTCCTTCTAAAACAGACGATAAACATCAGATCAAAACATACATCGGCAACAACGCTTGTAGCGCAATGGTTACCGTGACCGACTGTCACGAAAAGGTCCTGGGCTCGAATCTCTGCAAGTTTTTTCTCTATTCAATTAAAGATTCAGTTTTTATTCCAACAGTACTCTAGCGCTATAAGAGAAATACTTTACCAATCGTCTAGCAAGTCATCTATTAGCCGAATGGTTAGGGTGGTGGCCAATAATTCAAAGGGTTGCAGGTTCGATTCCTACCATATAAAAATAGATTTTTCATCTCTATAGTCCTTTTAAAGCAGAGGATATATATCAGATTAAAACAGATGTAAGCAAGAACGCTTTGAGCGCAATGGTTACCGTGACCGACTCACGCGAAAAGGACCTGGGTTTGAATCTGTTCAAGTTTTTTCTCTATTCAATTAAAGATTCAGTTTTTATTCCAACAATACTCTAGCGCTATAAGAGAAATACTATACCAATGGTCTAGCAAGCCATCTATTAGCCGAATGGTTAGGGTGGTGGCCAATAATTCAAAGGGTTGCAGGTTCGATTCCTACCATCTAAAAATAGATTTTTCACCTTTATAGTCCTTCTAAAACAGACGATAAATGTCAGATCAAAACATATATCGGCAACAACGGTTGTATCGCAATGGGTGCCGTGACCGACTGTCACGAAAAGGTCTTGGGTTCGAATCTCTTCAAGTTTTTTCTCTATTCAATTAAAGATTCAGTTTTTATTCCAAAAATACTCTAGCGCTATAAGAGAAATACTTTACCAATGGTCTACCAAGCCATCTATTAGCCGAATGGTTAGGGTGGTGGCCAATAATTCAAAGGGTTGCAGGTTCGAATCCTACCATCGAAAAATAGTTTTTCATCATTATAGTCCTTGTAAAGCAGAGGATAAATATCAGATCAAAACATATATCGGCAACAACGCTCGTAGCGCAATGGTTACCGTGACCGACTCTCGCGAAAAGGACCTGTGTTCGAATCTCTTCAAGTGTTTTCTCTATTCAATTAAAGATTCAGTTTTTATTCCAACAGTACTCTAGCGCTATAAGAGAAATATTTTACCAATGGTCTAGCAAGCCATTTCTTAGCCGAATGGTTAGGGTGGTGGCCAATAATTCAAAGAGTTGCAGGTTCGATTCCTACCATCTAAAAGTACATTTTTCATCTTTATAGTCCTTCTAAAACAGACGATAAATATTAGATCAAAACAGATATCAGCAACAACGCTTGTAGCGCAATGGTTACCGTGACCGACTGTCACGAAAAGGTCCTGTGTTCGAATCTCTTCAAGTTTTTTTCTCTATTCAAATAAAGATTCAGTTTTTATTCCAACAATACTCTAGCGCTATAAGAGAAATACTTTACCAATGGTCTAGCAAGCCATTTCTTAGCCGAATGGTTAGGGTGGTGGCCAATAAGTCAAAGGGTTGCAGGTTCGATACCTACCATCTAAAAATAGATTTTTCATCTTTATAATCCTTCTAAAACAGACGATAAATATCAGATCAAAACATATATCGGCAACAACGCTTGTGGCGCAATGGTTACCGTGACCGACTGTCACGAAAAGGTCCTGGGTTCGAATCTCTTCAAGTTTTTTCTCTATTCAATTAAAGATTCAGTTTTTATTCCAACAATACTCTAGCGCTATAAGAGAAATACTTTACCAATGGTCTAGCAAGCCATGTATTAGCCGAATGGTTAGGGTGGTGGCCAATAATTCAATGGGTTGCAGGTTCGATTCCTACCATCTAAAAGTAGATTTATCATCTTTATAGTCCTTCTAAAACAGACGATAAATATCAGATCAAAACATATATCGGCAACAACGCTTGTAGTGCAATGGTTACCGTAACCGACTGTGACGAAAAGGTCCTGGGTTGGAATCTCTTCAAGTTTTTTCTCTATTCAATTAAATATGCAGTTTTTATTCCAACAATACTCTAGCGCTATAAGAGAAATACTATACCAATGGTCTAGCAAGCCATCTATTAGCCGAATGGTTAGGGTGGTGGCCAATAATTCAAAGGGTTGCAGGTTCGATTCCTACCATCTAAAAATAGATTTTTCACCTTTATAGTCCTTCTAAAACAGACGATAAATATCAGATCAAAACATATATCGGCAACAACGGTTGTATCGCAATGGGTGCCGTGACCGACTGTCACGAAAAGGTCTTGGGTTCGAATCTCTTCAAGTTTTTTCTCTATTCAATTAAAGATTCAGTTTTTCTTCCAAAAATACTCTAGCGCTATAAGAGAAATACTTTACCAATGGTCTAACAAGCCATCTATTAGCCGAATGGTTTGGGTGGTGGCCAATAATTCAAAGGGTTGCAGGTTCGAATCCTACCATCGAAAAATAGATTTTTCATCATTATAGTCCTTGTAAAGCAGAGGATAAATATCAGATCAAAACATATATCGGCAACAACGCTCGTAGCGCAATGGTTACCGTGACCGACTCTCGCGAAAAGGACCTGGGTTCGAATCTCTTCAAGTGTTTTCTCTATTCAATTAAAGATTCAGTTTTTATTCCAACAGTACTCTAGCGCTATAAGAGAAATATTTTACCAATGGTCTAGCAAGCCATTTCTTAGCCGCATGGTTAGGGTGGTGGCCAATAATTCAAAGAGTTGCAGGTTCGATTCCTACCATCTAAAAGTAGGTTTTTCATCTTTATAGTCCTTCTAAAACAGACGATAAATATCAGATCAAAACACATATCGGCAGTAACGCTTGTAGCGCAATGGTTACCGTGACCGACTGTCACGAAAAGGTCCTGTGTTCGAATCTCTTCAAGTTTTTTTCTCTATTCAAATAAAGATTCAGTTTTTATTCCAACAATACTCTAGCGCTATAAGAGAAATACTTTACCAATGGTCTTGCAAGCCATTTCTTAGCCGAATGGTTAGGGTGGTGGCCAATAATTCAAAGGGTTGCAAGTTCGATTCCCAGCATTTAAAAATAGATTTATTATCTTTATAGTCCTTCTAAAACAGACGATAAATATCAGATCAAAACATATATCGACAACAACGCTTGTAGCGCAATGGTTACCGTGATCGACTCTCGCGAAAAGGACCTGGGTTCGAATCTCTTCAATTTTTTTCTCTATTCAATTAAAGATTCAGTTTCTATTCCAACAGTACTCTAGCGCTATAAGAGAAATATTTTACCAATGGTCTAGCAAGCCATTTTTTAGCCAAATGGTTAGGGTGGTCGCCAATAATTCAAAGGGTTGCAAGTTCGATTTCTACCATTTAAAAATAGATTTTTCATCTTTATAGTCCTTCTAAAACAGACGATAAATATCAGATCAAAACATATATCGGCAACAACGCTTGTAGCGCAATGGTTACCGTGACCGACTGTCACGAAAAGGTCCTGCGTTCGAATCTCTTCAATTTTTTTCTCTATTCAATTAAAGATTCAGTTTCTATTCCAACAGTACTCTAGCGCTATAAGAGAAATATTTTACTAATGGTCTAGCAAGCCATTTCTTAGCCGAATGGTTAGGGTGGTGGCCAATAATTCAAAGGGTTGCAGGTTCGATTCCTACCATCTAAAAATAGATTTTTGATCTTTACAGTCCTTCTAAAACAGACGATAAATATCAGATCAAAACATATATCGGCAACAACTCTGGTAGCGCAATGGTTACCGTGACCGACTGTCACGAAAAGGTCCTGGGTTCGAATCTCTTCAAGTTTTTTCTCTATTCAATTAAAGATTCAGTTTTTATTCCAACAATACTCAAGCGCTATAAGAGAAATACTTTACCAATCGTCTAGCAAGTCATCTATTAGCCGAATGGTTAGGGTGGTGGCCAATAATTCAAAGGGTTGCAGGTTCGATTCCTACCATCTAAAAATAGATTTTTCATCTTTATAGTCCTTCTAAAACAGACGATAAATATCAGATCAAAACATATATCGGCAACAACGCTTGTAGCGCAATGGTTACCGTGACCGACTGTCACGAAAAGGTCCTGGGTTCGAATCTCTTCAAGTTTTTTCTCTATTCAATTAAGGATTCAGTTTTTATTCCAACAATACTCTAGCGCTATAAGAGAAATACTTTACCAATGTTCTAGCAAGCCATCTATTAGCCGAATGGTTAGGGTGGTGGCCAATAATTCAAAGGGTTGCAGGTTCGATTCCTACCATCTAAAAATAGATTTTTCATCTTTATAGTCCTTCTAAAACAGACGATAAATATCAGATCAAAACACATATCAGCAACAACGCTTGTAGCGCAATGGTTACCGTGACCGACTGTCACGAAAAGGTCCTGGGTTCGAATCTCTTCAAGTTTTTTCTCTATTCAATTAAAGATTCAGTTTTTATTCCAACAATACTCTAGCGCTATAAGAGAAATACTTTACCAATGGTCTAGCAAGCCATCTATTAGCCGAATGGTTAGGGTGGTGGCCAATAATTCAAAGGGTTGCAGGTACGATTCCTACCATCTAAAAATACATTTTTCATCTTTATAGTCCTTCTAAAACAGCCGATAAATATCATATCAAAACATATATCGGCAACAACGCTTGTAGCGCAATGGTTACCGTGACCGACTGTCACGGAAAGGTCCTGTGTTCGAATCTCTTCAAGTTTTTTCTCTATTCAATTAAGGATTCAGTTTTTATTCCAACAACACTCTAGCGCTATAAGAGAAATTCTTTACCAATTGTCTAGCAAGCCATCTATTAGCCGAATGGTTAGGGTGGTGGCCAATTGTTCAAAGGGTTGTAGGTTCGAATCCTACCATCGAAAAATAGATTTTTCATCTTTATAGTCCTTCTAAAGCAGAGGATAAATATCAAATTAAAACAGATATCAGCAACAACTCTTGTAGCGCAATGGTTACCGTGACCGACTCTCGCGAACAGGTCCCGGGTTCGAATCTCTTCAAGTATTTTCTCTATTCAATTAAGGATTCAGTTTTTATTCCAACAGTACTCTAGCGCTATAAGAGAAATACTTTACCAATGGTCTAGCAAGCCATCTATTAGCCGAATGGTTAGGGTGGTGCCCAATAATTCAAAGGGTTGCAGGTTCGAATCCTACCATCGAAAAATAGATTTTTCATCATTATAGTCCTTCTAAAGCAGAGGATAAATATCAGATTAAAACAGATATCAGCAACAACGCTTGTAGCGCAATGGTTACCGCGACCGACTCTCGCGAAAAGGTCCTCGGTTCGAATCTCTTCAAGTTTTTTCTCTATTCAATTAAAGATTCAGTTTTTATTCCAACAGTACTCTAGCGCTATAAGAGAAATACTTTACCAATGCTCTAGCAAGTCATTTCTTAGCCGAATGGTTAGGGTGGTGGCCAATAATTCAAAGGGTTGCAGGTTCGATTCCTGCCATCTAAAAGTAGATTTTTCACCTTTATAGTCCTAAAACAGACGATAAATATCACATCAAAACAGATATAGGCAACAACGCTCGTAGCGCAATGGTTACCGTGACCGACCCTCGCGAAATGGTCCTGGGTTCGAATCTCTTCAAGTTTTTCTCTATTCAATTAAGGATTCAGTTTTTATTCCAACAGTACTCTAGCGCTTTAAGAGAAATATTTTACCAATGCTCTAGCAAGCCATTTCTTAGCCGAATGGTTAGGGTGGTGGCCAATAAATAAAAGGGTTGCAGGTGGATTCATACCATCTAAAAATAGATTTTTCATCTTTATAGTCCTTCTAAAACAGACGATAAATATCAGATCAAAACATATATCGGTAGCAAGGCTTGTAGCGTAATGGTTACCGTGACCGACTGTCACGAAAAGGTCCTGGCTTCGAATCTCTTCAAGTTTTTCTCTATTCAATTAAGGATTCAGTTTTTATTCCAACAGTACTCTAGCGCTATAAGAGAAATATTTTACCAATGGTCTAGCAAGCCATTTCTTAGCCGAATGGTTAGGGTGGTGGCCAATAATTCAAAGGGTTGCAGGTTCGATTCCTACCATCTAAAAATAGATTTTTCATCTTTATAGTCCTTCTAAAACAGACGATAAATATCAGATCAAAACATATATCGGCAACAACGCTTGTAGTGCAATGGTTACCGTAACCGACTGTGACGAAAAGGTCCTGGGTTGGAATCTCTTCAAGTTTTTTCTCTATTCAATTAAATATGCAGTTTTTATTCCAACAATACTCTAGCGCTATAAGAGAAATACTATACCAATGGTCTAGCAAGCCATCTATTAGCCGAATGGTTAGGGTGGTGGCCAATAATTCAAAGGGTTGCAGGTTCTATTCCTACCATCTAAAAATAGATTTTTCACCTTTATAGTCCTTCTAAAACAGACGATAAATATCAGATCAAAACATATATCGGCAACAACGGTTGTGTCGCAATGGGTGCCGTGACCGACTGTCACGAAAAGGTCTTGGGTTCGAATCTCTTCAAGTTTTTTCTCTATTCAATTAAAGATTCAGTTTTTCTTCCAAAAATACTCTAGCGCTATAAGAGAAATACTTTACCAATGGTCTAACAAGCCATCTATTAGCCGAATGGTTTGGGTGGTGGCCAATAATTCAAAGGGTTGCAGGTTCGAATCCTACCATCGAAAAATAGATTTTTCATCATTATAGTCCTTGTAAAGCAGAGGATAAATATCAGATCAAAACATATATCGGCAACAACGCTTGTAGCGCAATGGTTACCGTGACCGACTCTCGCGAAAAGGACCTGGGTTCGAATCTCTTCAAGTGTTTTCTCTATTCAATTAAAGATTCAGTTTTTATTCCAACAGTACTCTAGCGCTATAAGAGAAATATTTTACCAATGGTCTAGCAAGCCATTTCTTAGCCGCATGGTTAGGGTGGTGGCCAATAATTCAAAGAGTTGCAGGTTCGATTCCTACCATCTAAAAGTAGATTTTTCATCTTTATAGTCCTTCTAAAACAGACGATAAATATCAGATCAAAACACATATCGGCAGTAACGCTTGTAGCGCAATGGTTACCGTGACCGACTGTCACGAAAAGGTCCTGTGTTCGAATCTCTTCAAGTTTTTTTCTCTATTCAAATAAAGATTCAGTTTTTATTCCAACAATACTCTAGCGCTATAAGAGAAATACTTTACCAATGGTCTAGCAAGCCATTTCTTAGCCGAATGGTTAGGGTGGTGGCCAATAATTCAAAGGGTTGCAAGTTCGATTCCCAGCATTTAAAAATAGATTTATTATCTTTATAGTCCTTCTAAAACAGACGATAAATATCAGATCAAAACATATATCGACAACAACGCTTGTAGCGCAATGGTTACCGTGATCGACTCTCGCGAAAAGGACCTGGGTTCGAATCTCTTCAATTTTTTTCTCTATTCAATTAAAGATTCAGTTTCTATTCCAACAGTACTCTAGCGCTATAAGAGAAATATTTTACCAATGGTCTAGCAAGCCATTTTTAACCAAATGGTTAGGGTGGTCGCCAATAATTCAAAGGGTTGCAAGTTCGATTTCTACCATTTAAAAATAGATTTTTCATCTTTATAGTCCTTCTAAAACAGACGATAAATATCAGATCAAAACATATATCGCCAACAACGCTTGTAGCGCAATGGTTACCGTGACCGACTGTCACGAAAAGGTCCTGCGTTCGAATCTCTTCAAGTTTTTCTCTATTCAATTAAAGATTCAGTTTTTATTCCAACAATACTCTAGCGCTATAAGAGAAATACTTTACTAATGGTCTAGCAAGCCATCTATTAGCCGAATGTTTAGGGTGGTGGCCAATAATTCAAAGGGTTGCAGGTTCGATTCCTACCATCTAAAAATAGATTTTTCATCTTTATAGTCCTTCTAAAACAGACGATAAATATCAGATCAAAACATATATCGGCAACAACGCTTGTAGCGCAATGGTTACCGTGACCGACTGTCACGAAAAGGTCCTGGGTTCGAATCTCTTCAAGTTTTTTCTCTATTCAAGTAAATATTCAGGTTTTATTCCAACAATACTCCAGCGCTATAAGAGAAATACTTTACCAATGGTCTAGCAAGTCATCTAATAGCCGAATGGTTAGTTTGGTGGCCAATAATTCAAAGGGTTGCAGGTTCGATTCCTACCATCTAAAAATAGATTTTTCATCTTTATAGTCCTTCTAAAACAGACGATAAATATCAGATTAAAACATATATTGGCAACAACGCTTGTAGCGCAATGGTTACCGTGACCGACTGTCACGAAAAGGTCCTGGGTTCGAATCTCCTCAAGTTCTTTCTCTATTAAATTAAGGATTCAGTTTTTATTCCAACAATACTCTAGCGCTATAAGAGAAATACTTTACCAATGGTCTAGCAAGCCATCTATTAGCCGAATGGTTAGGGTGGTCGCCAATAATTCAAAGGGTTGCAAGTTCGATTTCTACCATTTAAAAATAGATTTTTCATCTTTATAGTCCATCTAAAACAGACGATAAATATCAGATCAAAACATACATCGGCAACAACGCTTGTAGCGCAATGGTTACCGTGACGGGCTGTCACGAAAAGGTCCTGGGTTCGAATCTCTTCTAGTTTTTTCTCTATTCAAATAAAGATTCAGTTTTTATTCCAACAATACTCTAGCGCTATAAGAGAAACACTTTACCAATGGTCTAGCAAGCCGAATGGTTAGGGTGGTGGCCAATAATTCAAAGGGTTGCAGGTTGGATTCATACCATCTAAAAATAGATTTTTCATCTTTATAGTCCTTCTAAAGCAGAGGATAAATATCAGATTAAAAGAGTTATCAGCAACAACGCTTGTAGCGCAAAGGTTAGCGTGACCGACTGTCGCGAAGGGGTCCTGTGTCGAATCTCGTCAAGTTTTTTCTCCATTCAATTAAACATTCAGTTTTTATTCCAAGGGTACTCTAGCGGTATAAGAAGAATACTTTACGAATGGTCTAGCAAACCATTTGTTAGCCGAATGGTTAGGGTGGTGGCCAGTAATTCAAAGGGTTGCAGGTTCGATTCCTACCATCTAAAAATAGATTTTTCATCTTTATAGTCCTTCTAAAACAGACGATAAACATCAGATCAAAACATACATCGGCAACAACGCTTGTAGCGCAATGGTTACCGTGACCGACTGTCACGAAAAGGTCCTGGGCTCGAATCTCTGCAAGTTTTTTCTCTATTCAATTAAAGATTCAGTTTTTATTCCAACAGTACTCTAGCGCTATAAGAGAAATACTTTACCAATCGTCTAGCAAGTCATCTATTAGCCGAATGGTTAGGGTGGTGGCCAATAATTCAAAGGGTTGCAGGTTCGATTCGTACCATATAAAAATAGATTTTTCATCTCTATAGTCCTTTTAAAGCAGAGGATATATATCAGATTAAAACAGATGTAAGCAAGAACGCTTTGAGCGCAATGGTTACCGTGACCGACTCACGCGAAAAGGACCTGGGTTTGAATCTGTTCAAGTTTTTTCTCTATTCAATTAAAGATTCAGTTTTTATTCCAACAATACTCTAGCGCTATAAGAGAAATACTTTACCAATGGTCTAGCAAGCCATATATTAGCCGAATGGTTAGATTGGTGGCCAATAATTCAAAGGGTTGCAGGTTCGATTCCTACAATCTAAAAATAGACTTTTCATCTTTATAGTCCTTCTAAAACAGACGTTAAATATCAGATCAAAACATATATCGGCAACAACGGTTGTATCGCAATGGGTGCCGTGACCGACTGTCACGAAAAGGTCTTGGGTTCGAATCTCTTCAAGTTTTTTCTCTATTCAATTAAAGATTCAGTTTTTATTCCAAAAATACTCTAGCGCTATAAGAGAAATACTTTACCAATGGTCTACCAAGCCATCTATTAGCCGAATGGTTAGGGTGGTGGCCAATAATTCAAAGGGTTGCAGGTTCGAATCCTACCATCGAAAAATAGATTTTTCATCATTATAGTCCTTGTAAAGCAGCGGATAAATATCAGATCAAAACATATATCGGCAACAACGCTCGTAGCGCAATGGTTACCGTGACCGACTCTCGCGAAAAGGACCTGTGTTCGAATCTCTTCAAGTGTTTTCTCTATTCAATTAAAGATTCAGTTTTTATTCCAACAGTACTCTAGCGCTATAAGAGAAATATTTTACCAATGGTCTAGCAAGCCATTTCTTAGCCGAATGGTTAGGGTGGTGGCCAATAATTCAAAGAGTTGCAGGTTCGATTCCTACCATCTAAAAGTACATTTTTCATCTTTATAGTCCTTCTAAAACAGACGATAAATATTAGATCAAAACAGATATCAGCAACAACGCTTGTAGCGCAATGGTTACCGTGACCGACTGTCACGAAAAGGTCCTGTGTTCGAATCTCTTCAAGTTTTTTTCTCTATTCAAATAAAGATTCAGTTTTTATTCCAACAATACTCTAGCGCTATAAGAGAAATACTTTACCAATGGTCTAGCAAGCCATTTCTTAGCCGAATGGTTAGGGTGGTGGCCAATAAGTCAAAGGGTTGCAGGTTCGATACCTACCATCTAAAAATAGATTTTTCATCTTTATAATCCTTCTAAAACAGACGATAAATATCAGATCAAAACATATATCGGCAACAACGCTTGTGGCGCAATGGTTACCGTGACCGACTGTCACGAAAAGGTCCTGGGTTCGAATCTCTTCAAGTTTTTTCTCTATTCAATTAAAGATTCAGTTTTTATTCCAACAATACTCTAGCGCTATAAGAGAAATACTTTACCAATGGTCTAGCAAGCCATGTATTAGCCGAATGGTTAGGGTGGTGGCCAATAATTCAATGGGTTGCAGGTTCGATTCCTACCATCTAAAAGTAGATTTTTCATCTTTATAGTCCTTCTAAAACAGACGATAAATATCAGATCAAAACATATATCGGTAGCAAGGCTTGTAGCGCAATGGTTACCGTGACTGACTCTCGCGAAAAGATCCTGGGTTCGAATCTCTTCAAGTTTTTCTCTAATCAATTAAGGATTCAGTTTTTATTCCAACAGTACTCTAGCGCTATAAGAGAAATACTTTACCAATGGTCTAGCAAGCCATTTCTTAGCCGAATGGTTAGGGTGGTGGCCAATAATTCAAAGGGTTGCAGGTTCGATTCCTACCATCTAAAAATAGATTTTTGATCTTTACAGTCCTTCTAAAACAGACGATAAATATCAGATCAAAACATATATCGGCAACAACTCTGGTAGCGCAATGGTTACCGTGACCGACTGTCACGAAAAGGTCCTGGGTTCGAATCTCTTCAAGTTTTTTCTCTATTCAATTAAAGATTCAGTTTTTATTCCAACAATACTCAAGCGCTATAAGAGAAATACTTTACCAATCGTCTAGCAAGTCATCTATTAGCCGAATGGTTAGGGTGGTGGCCAATAATTCAAAGGGTTGCAGGTTCGATTCCTACCATCTAAAAATAGATTTTTCATCTTTATAGTCCTTTTAAAGCAGAGGATATATATCAGATTAAAACAGATATCAGCAAGAACGCTTTGAGCGCAATGGTTACCGTGACCGACTCTCGCGAAAAGGTTCTGGGTTCGAATCTCTTCAAGTTTTTCTCTATTCAATTAAGGATTCAGTTTTTATTCCAACAGTACTCTAGCGCTATAAGAGAAATATTTTACTAATGGTCTAGCAAGCCATTTCTTAGCCGAATGGTTAGGGTGGTGGCCAATAATTCAACGGGTTGCAGGTTCGATTCCTACCATCTAAAAATAGATTTTTCATCTTTATAGTCCTTCTAAAACAGACGATAAATATCAGATCAAAACATATATCGGCAACAACGCTTGTAGCGCAATGGTTACCGTGACCGACTCACGCGAAAAGGACCTGGGTTTGAATCTCTTCAAGTTTTTTCTCTATTCAATTAAAGATTCAGTTTTTATTCCAACAATACTCTAGCGCTATAAGAGAAATACTTTACCAATGGTCTAGCAAGCCATATATTAGCCGAATGGTTAGGGTGGTGGCCAATAATTCAAAGGGTTGCAGGTTCGATTCCTACCATCTAAAAGTAGATTTTTCATCTTTATAGTCCTTCTAAAACAGACGATAAATATCAGATCAAAACATATATCGGTAGCAAGGCTTGTAGCGTAATGGTTACCGTGACCGACTGTCACGAAAAGGTCCTGGCTTCGAATCTCTTCAAGTTTTCTCTCTATTCAATTAAAGATTCAGTTTTTATTCCAACAATACTCTAGCGCTATAAGAGAAATACTTTACCAATGGTCTAGCAAGCCATCTATTAGCCGAATGGTTAGGGTGGTGGCCAATAATTCAAAGGGTTGCAGGTTCGATTCCTACCATCTAAAAATAGATTTTTCATCTTTATAGTCCTTCTAAAACAGACGATAAATATCAGATCAAAACATATATCGGCAACAACGGTTGTATCGCAATGGGTGCCGTGACCGACTGTCACGAAAAGGTCTTGGGTTCGAATCTCTTCAAGTTTTTTCTCTATTCAATTAAAGATTCAGTTTTTATTCCAACAATACTCTAGCGCTATAAGAGAAATACTTTACCAATGGTCTAGCAAGCCATGTATTAGCCGAATGGTTAGGGTGGTGGCCAATAATTCAAAGGGTTGCAGGTTCGAATCCTACCATCGAAAAATAGATTTTTCATCATTATAGTCCTTGTAAAGCAGAGGATAAATATCAGATCAAAACATATATCGGCAACAACGCTCGTAGCGCAATGGTTACCGTGACCGACTCTCGCGAAAAGGACCTGGGTTCGAATCTCTTCAAGTGTTTTCTCTATTCAATTAAAGATTCAGTTTTTATTCCAACAGTACTCTAGCGCTATAAGAGAAATATTTTACCAATGGTCTAGCAAGCCATTTCTTAGCCGCATGGTTAGGGTGGTGGCCAATAATTCAAAGAGTTGCAGGTTCGATTCCTACCATATAAAAGTAGATTTTTCATCTTTATAGTCCTAGTAAAACAGACGATAAATATCAGATCAAAACATATATCGACAGTAACGCTTGTAGCGCAATGGTTACCGTGACCGACTGTCACGAAAAGGTCCTGTGTTCGAATCTCTTCAAGTTTTTTTCTCTATTCAAATAAAGATTCAGTTTTTATTCCAACAATACTCTAGCGCTATAAGAGAAATACTTTACCAATGGTCTAGCAAGCCATTTCTTAGCCGAATGGTTAGGGTGGTGGCCAATAATTCAAAGGGTTGCAAGTTCGATTCCTAACATTTAAAAATAGATTTATTATCTTTATAGTCCTTCTAAAACAGACGATAAATATCAGATCAAAACATGTATCGGCAATGACGCTTGTAGCGCAATGGTTACCGTGACCGACTGTCACGAAAAAGACCTGGGTTCGAATCTCTTAAAGTTTTTTCTCTATTCAATTAAAGATTCAGTTTTTATTCCAACAATACTCTAGCGCTATAAGAGAAATACTTTACCAATGGTCTAGCAAGCCATCTATTAGCCGAATGGTTAGGGTGGTGGCCAATAATTCAAAGGGTTGCAGGTTCGATTGCTACCATCTAAAAATAGACTTTTCATCTTTATAGTCCTTCTAAAACAGACGATAAATATCAGATCAAAACATATATCGACAACAACGCTTGTAGCGCAATGGTTACCGTGATCGACTCTCGCGAAAAGGACCTGGGTTCGAATCTCTTCAAGTTTTTTCTCTATTCAATTAAAGATTCAGTTTCTATTCCAACAGTACTCTAGCGCTATAAGAGAAATATTTTACCAATGGTCTAGCAAGCCATTTTTTAGCCGAATGGTTAGGGTGGTCGCCAATAATTCAAAGGGTTGCAAGTTCGATTTCTACCATTTAAAAATAGATTTTTCATCTTTATAGTCCTTCTAAAACAGACGATAAATATAAGATCAAAACATATATCGGCAACAACGCTTGTAGCGCAATGGTTACCGTGACGGGCTGTCACGAAAAGGTCCTGGGTTCGAATCTCTTCTAGTTTTTTCTCTATTCAAATAAAGATTCAGTTTTTATTCCAACAATACTCTAGCGCTATAAGAGAAACACTTTACCAATGGTCTAGCAAGCCGAATGGTTAGGGTGGTGGCCAATAATTCAAAGGGTTGCAGGTTGGATTCCTACCATCTAAAAATAGATTTTTCATCTTTATAGTCCTTCTAAAGCAGAGGATAAATATAAGATTAAAAGAGTTATCAGCAACAACGCTTGTAGCGCAAAGGTTAGCGTGACCGACTGTCGCGAAGGGGTCCTGTGTCGAATCTCGTCAAGTTTTTTCTCCATTCAATTAAACATTCAGTTTTTATTCCAAGGGTACTCTAGCGGTATAAGAGGAATACTTTACGAATGGTCTAGCAAACCATTTGTTAGCCGAATGGTTAGGGTGGTGGGCAGTAATTCAAAGGGTTGCAGGTTCGATTCCTACCATCTAAAAATAGATTTTTCATCTTTATAGTCCTTCTAAAACAGACGATAAACATCAGATCAAAACATACATCGGCAACAACGCTTGTAGCGCAATGGTTACCGTTACCGACTGTCACGAAAAGGTCCTGGGCTCGAATCTCTGCAAGTTTTTTCTCTATTCAATTAAAGATTCAGTTTTTATTCCAACAGTACTCTAGCGCTATAAGAGAAATACTTTACCAATGGTCTAGCAAGCCATCTATTAGCCGAATGGTTAGGGTGGTGGCCAATAATTCAAAGGGTTGCAGGTTCGATTCCTACCATCTAAAAATAGATTTTTCATCTTTATAGTCCTTCTAAACCAGACGATAAATATCAGATCAAAACATATATTGGCAACAACGCTTGTAGCGCAATGGTTACCGTGACCGGCTGTCACGAAAAGGTCCTGGGTTCGAATCTCTTCAAGTTTTTTCTCTATTCAAATAAAGATTCAGTTTTTATTCCAACAATACTCTAGCGCTATAAGAGAAATACTTTACCAATGGTCTAGCAAGCCATCTATTAGCCGAATGGTTAGGGTGGTGGCCAATAATTCAAAGGGTTGCAGGTTCGATTCCTACCATCTAAAAATAGATTTTTCATCTTTAGAGTCCTTCTAAAACAGACGATAAATATCAGATCAAAACATATATTGGCAGCAGCGCTTGTAGCGCAATGGTTACCGTGACCTACTGTCACGAAAAGGTCCTGGGTTCGAATCTCTTCAAGTTTTTTCTCTATTCAATTAGGGATTCAGTTTTTATTCCAACAATAGTCTAGCGCTATAAGAGAAATACTTTACCAATGGTCGAGCGAGCCATCTATTAGCCGAATGGTTAGGGTGGTGGCCAATAATTCAAAGGATTGCAGGTTCTATTCCTACCATCTAAAAATAGATTTTTCATCTTTATAGTCCTTCTAAAACAGACGATAAATATCAGATCAAAACATATGTCGGCAACAACGCTTGTAGCGCAATGGTTACCGTGACCCACTGTCACGAAAAGGTCCTGGCTTCGAATCTCTTCAAGTTTTTTCTCTATTCAATTAAATATTCAGTTTTTATCCCAACATTAATCTAGCGCTATAAGAGAAATACTTTACCAATGGTCCAGCAAGCCATTTCCTAGCCGAATGGTTAGGGTGATGGCCAGTAATTCAAAGGGTTGCAAGTTTGATTCCTACCATTTAAAAATAGATTTTTCATCTTTATAGTCCTTCTAAAACAGACGATAAATATCAGATCAAAACATATATCGGCAACAACGCTTGTAGGGCAATGGTTACCGTGACCGACTGTCATGAAAGGCTCCTGGGTTCTAATCTCTTCAAGTTTTTTCTCTATTCAAGTAAAGATTCAGGTTTTATTCCAACAATACTCTAGCGCTATAAGAGAAATACTTTACCAATGGTCTAGCAAGCCATCTATTAGCCGAATGGTTAGGGTGGTGGCCAATAAATCAAAGGGTTGCAAGTTCGAATAATACCATCTAAAAATAGATTTTTCATCTTTATAGTCCTTCTAAAACAGACGATAAATATCAGATCAAAACATATATCTTCAACAACGCTTGTATCGCAATGATTGCCGTGACCGACTGTCACGAAAAGATCTTGGGTTCGAATCTCTTCAAGTTTTTTCTCTATTCAATTAAAGATTCAGTTTTTATTCCAACAACTCTCTAGCGCTATAAGAGAAATACTTTACCAATGGTCTAGCAAGCCATCTATTAGCCGAATGGTTAGGGTGGTAGACAATAATTCTAAGGGTTGCAGGTTCGAATCTTACCATCGAAAAATAGATTTTTCATGTTTATAGTCCTTCTACAGCAGAGGATAAATATCAGATTAAAACAGATATCAGCAACAACGCTTGTAGCGCAATGGTTACCGTGACCGACTCTCGCGAAAAGGTTCTGGGTTCGAATCTCTTCAATTTTTTCTCTATTCAATTAAGGATTCAGTTTTTATTCCAACAGTACTCTAGCGCTATAAGAGAAATACTTTACCAATGGTCTAGCAAGCCATTTCTTAGCCGAATGGTTAGGGTGGTGTCCAATAATTCAAAGGGTTGCAGGTTCTATTCCTACCATCTGTAAATAGATTTTTTCATCTTTATAGTCCTTCTAAAACAGACGATAAATATCAGATCAAAACATATATCGGCAACAACGCTTGTAGCGCAATGGTTACCGTGACCGACTGTCACGAAAAGGTGCTGGGTTCGAATCTCTTCAAGTTTTTCTTTATTCAATTAAAGATTCAGTATTTATTCCAACAATACTCTAGCGCTATAAGAGAAATACTTTACCAATGGTCTAGCAAGCCATATATTAGCCGAATGGTTAGGGTGGTGGCAAATAATTCAAAGGGTTGCAGGTTCGATTCCTACCATCTAAAAATAGTTTTTTCATCTTTATAGTCCTTCTAAAACAGACGATAAATATCAGATCAAAACATATATCGGCAACAACGCTTGTAGTGCAATGGTTACCGTAACCGACTGTGACGAAAAGGTCCTGGGTTGGAATCTCTTCAAGTTTTTTCTCTATTCAATTAAATATGCAGTTTTTATTCCAACAATACTCTAGCGCTATAAGAGAAATACTATACCAATGGTCTAGCAAGCCATCTATTAGCCGAATGGTTAGGGTGGTGGCCAATAATTCAAAGGGTTGCAGGTTCGATTCCTACCATCTAAAAATAGATTTTTCACCTTTATAGTCCTTCTAAAACAGACGATAAATATCAGATCAAAACATATATCGGCAACAACGGTTGTATCGCAATGGGTGCCGTGACCGACTGTCACGAAAAGGTCTTGGGTTCGAATCTCTTCAAGTTTTTTCTCTATTCAATTAAAGATTCAGTTTTTATTCCAAAAATACTCTAGCGCTATAAGAGAAATACTTTACCAATGGTCTAACAAGCCATCTATTAGCCGAATGGTTTGGGTGGTGGCCAATAATTCAAAGGGTTGCAGGTTCGAATCCTACCATCGAAAAATAGATTTTTCATCATTATAGTCCTTGTAAAGCAGAGGATAAATATCAGATCAAAACATATATCGGCAACAACGCTCGTAGCGCAATGGTTACCGTGACCGACTCTCGCGAAAAGGACCTGGGTTCGAATCTCTTCAAGTGTTTTCTCTATTCAATTAAAGATTCAGTTTTTATTCCAACAGTACTCTAGCGCTATAAGAGAAATATTTTACCAATGGTCTAGCAAGCCATTTCTTAGCCGCATGGTTAGGGTGGTGGCCAATAATTCAAAGAGTTGCAGGTTCGATTCCTACCATCTAAAAGTAGATTTTTCATCTTTATAGTCCTTCTAAAACAGACGATAAATATCAGATCAAAACACATATCGGCAGTAACGCTTGTAGCGCAATGGTTACCGTGACCGACTCTCACGAAAAGGTCCTGTGTTCGAATCTCTTCAAGTTTTTTCTCTATTCAATTAAAGATTCAGTTTCTATTCCAACAGTACTCTAGCGCTATAAGAGAAATATTTTACCAATGGTCTAGCAAGCCATTTTTTAGCCAAATGGTTAGGGTGGTCGCCAATAATTCAAAGGGTTGCAAGTTCGATTTCTACCATTTAAAAATAGATTTTTCATCTTTATAGTCCTTCTAAAACAGACGATAAATATCAGATCAAAACATACATCGGCAACAACGCTTGTAGCGCAATGGTTACCGTGACCGACTGTCACGAAAAGGTCCTGGGCTCGAATCTCTGCAAGTTTTTTCTCTATTCAATTAAAGATTCAGTTTTTATTCCAACAGTACTCTAGCGCTATAAGAGAAATACATTACCAATCGTCTAGCAAGTCATCTATTAGCCGAATGGTTAGGGTGGTGGCCAATAATTCAAAGGGTTGCAGGTTCGATTCCTACCATCTAAAAATAGATTTTTGATCTTTACAGTCCTTCTAAAACAGACGATAAATATCAGATCAAAACATATATCGGCAACAACTCTGGTAGCGCAATGGTTACCGTGACCGACTGTCACGAAAAGGTCCTGGGTTCGAATCTCTTCAAGTTTTTTCTCTATTCAATTAAAGATTCAGTTTTTATTCCAACAATACTCAAGCGCTATAAGAGAAATACTTTACCAATCGTCTAGCAAGTCATCTATTAGCCGAATGGTTAGGGTGGTGGCCAATAATTCAAAGGGTTGCAGGTTCGATTCCTACCATCTAAAAATAGATTTTTCATCTTTATAGTCCTTTTAAAGCAGAGGATATATATCAGATTAAAACAGATATCAGCAAGAACGCTTTGAGCGCAATGGTTACCGTGACCGACTCTCGCGAAAAGGTTCTGGGTTCGAATCTCTTCAAGTTTTTCTCTATTCAATTAAGGATTCAGTTTTTATTCCAACAGTACTCTAGCGCTATAAGAGAAATATTTTACTAATGGTCTAGCAAGCCATTTCTTAGCCGAATGGTTAGGCTGGTGGCCAATAATTCAACGGGTTGCAGGTTCGATTCCTACCATCTAAAAATAGATTTTTCATCTTTATAATCCTTCTAAAACAGACGATAAATATCAGATCAAAACATACATCGGCAACAACGCTTGTAGCGCAATGGTTACCGTGACGGGCTGTCACGAAAATTCCTGGGTTCGAATCTCTTCTAGTTTTTTCTCTATTCAAATAAAGATTCAGTTTTTATTCCAACAATACTCTAGCGCTATAAGAGAAACACTTTACCAATGGTCTAGCAAGCCATCTATTAGCCGAATGGTTAGGGTGGTGGCCAATAATTCAAAGGGTTGCAGGTTGGATTCCTACCATCTAAAAATAGATTTTTCATTTTTATAGTCCTTCTAAAGCAGAGGATAAATATCAGATTAAAAGAGTTATCAGCAACAACGCTTGTAGCGCAAATGTTAGCGTGACCGACTGTCGCGAAGGGGTCCTGTGTCGAATCTCGTCAAGTTTTTTCTCCATTCAATTAAACATTCAGTTTTTATTCCAAGGGTACTCTAGCGGTATAAGAGGAATACTTTACGAATGGTCTAGCAAACCATTTGTTAGCCGAATGGTTAGGGTGGTGGCCAGTAATTCAAAGGGTTGCAGGTTCGATTCCTACCATCTAAAAATAGATTTTTCATCTTTATAGTCCTTCTAAAACAGACGATAAACATCAGATCAAAACATACATCGGCAACAACGCTTGTAGCGCAATGGTTACCGTGACCGACTGTCACGAAAAGGTCTTGGGCTCGAATCTCTGCAAGTTTTTTCTCTATTCAATTAAAGATTCAGTTTTTATTCCAACAGTACTCTAGCGCTATAAGAGAAATACTTTACCAATCGTCTAGCAAGTCATCTATTAGCCGAATGGTTAGGGTGGTGGCCAATAATTCAAAGGGTTGCAGGTTCGATTCCTACCATCTAAAAATAGATTTTTGATCTTTACAGTCCTTCTAAAACAGACGATAAATATCAGATCAAAACATATATCGGCAACAACTCTGGTAGCGCAATGGTTACCGTGACCGACTGTCACGAAAAGGTCCTGGGTTCGAATCTCTTCAAGTTTTTTCTCTATTCAATTAAAGATTCAGTTTTTATTCCAACAATACTCAAGCGCTATAAGAGAAATACTTTACCAATCGTCTAGCAAGTCATCTATTAGCCGAATGGTTAGGGTGGTGGCCAATAATTCAAAGGGTTGCAGGTTCGATTCCTACCATCTAAAAATAGATTTTTCATCTTTATAGTCCTTTTAAAGCAGAGGATATATATCAGATTAAAACAGATATCAGCAAGAACGCTTTGAGCGCAATGGTTACCGTGACCGACTCTCGCGAAAAGGTTCTGGGTTCGAATCTCTTCAAGTTTTTCTCTATTCAATTAAGGATTCAGTTTTTATTCCAACAGTACTCTAGCGCTATAAGAGAAATATTTTACTAATGGTCTAGCAAGCCATTTCTTAGCCGAATGGTTAGGGTGGTGGCCAATAATTCAACGGGTTGCAGGTTCGATTCCTACCATCTAAAAATAGATTTTTCATCTTTATAGTCCTTCTAAAACAGACGATAAATATCAGATCAAAACATATATCGGCAACAACGCTTGTAGCGCAATGGTTACCGTGACCGACTCACGCGAAAAGGACCTGGGTTTGAATCTCTTCAAGTTTTTTCTCTATTCAATTAAAGATTCAGTTTTTATTCCAACAATACTCTAGCGCTATAAGAGAAATACTTTACCAATGGTCTAGCAAGCCATATATTAGCCGAATGGTTAGGGTGGTGGCCAATAATTCAAAGGGTTGCAGGTTCGATTCCTACCATCTAAAAGTAGATTTTTCATCTTTATAGTCCTTCTAAAACAGACGATAAATATCAGATCAAAACATATATCGGTAGCAAGGCTTGTAGCGTAATGGTTACCGTGACCGACTGTCGCGAAAAGGTCCTGGCTTCGAATCTCTTCAAGTTTTCTCTCTATTCAATTAAAGATTCAGTTTTTATTCCAACAATACTCTAGCGCTATAAGAGAAATACTTTACCAATGGTCTAGCAAGCCATCTATTAGCCGAATGGTTAGGGTGGTGGCCAATAATTCAAAGGGTTGCAGGTTCGATTCCTACCATCTAAAAATAGATTTTTCATCTTTATAGTCCTTCTAAAACAGACGATAAATATCAGATCAAAACATATATCGGCAACAACGGTTGTATCGCAATGGGTGCCGTGACCGACTGTCACGAAAAGGTCTTGGGTTCGAATCTCTTCAAGTTTTTTCTCTATTCAATTAAAGATTCAGTTTTTATTCCAAAAATACTCTAGCGCTATAAGAGAAATACTTTACCAATGGTCTAACAATCCATCTATTAGCCGAATGGTTTGGGTGGTGGCCAATAATTCAAAGGGTTGCAGGTTCGAATCCTACCATCGAAAAATAGATTTTTCATCATTATAGTCCTTGTAAAGCAGAGGATAAATATCAGATCAAAACATATATCGGCAACAACGCTCGTAGCGCAATGGTTACCGTGACCGACTCTCGCGAAAAGGACCTGGGTTCGAATCTCTTCAAGTGTTTTCTCTATTCAATTAAAGATTCAGTTTTTATTCCAACAGTACTCTAGCGCTATAAGAGAAATATTTTACCAATGGTCTAGCAAGCCATTTCTTAGCCGCATGGTTAGGGTGGTGGCCAATAATTCAAAGAGTTGCAGGTTCGCTTCCTACCATATAAAAGTAGATTTTTCATCTTTATAGTCCTTCTAAAACAGACGATAAATATCAGATCAAAACATATATCGACAGTAACGCTTGTAGCGCAATGGTTACCGTGACCGACTGTCACGAAAAGGTCCTGTGTTCGAATCTCTTCAAGTTTTTTTCTCTATTCAAATAAAGATTCAGTTTTTATTCCAACAATACTCTAGCGCTATAAGAGAAACACTTTACCAATGGTCTAGCAAGCCGAATGGTTAGGGTGGTGGCCAATAATTCAAAGGGTTGCAGGTTGGATTCCTACCATCTAAAAATAGATTTTTCATCTTTATAGTCCTTCTAAAGCAGAGGATAAATATCAGATTAAAAGAGTTATCAGCAACAACGCTTGTAGCGCAAAGGTTAGCGTGACCGACTGTCGCGAAGGGGTCCTGTGTCGAATCTCGTCAAGTTTTTTCTCCATTCAATTAAACATTCAGTTTTTATTCCAAGGGTACTCTAGCGGTATAAGAGGAATACTTTACGAATGGTCTAGCAAACCATTTGTTAGCCGAATGGTTAGGGTGGTGGCCAGTAATTCAAAGGGTTGCAGGTTCGATTCCTACCATCTAAAAATAGATTTTTCATCTTTATAGTCCTTCTAAAACAGACGATAAACATCAGATCAAAACATACATCGGCAACAACGCTTGTAGCGCAATGGTTACCGTGACCGACTGTCACGAAAAGGTCCTGGGCTCGAATCTCTGCAAGTTTTTTCTCTATTCAATTAAAGATTCAGTTTTTATTCCAACAGTACTCTAGCGCTATAAGAGAAATACTTTACCAATCGTCTAGCAAGTCATCTATTAGCCGAATGGTTAGGGTGGTGGCCAATAATTCAAAGGGTTGCAGGTTCGATTCCTACCATCTAAAAATAGACTTTTGATCTTTACAGTCCTTCTAAAACAGACGATAAATATCAGATCAAAACATATATCGGCAACAACTCTGGTAGCGCAATGGTTACCGTGACCGACTGTCACGAAAAGGTCCTGGGTTCGAATCTCTTCAAGTTTTTTCTCTATTCAATTAAAGATTCAGTTTTTATTCCAACAATACTCAAGCGCTATAAGAGAAATACTTTACCAATCGTCTAGCAAGTCATCTATTAGCCGAATGGTTAGGGTGGTGGCCAATAATTCAAAGGGTTGCAGGTTCGATTCCTACCATCTAAAAATAGATTTTTCATCTTTATAGTCCTTTTAAAGCAGAGGATATATATCAGATTAAAACAGATATCAGCAAGAACGCTTTGAGCGCAATGGTTACCGTGACCGACTCTCGCGAAAAGGTTCTGGGTTCGAATCTCTTCAAGTTTTTCTCTATTCAATTAAGGATTCAGTTTTTATTCCAACAGTACTCTAGCGCTATAAGAGAAATATTTTACTAATGGTCTAGCAAGCCATTTCTTAGCCGAATGGTTAGGGTGGTGGCCAATAATTCAACGGGTTGCAGGTTCGATTCCTACCATCTAAAAATAGATTTTTCATCTTTATAGTCCTTCTAAAACAGACGATAAATATCAGATCAAAACATATATCGGCAACAACGCTTGTAGCGCAATGGTTACCGTGACCGACTCACGCGAAAAGGACCTGGGTTTGAATCTCTTCAAGTTTTTTCTCTATTCAATTAAAGATTCAGTTTTTATTCCAACAATACTCTAGCGCTATAAGAGAAATACTTTACCAATGGTCTAGCAAGCCATCTATTAGCCGAATGGTTAGGGTGGTGGCCAATAATTCAAAGGGTTGCAGGTTCGAATCCTACCATCGAAAAATAGATTTTTCATCATTATAGTCCTTCTAAAGCAGAGGATAAATATCAGATTAAAACAGGTATCAGCAACAACGCTTGTAGCGCAATGGTTACCGCGACCGACTCTCGCGAAAAGGTCCTCGGTTCGAATCTCTTCAAGTTTTTTCTCTATTCAATTAAAGATTCAGTTTTTATTCCAACAGTACTCTAGCGCTATAAGAGAAATACTTTACCAATGCTCTAGCAAGTCATTTCTTAGCCGAATGGTTAGGGTGGTGGCCAATAAATAAAAGGGTTGCAGGTGGATTCCTACCATCTAAAAATAGATTTTTCATCTTTATAGTCCTTCTAAAACAGACGATAAGTGTCAGATGAAAACATATATCGGCAAATACGCTTGTAGCGCAATGGTTACCGGGACCGACTGTCACGAAAGGTTCCTGGGTTCGAATCTCTTCAAGTTTTTTCTCTATTCAATTAAAGATTCAGTTTTTATTCCAACAATACTCTAGCGCTATAAGAGAAATACTTTACCAATGGTCTAGCAAGCCATCTATTAGCCGAATGGTTAGGGTGGTGGCCAATAATTCAAAGGGTTGTAGGTTCGATTCCTACCATCTAAAAATAGAATTTTCATCTTTATAGTCCTTCTAAAACAGACGATAAATATCAGATCAAAACATATATCGGCAACAACGCTTGTAGCGCAATGGTTACCGTGACCGACTGTCACGAAAAGGTCCTGGGTTCGAATCTCTGCAAGTTTTTTCTCTATTCAATTAAAATTCAGTTTTTATTCCAACAATACTCTAGCGCTATAAGAGAAATACTTTACCAATGGTCTGGCAAGCCATCTATTAGCCGAATGGTTAGGGTGGTGGCCAATAATTTAAAGGGTTGCAGGTTCGATTCCTACCATCTAAAAATAAATTTTTCATCTTTATAGTCCTTCTAAAACAGACGAGAAATATCAGATCAAAACATATATTGGCAACATCGCTTGTAGTGCAATGGTCACCGTGACCGACTGTTACGAAAAGGTCCTGGGTTCGAATCTCTTGAAGTTTTTTCTCTATTCAATTAAGGATTCAGTTTTTATTCCAACAATACTCTAGCGCTATAAGAGAAATACTTTACCAATGGTCTAGCAAGCCATCTATTAGCCGAATGGTTAGGGTGGTGGCCAATAATTCAAAGGGTTGCAGGTTCGATTCCTACCATCTAAAAATAGATTTTTCATCTTTATAGTCCTTCTAAAACAGACGATAAATATCAGATTCAAACAGATATCAGCAACAACGCTTGTAGCGCAATGGTTACCGTGACTGACTCTCGCGAAAAATCCTGGGTTCGAATCTCTTCAAGTTTTTCTCTAATCAATTAAGGATTCAGTTTTTATTCCAACAATACTCTAGCGCTATAAGAGAAATACTTTACCAATGGTCTAGCAAGCCATTTCTTAGCCGAATGGTTAGGGTGGTGGCCAATAATTCAAAGGGTTGCAGGTTCGATTCCTACCATCTAAAAATAGATTTTTCATCTTTATAGTCCTTCTAAAACAGACGATAAATATCAGATCAAAACATATATCGGCAACAACTCTGGTAGCGCAATGGTTGCCGTGACCGACTGTCACGAAAAGGTCCTGGGTTCGAATCTCTTCAAGTTTTTTCTCTATTCAATTAAAGATTCAGTTTTTATTCCAACAATACTCTAGCGCTATAAGAGAAATACTTTACCAATCGTCTAGCAAGTCATCTATTAGCCGAATGGTTAGGGTGGTGGCCAATAATTCAAAGGGTTGCAGGTTCGATTCCTACCATATAAAAATAGATTTTTCATCTTTATAGTCCTTTTAAAGCAGAGGATATATATCAGATTAAAACAGATGTAAGCAAGAACGCTTTGAGCGCAATGGTTACCGTGACCGACTCTCGCGAAAAGGTCCTGGGTTCGAATCTCTTCAAGTTTTTCTCTATTCAATTAAGGATTCAGTTTTTATTCCAACAGTACTCTAGCGCTATAAGAGAAATATTTTACCAATGGTCTAGCAAGCCATTTCTTAGCCGAATGGTTAGGGTGGTGGCCAATAATTCAAAGGGTTGCAGGTTCGATTCCTACCATCTAAAAATAGATTTTTCATCTTTATAGTCCTTCTAAAACAGACGATAAATATCAGATCAAAACATATATCGGCAACAACGCTTGTAGCGCAATGGTTACCGTGACCGACTCACGCGAAAAGGACCTGGGTGTGAATCTGTTCAAGTTTTTTCTCTATTCAATTAAAGATTCAGTTTTTATTCCAACAATACTCTAGCGCTATAAGAGAAATACTTTACCAATGGTCTAGCAAGCCATATATTAGCCGAATGGTTAGGGTGGTGGCCAATAATTCAAAGGGTTGCAGGTTCGATTCCTACCATCTAAAAGTAGATTTTTCATCTTTATAGTCCTTCTAAAACAGACGATAAATATCAGATCAAAACATATATCGGTAGCAAGGCTTGTAGCGTAATGGTTACCGTGACCGACTGTCACGAAAAGGTCCTGGCTTCGAATCTCTTCAAGTTTTTCTCTATTCAATTAAGGATTCAGTTTTTATTCCAACAGTACTCTAGCGCTATAAGAGAAATATTTTACCAATGGTCTAGCAAGCCATTTCTTAGCCGAATGGTTAGGGTGGTGGCCAATAATTCAAAGGGTTGCAGGTTCGATTCCTACCATCTAAAAATAGATTTTTCACCTTTATAGTCCTTCTAAAACAGACGATAAATATCAGATCAAAACATATATCGGCAACAACGGTTGTATCGCAATGGGTGCCGTGACCGACTGTCACGAAAAGGTCTTGGGTTCGAATCTCTTCAAGTTTTTTCTCTATTCAATTAAAGATTCAGTTTTTCTTCCAAAAATACTCTAGCGCTATAAGAGAAATACTTTACCAATGGTCTAACAAGCCATCTATTAGCCGAATGGTTTGGGTGGTGGCCAATAATTCAAAGGGTTGCAGGTTCGAATCCTACCATCGAAAAATAGATTTTTCATCATTATAGTCCTTGTAAAGCAGAGGATAAATATCAGATCAAAACATATATCGGCAACAACGCTCGTAGCGCAATGGTTACCGTGACCGACTCTCGCGAAAAGGACCTGGGTTCGAATCTCTTCAAGTGTTTTCTCTATTCAATTAAAGATTCAGTTTTTATTCCAACAGTACTCTAGCGCTATAAGAGAAATATTTTACCAATGGTCTAGCAAGCCATTTCTTAGCCGCATGGTTAGGGTGGTGGCCAATAATTCAAAGAGTTGCAGGTTCGATTCCTACCATCTAAAAGTAGATTTTTCATCTTTATAGTCCTTCTAAAACAGACGATAAATATCAGATCAAAACACATATCGGCAGTAACGCTTGTAGCGCAATGGTTACCGTGACCGACTGTCACGAAAAGGTCCTGTGTTCGAATCTCTTCAAGTTTTTTTCTCTATTCAAATAAAGATTCAGTTTTTATTCCAACAATACTCTAGCGCTATAAGAGAAATACTTTACCAATGGTCTAGCAAGCCATTTCTTAGCCGAATGGTTAGGGTGGTGGCCAATAATTCAAAGGGTTGCAAGTTCGATTCCCAGCATTTAAAAATAGATTTATTATCTTTATAGTCCTTCTAAAACAGACGATAAATATCAGATCAAAACATATATCGACAACAACGCTTGTAGCGCAATGGTTACCGTGATCGACTCTCGCGAAAAGGACCTGGGTTCGAATCTCTTCAATTTTTTTCTCTATTCAATTAAAGACTCAGTTTCTATTCCAACAGTACTCTAGCGCTATAAGAGAAATATTTTACCAATGGTCTAGCAAGCCATTTTTTAGCCAAATGGTTAGGGTGGTCGCCAATAATTCAAAGGGTTGCAAGTTCGATTTCTACCATTTAAAAATAGATTTTTCATCTTTATAGTCCTTCTAAAACAGACGATAAATATCAGATCAAAACATATATCGGCAACAACGCTTGTAGCGCAATGGTTACCGTGACCGACTGTCACGAAAAGGTCCTGCGTTCGAATCTCTTCAAGTTTTTTCTCTATTCAATTAAAGATTCAGTTTTTATTCCAACAATACTCTAGCGCTATAAGAGAAATACTTTACTAATGGTCTAGCAAGCCATCTATTAGCCGAATGTTTAGGGTGGTGGCCAATAATTCAAAGGGTTGCAGGTTCGATTCCTACCATCTAAAAATAGATTTTTCATCTTTATAGTCCTTCTAAAACAGACGATAAATATCAGATCAAAACATATATCGGCAACAACGCTTGTAGCGCAATGGTTACCGTGACCGACTGTCACGAAAAGGTCCTGGGTTCGAATCTCTTCAAGTTTTTTCTCTATTCAAGTAAATATTCAGGTTTTATTCCAACAATACTACAGCGCTATAAGAGAAATACTTTACCAATGGTCTAGCAAGTCATCTAATAGCCGAATGGTTAGTTTGGTGGCCAATAATTCAAAGGGTTGCAGGTTCGATTCCTACCATCTAAAAATAGATTTTTCATCTTTATAGTCCTTCTAAAACAGACGATAAATATCAGATTAAAACATATATTGGCAACAACGCTTGTAGCGCAATGGTTACCGTGACCGACTCTCGCGAAAAGGACCTGTGTTCGAATCTCTTCAAGTGTTTTCTCTATTCAATTAAAGATTCAGTTTTTATTCCAACAGTACTCTAGCGCTATAAGAGAAATATTTTACCAATGGTCTAGCAAGCCATTTCTTAGCCGAATGGTTAGGGTGGTGGCCAATAATTCAAAGAGTTGCAGGTTCGATTCCTACCATCTAAAAGTAGATTTTTCATCTTTATAGTCCTTCTAAAACAGACGATAAATATCAGATCAAAACAGATATCAGCAACAACGCTTGTAGCGCAATGGTTACCGTGACCGACTGTCACGAAAAGGTCCTGTGTTCGAATCTCTTCAAGTTTTTTTCTCTATTCAAATAAAGATTCAGTTTTTATTCCAACAATTCTCTAGCGCTATAAGAGAAATACTTTACCAATGGTCTAGCAAGCCATTTCTTAGCCGAATGGTTAGGGTGGTGGCCAATAAGTCAAAGGGTTGCAGGTTCGATACCTACCATCTAAAAATAGATTTTTCATCTTTATAATCCTTCTAAAACAGACGATAAATATCAGATCAAAACATATATCGGCAACAACGCTTGTAGCGCAATGGTTACCGTGACCGACTGTCACGAAAAGGTCCTGGGTTCGAATCTCCTCAAGTTCTTTCTCTATTAAATTAAGGATTCAGTTTTTATTCCAACAATACTCTAGCGCTATAAGAGAAATACTTTACCAATGGTCTAGCAAGCCATCTATTAGCCGAATGGTTAGGGTGGTCGCCAATAATTCAAAGGGTTGCAAGTTCGATTTCTACCATTTAAAAATAGATTTTTCATCTTTATAGTCCATCTAAAACAGACGATAAATATCAGATCAAAACATACATCGGCAACAACGCTTGTAGCGCAATGGTTACCGTGACGGGCTGTCACGAAAAGGTCCTGGGTTCGAATCTCTTCTAGTTTTTTCTCTATTCAAATAAAGATTCAGTTTTTATTCCAACAATACTCTAGCGCTATAAGAGAAACACTTTACCAATGGTCTAGCAAGCCGAATGGTTAGGGTGGTGGCCAATAATTCAAAGGGTTGCAGGTTGGATTCATACCATCTAAAAATAGATTTTTCATCTTTATAGTCCTTCTAAAGCAGAGGATAAATATCAGATTAAAAGAGTTATCAGCAACAACGCTTGTAGCGCAAAGGTTAGCGTGACCGACTGTCGCGAAGGGGTCCTGTGTCGAATCTCGTCAAGTTTTTTCTCCATTCAATTAAACATTCAGTTTTTATTCCAAGGGTACTCTAGCGGTATAAGAAGAATACTTTACGAATGGTCTAGCAAACCATTTGTTAGCCGAATGGTTAGGGTGGTGGCCAGTAATTCAAAGGGTTGCAGGTTCGATTCCTAACATCTAAAAATAGATTTTTCATCTTTATAGTCCTTCTAAAACAGACGATAAACATCAGATCAAAACATACATCGGCAACAACGCTTGTAGCGCAATGGTTACCGTGACCGACTGTCACGAAAAGGTCCTGGGCTCGAATCTCTGCAAGTTTTTTCTCTATTCAATTAAAGATTCAGTTTTTATTCCAACAGTACTCTAGCGCTATAAGAGAAATACTTTACCAATCGTCTAGCAAGTCATCTATTAGCCGAATGGTTAGGGTGGTGGCCAATAATTCAAAGGGTTGCAGGTTCGATTCGTACCATATAAAAATAGATTTTTCATCTCTATAGTCCTTTTAAAGCAGAGGATATATATCAGATTAAAACAGATGTAAGCAAGAACGCTTTGAGCGCAATGGTTACCGTGACCGACTCACGCGAAAAGGACCTGGGTTTGAATCTGTTCAAGTTTTTTCTCTATTCAATTAAAGATTCAGTTTTTATTCCAACAATACTCTAGCGCTATAAGAGAAATACTTTACCAATGGTCTAGCAAGCCATATATTAGCCGAATGGTTAGATTGGTGGCCAATAATTCAAAGGGTTGCAGGTTCGATTCCTACAATCTAAAAATAGACTTTTCATCTTTATAGTCCTTCTAAAACAGACGTTAAATATCAGATCAAAACATATATCGGCAACAACGGTTGTATCGCAATGGGTGCCGTGACCGACTGTCACGAAAAGGTCTTGGGTTCGAATCTCTTCAAGTTTTTTCTCTATTCAATTAAAGATTCAGTTTTTATTCCAAAAATACTCTAGCGCTATAAGAGAAATACTTTACCAATGGTCTACCAAGCCATCTATTAGCCGAATGGTTAGGGTGGTGGCCAATAATTCAAAGGGTTGCAGGTTCGAATCCTACCATCGAAAAATAGTTTTTCATCATTATAGTCCTTGTAAAGCAGAGGATAAATATCAGATCAAAACATATATCGGCAACAACGCTCGTAGCGCAATGGTTACCGTGACCGACTCTCGCGAAAAGGACCTGTGTTCGAATCTCTTCAAGTGTTTTCTCTATTCAATTAAAGATTCAGTTTTTATTCCAACAGTACTCTAGCGCTATAAGAGAAATATTTTACCAATGGTCTAGCAAGCCATTTCTTAGCCGAATGGTTAGGGTGGTGGCCAATAATTCAAAGAGTTGCAGGTTCGATTCCTACCATCTAAAAGTACATTTTTCATCTTTATAGTCCTTCTAAAACAGACGATAAATATTAGATCAAAACAGATATCAGCAACAACGCTTGTAGCGCAATGGTTACCGTGACCGACTGTCACGAAAAGGTCCTGTGTTCGAATCTCTTCTGGTTTTTTTCTCTATTCAAATAAAGATTCAGTTTTTATTCCAACAATACTCTAGCGCTATAAGAGAAATACTTTACCAATGGTCTAGCAAGCCATTTCTTAGCCGAATGGTTAGGGTGGTGGCCAATAGGTCAAAGGGTTGCAGGTTCGATACCTACCATCTAAAAATAGATTTTTCATCTTTATAATCCTTCTAAAACAGACGATAAATATCAGATCAAAACATATATCGGCAACAACGCTTGTGGCGCAATGGTTACCGTGACCGACTGTCACGAAAAGGTCCTGGGTTCGAATCTCTTCAAGTTTTTTCTCTATTCAATTAAAGATTCAGTTTTTATTCCAACAATACTCTAGCGCTATAAGAGAAATACTTTACCAATGGTCTAGCAAGCCATGTATTAGCCGAATGGTTAGGGTGGTGGCCAATAATTCAATGGGTTGCAGGTTCGATTCCTACCATCTAAAAGTAGATTTATCATCTTTATAGTCCTTCTAAAACAGACGATAAATATCAGATCAAAACATATATCGGTAGCAAGGCTTGTAGCGCAATGGTTACCGTGACTGACTCTCGCGAAAAGATCCTGGGTTCGAATCTCTTCAAGTTTTTCTCTAATCAATTAAGGATTCAGTTTTTATTCCAACAGTACTCTAGCGCTATAAGAGAAATACTTTACCAATGGTCTAGCAAGCCATTTCTTAGCCGAATGGTTAGGGTGGTGGCCAATAATTCAAAGGGTTGCAGGTTCGATTCCTACCATCTAAAAATAGATTTTTGATCTTTACAGTCCTTCTAAAACAGACGATAAATATCAGATCAAAACATATATCGGCAACAACTCTGGTAGCGCAATGGTTACCGTGACCGACTGTCACGAAAAGGTCCTGGGTTCGAATCTCTTCAAGTTTTTTCTCTATTCAATTAAAGATTCAGTTTTTATTCCAACAATACTCAAGCGCTATAAGAGAAATACTTTACCAATCGTCTAGCAAGTCATCTATTAGCCGAATGGTTAGGGTGGTGGCCAATAATTCAAAGGGTTGCAGGTTCGATTCCTACCATCTAAAAATAGATTTTTCATCTTTATAGTCCTTCTAAAACAGACGATAAATATCAGATCAAAACATATATCGGCAACAACGCTTGTAGCGCAATGGTTACCGTGACCGACTGTCACGAAAAGGTCCTGGGTTCGAATCTCTTCAAGTTTTTTCTCTATTCAATTAAGGATTCAGTTTTTATTCCAACAATACTCTAGCGCTATAAGAGAAATACTTTACCAATGTTCTAGCAAGCCATCTATTAGCCGAATGGTTAGGGTGGTGGCCAATAATTCAAAGGGTTGCAGGTTCGATTCCTACCATCTAAAAATAGATTTTTCATCTTTATAGTCCTTCTAAAACAGACGATAAATATCAGATCAAAACACATATCAGCAACAACGCTTGTAGCGCAATGGTTACCGTGACCGACTGTCACGAAAAGGTCCTGGGTTCGAATCTCTTCAAGTTTTTTCTCTATTCAATTAAAGATTCAGTTTTTATTCCAACAATACTCTAGCGCTATAAGAGAAATACTTTACCAATGGTCTAGCAAGCCATCTATTAGCCGAATGGTTAGGGTGGTGGCCAATAATTCAAAGGGTTGCAGGTACGATTCCTACCATCTAAAAATACATTTTTCATCTTTATAGTCCTTCTAAAACAGCCGATAAATATCATATCAAAACATATATCGGCAACAACGCTTGTACCGCAATCGTTACAGTGACCAACTGTCACGAAAAGTCCTGGGTTCGAATCTCTTCAAGTTTTTTCTCTATTCAATTAAAGATTCAGTTATTATACCAACAGTACTCTAGCGCTATAAGAGAAATACTTTACCAATGGTCTAGCAAGCCATCTATTAGCCGAATGGTTAGGGTGGTGTCCAATAATTCAAAGGGTTGCAGGTTCGATTCCTACCAGCTAAAAATAGATTTTTCATCTTTATAGTCCTTCTAAAACAGACGATAAATATCAGATCAAAACATATATCGGCAACAACGCTTGTAGCGCAATGGTTACCGTGACCGACTGTCACGAAAAGGTCCTGGGTTCGAATCTCTTCAAGTTTTTTCTCTATTCAATTAAAGATTCAGTTTTTATTCCAACAATACTCAAGCGCTATAAGAGAAATACTTTACCAATCGTCTAGCAAGCCATGTATTAGCCGAATGGTTAGGGTGGTGGCCAATAATTAAAAGGGTTGCAGGTTCGATTCCTACCATCTAAAAGTAGATTTTTCATCTTTATAGTCCTTCTAAAACAGACGATAAATATCAGATCAAAACATATATCGGTAGCAAGGCTTGTAGCGCAATGGTTACCGTGACTGACTCTCGCGAAAAGATCCTGGGTTCGAATCTCTTCAAGTTTTTCTCTAATCAATTAAGAATTCAGTTTTTATTCCAACAGTACTCTAGCGCTATAAGAGAAATACTTTACCAATGGTCTAGCAAGCCATTTCTTAGCCGAATGGTTAGGGTGGTGGCCAATAATTCAAATCGTTGCAGGTTCGATTCCTACCATCTAAAAATAGATTTTTGATCTTTATAGTCCTTCTAAAACAGACGATAAATATCAGATCAAAACATATATCGGCAACAACTCTGGTAGCGCAATGGTTACCGTGACCGACTGTCACGAAAAGGTCCTGGGTTCGAATCTCTTCAAGTTTTTTCTCTATTCAATTAAAGATTCAGTTTTTATTCCAACAATACTCAAGCGCTATAAGAGAAATACTTTACCAATCGTCTAGCAAGTCATCTATTAGCCGAATGGTTAGGGTGGTGGCCAATAATTCAAAGGGTTGCAGGTTCGATTCCTACCATCTAAAAATAGATTTTTCATCTTTATAGTCCTTTTAAAGCAGAGGATATATATCAGATTAAAACAGATATCAGCAAGAACGCTTTGAGCGCAATGGTTACCGTGACCGACTCTCGCGAAAAGGTCCTGGGTTCGAATCTCTTCAAGTTTTTCTCTATTCAATTAAGGATTCAGTTTTTATTCCAACAGTACTCTAGCGCTATAAGAGAAATATTTTACCAATGGTCTAGCAAGCCATTTCTTAGCCGAATGGTTAGGGTGGTGGCCAATAATTCAAAGGGTTGCAGGTTCGATTCCTACCATCTAAAAATAGATTTTTCATCTTTATAGTCCTTCTAAAACAGACGATAAATATCAGATCAAAACATATATCGGCAACAACGCTTGTAGCGCAATGGTTACCGTGACCGACTCACGCGAAAAGGACCTGGGTTTGAATCTCTTCAAGTTTTTTCTCTATTCAATTAAAGATTCAGTTTTTATTCCAACAATACTCTAGCGCTATAAGAGAAATACTTTACCAATGGTCTAGCAAGCCATATATTAGCCGAATGGTTAGGGTGGTGGCCAATAATTCAAAGGGTTGCAGGTTCGATTCCTACCATCTAAAAGTAGATTTTTCATCTTTATAGTCCTTCTAAAACAGACGATAAATATCAGATCAAAACATATATCGGTAGCAAGGCTTGTAGCGTAATGGTTACCGTGACCGACTGTCACGAAAAGGTCCTGGCTTCGAATCTCTTCAAGTTTTTCTCTATTCAATTAAGGATTCAGTTTTTATTCCAACAGTACTCTAGCGCTATAAGAGAAATATTTTACCAATGGTCTAGCAAGCCATTTCTTAGCCGAATGGTTAGGGTGGTGGCCAATAATTCAAAGGGTTGCAGGTTCGATTCCTACCATCTAAAAATAGATTTTTCATCTTTATAGTCCTTCTAAAACAGACGATAAATATCAGATCAAAACATATATCGGCAACAACGCTTGTAGTGCAATGGTTACCGTAACCGACTGTGACTAAAAGGTCCTGGGTTGGAATCTCTTCAAGTTTTTTCTCTATTCAATTAAATATGCAGTTTTTATTCCAACAATACTCTAGCGCTATAAGAGAAATACTATACCAATGGTCTAGCAAGCCATCTATTAGCCGAATGGTTAGGGTGGTGGCCAATAATTCAAAGGGTTGCAGGTTCGATTCCTACCATCTAAAAATAGATTTTTCATCTTTATAGTCCTTCTAAAACAGACGATAAATATCAGATCAAAACATATATCGGCAACAACGCTTGTGGCGCAATGGTTACCGTGACCGACTGTCACGAAAAGGTCCTGGGTTCGAATCTCTTCAAGTTTTTTCTCTATTCAATTAAAGATTCAGTTTTTATTCCAACAATACTCTAGCGCTATAAGAGAAATACTTTACCAATGGTCTAGCAAGCCATGTATTAGCCGAATGGTTAGGGTGGTGGCCAATAATTCAATGGGTTGCAGGTTCGATTCCTACCATCTAAAAGTAGATTTATCATCTTTATAGTCCTTCTAAAACAGACGATAAATATCAGATCAAAACATATATCGGTAGCAAGGCTTGTAGCGCAATGGTTACCGTGACTGACTCTCGCGAAAAGATCCTGGGTTCGAATCTCTTCAAGTTTTTCTCTAATCAATTAAGGATTCAGTTTTTATTCCAACAGTACTCTAGCGCTATAAGAGAAATACTTTACCAATGGTCTAGCAAGCCATTTCTTAGCCGAATGGTTAGGGTGGTGGCCAATAATTCAAAGGGTTGCAGGTTCGATTCCTACCATCTAAAAATAGATTTTTGATCTTTACAGTCCTTCTAAAACAGACGATAAATATCAGATCAAAACATATATCGGCAACAACTCTGGTAGCGCAATGGTTACCGTGACCGACTGTCACGAAAAGGTCCTGGGTTCGAATCTCTTCAAGTTTTTTCTCTATTCAATTAAAGATTCAGTTTTTATTCCAACAATACTCAAGCGCTATAAGAGAAATACTTTACCAATCGTCTAGCAAGTCATCTATTAGCCGAATGGTTAGGGTGGTGGCCAATAATTCAAAGGGTTGCAGGTTCGATTCCTACCATCTAAAAATAGATTTTTCATCTTTATAGTCCTTCTAAAACAGACGATAAATATCAGATCAAAACATATATCGGCAACAACGCTTGTAGCGCAATGGTTACCGTGACCGACTGTCACGAAAAGGTCCTGGGTTCGAATCTCTTCAAGTTTTTTCTCTATTCAATTAAGGATTCAGTTTTTATTCCAACAATACTCTAGCGCTATAAGAGAAATACTTTACCAATGTTCTAGCAAGCCATCTATTAGCCGAATGGTTAGGGTGGTGGCCAATAATTCAAAGGGTTGCAGGTTCGATTCCTACCATCTAAAAATAGATTTTTCATCTTTATAGTCCTTCTAAAACAGACGATAAATATCAGATCAAAACACATATCAGCAACAACGCTTGTAGCGCAATGGTTACCGTGACCGACTGTCACGAAAAGGTCCTGGGTTCGAATCTCTTCAAGTTTTTTCTCTATTCAATTAAAGATTCAGTTTTTATTCCAACAATACTCTAGCGCTATAAGAGAAATACTTTACCAATGGTCTAGCAAGCCATCTATTAGCCGAATGGTTAGGGTGGTGGCCAATAATTCAAAGGGTTGCAGGTACGATTCCTACCATCTAAAAATACATTTTTCATCTTTATAGTCCTTCTAAAACAGCCGATAAATATCATATCAAAACATATATCGGCAACAACGCTTGTACCGCAATCGTTACAGTGACCAACTGTCACGAAAAGTCCTGGGTTCGAATCTCTTCAAGTTTTTTCTCTATTCAATTAAAGATTCAGTTATTATACCAACAGTACTCTAGCGCTATAAGAGAAATACTTTACCAATGGTCTAGCAAGCCATCTATTAGCCGAATGGTTAGGGTGGTGTCCAATAATTCAAAGGGTTGCAGGTTCGATTCCTACCAGCTAAAAATAGATTTTTCATCTTTATAGTCCTTCTAAAACAGACGATAAATATCAGATCAAAACATATATCGGCAACAACGCTTGTAGCGCAATGGTTACCGTGACCGACTGTCACGAAAAGGTCCTGGGTTCGAATCTCTTCAAGTTTTTTCTCTATTCAATTAAAGATTCAGTTTTTATTCCAACAATACTCAAGCGCTATAAGAGAAATACTTTACCAATCGTCTAGCAAGCCATGTATTAGCCGAATGGTTAGGGTGGTGGCCAATAATTAAAAGGGTTGCAGGTTCGATTCCTACCATCTAAAAGTAGATTTTTCATCTTTATAGTCCTTCTAAAACAGACGATAAATATCAGATCAAAACATATATCGGTAGCAAGGCTTGTAGCGCAATGGTTACCGTGACTGACTCTCGCGAAAAGATCCTGGGTTCGAATCTCTTCAAGTTTTTCTCTAATCAATTAAGAATTCAGTTTTTATTCCAACAGTACTCTAGCGCTATAAGAGAAATACTTTACCAATGGTCTAGCAAGCCATTTCTTAGCCGAATGGTTAGGGTGGTGGCCAATAATTCAAATCGTTGCAGGTTCGATTCCTACCATCTAAAAATAGATTTTTGATCTTTATAGTCCTTCTAAAACAGACGATAAATATCAGATCAAAACATATATCGGCAACAACTCTGGTAGCGCAATGGTTACCGTGACCGACTGTCACGAAAAGGTCCTGGGTTCGAATCTCTTCAAGTTTTTTCTCTATTCAATTAAAGATTCAGTTTTTATTCCAACAATACTCAAGCGCTATAAGAGAAATACTTTACCAATCGTCTAGCAAGTCATCTATTAGCCGAATGGTTAGGGTGGTGGCCAATAATTCAAAGGGTTGCAGGTTCGATTCCTACCATCTAAAAATAGATTTTTCATCTTTATAGTCCTTTTAAAGCAGAGGATATATATCAGATTAAAACAGATATCAGCAAGAACGCTTTGAGCGCAATGGTTACCGTGACCGACTCTCGCGAAAAGGTCCTGGGTTCGAATCTCTTCAAGTTTTTCTCTATTCAATTAAGGATTCAGTTTTTATTCCAACAGTACTCTAGCGCTATAAGAGAAATATTTTACCAATGGTCTAGCAAGCCATTTCTTAGCCGAATGGTTAGGGTGGTGGCCAATAATTCAAAGGGTTGCAGGTTCGATTCCTACCATCTAAAAATAGATTTTTCATCTTTATAGTCCTTCTAAAACAGACGATAAATATCAGATCAAAACATATATCGGCAACAACGCTTGTAGCGCAATGGTTACCGTGACCGACTCACGCGAAAAGGACCTGGGTTTGAATCTCTTCAAGTTTTTTCTCTATTCAATTAAAGATTCAGTTTTTATTCCAACAATACTCTAGCGCTATAAGAGAAATACTTTACCAATGGTCTAGCAAGCCATATATTAGCCGAATGGTTAGGGTGGTGGCCAATAATTCAAAGGGTTGCAGGTTCGATTCCTACCATCTAAAAGTAGATTTTTCATCTTTATAGTCCTTCTAAAACAGACGATAAATATCAGATCAAAACATATATCGGTAGCAAGGCTTGTAGCGTAATGGTTACCGTGACCGACTGTCACGAAAAGGTCCTGGCTTCGAATCTCTTCAAGTTTTTCTCTATTCAATTAAGGATTCAGTTTTTATTCCAACAGTACTCTAGCGCTATAAGAGAAATATTTTACCAATGGTCTAGCAAGCCATTTCTTAGCCGAATGGTTAGGGTGGTGGCCAATAATTCAAAGGGTTGCAGGTTCGATTCCTACCATCTAAAAATAGATTTTTCATCTTTATAGTCCTTCTAAAATAGACGATAAATATCAGATCAAAACATATATCGGCAACAACGCTTGTAGTGCAATGGTTACCGTAACCGACTGTGACGAAAAGGTCCTGGGTTGGAATCTCTTCAAGTTTTTTCTCTATTCAATTAAATATGCAGTTTTTATTCCAACAATACTCTAGCGCTATAAGAGAAATACTATACCAATGGTCTAGCAAGCCATCTATTAGCCGAATGGTTAGGGTGGTGGCCAATAATTCAAAGGGTTGCAGGTTCGATTCCTACCATCTAAAAATAGATTTTTCACCTTTATAGTCCTTCTAAAACAGACGATAAATATCAGATCAAAACATATATCGGCAACAACGGTTGTATCGCAATGGGTGCCGTGACCGACTGTCACGAAAAGGTCTTGGGTTCGAATCTCTTCAAGTTTTTTCTCTATTCAATTAAAGATTCAGTTTTTCTTCCAAAAATACTCTAGCGCTATAAGAGAAATACTTTACCAATGGTCTAACAAGCCATCTATTAGCCGAATGGTTTGGGTGGTGGCCAATAATTCAAAGGGTTGCAGGTTCGAATCCTACCATCGAAAAATAGATTTTTCATCATTATAGTCCTTGTAAAGCAGAGGATAAATATCAGATCAAAACATATATCGGCAACAACGCTCGTAGCGCAATGGTTACCGTGACCGACTCTCGCGAAAAGGACCTGGGTTCGAATCTCTTCAAGTGTTTTCTCTATTCAATTAAAGATTCAGTTTTTATTCCAACAGTACTCTAGCGCTATAAGAGAAATATTTTACCAATGGTCTAGCAAGCCATTTCTTAGCCGCATGGTTAGGGTGGTGGCCAATAATTCAAAGAGTTGCAGGTTCGATTCCTACCATCTAAAAGTAGGTTTTTCATCTTTATAGTCCTTCTAAAACAGACGATAAATATCAGATCAAAACACATATCGGCAGTAACGCTTGTAGCGCAATGGTTACCGTGACCGACTGTCACGAAAAGGTCCTGTGTTCGAATCTCTTCAAGTTTTTTTCTCTATTCAAATAAAGATTCAGTTTTTATCCCAACAATACTCTAGCGCTATAAGAGAAATACTTTACCAATGGTCTAGCAAGCCATTTCTTAGCCGAATGGTTAGGGTGGTGGCCAATAATTCAAAGGGTTGCAAGTTCGATTCCCAGCATTTAAAAATAGATTTATTATCTTTATAGTCCTTCTAAAACAGACGATAAATATCAGATCAAAACATATATCGACAACAACGCTTGTAGCGCAATGGTTACCGTGATCGACTCTCGCGAAAAGGACCTGGGTTCGAATCTCTTCAATTTTTTTCTCTATTCAATTAAAGATTCAGTTTCTATTCCAACAGTACTCTAGCGCTATAAGAGAAATATTTTACCAATGGTCTAGCAAGCCATTTTTTAGCCAAATGGTTAGGGTGGTCGCCAATAATTCAAAGGGTTGCAAGTTCGATTTCTACCATTTAAAAATAGATTTTTCATCTTTATAGTCCTTCTAAAACAGACGATAAATATCAGATCAAAACATATATCGGCAACAACGCTTGTAGCGCAATGGTTACCGTGACCGACTGTCACGAAAAGGTCCTGCGTTCGAATCTCTTCAAGTTTTTTCTCTATTCAATTAAAGATTCAGTTTTTATTCCAACAATACTCTAGCGCTATAAGAGAAATACTTTACTAATGGTCTAGCAAGCCATCTATTAGCCGAATGTTTAGGGTGGTGGCCAATAATTCAAAGGGTTGCAGGTTCGATTCCTACCATCTAAAAATAGATTTTTCATCTTTATAGTCCTTCTAAAACAGACGATAAATATCAGATCAAAACATATATCGGCAACAACGCTTGTAGCGCAATGGTTACCGTGACCGACTGTCACGAAAAGGTCCTGGGTTCGAATCTCTTCAAGTTTTTTCTCTATTCAAGTAAATATTCAGGTTTTATTCCAACAATACTACAGCGCTATAAGAGAAATACTTTACCAATGGTCTAGCAAGTCATCTAATAGCCGAATGGTTAGTTTGGTGGCCAATAATTCAAAGGGTTGCAGGTTCGATTCCTACCATCTAAAAATAGATTTTTCATCTTTATAGTCCTTCTAAAACAGACGATAAATATCAGATTAAAACATATATTGGCAACAACGCTTGTAGCGCAATGGTTACCGTGACCGACTGTCACGAAAAGGTCCTGGGTTCGAATCTCCTCAAGTTCTTTCTCTATTAAATTAAGGATTCAGTTTTTATTCCAACAATACTCTAGCGCTATAAGAGAAATACTTTACCAATGGTCTAGCAAGCCATCTATTAGCCGAATGGTTAGGGTGGTCGCCAATAATTCAAAGGGTTGCAAGTTCGATTTCTACCATTTAAAAATAGATTTTTCATCTTTATAGTCCATCTAAAACAGACGATAAATATCAGATCAAAACATACATCGGCAACAACGCTTGTAGCGCAATGGTTACCGTGACGGGCTGTCACGAAAAGGTCCTGGGTTCGAATCTCTTCTAGTTTTTTCTCTATTCAAATAAAGATTCAGTTTTTATTCCAACAATACTCTAGCGCTATAAGAGAAACACTTTACCAATGGTCTAGCAAGCCGAATGGTTAGGGTGGTGGCCAATAATTCAAAGGGTTGCAGGTTGGATTCATACCATCTAAAAATAGATTTTTCATCTTTATAGTCCTTCTAAAGCAGAGGATAAATATCAGATTAAAAGAGTTATCAGCAACAACGCTTGTAGCGCAAAGGTTAGCGTGACCGACTGTCGCGAAGGGGTCCTGTGTCGAATCTCGTCAAGTTTTTTCTCCATTCAATTAAACATTCAGTTTTTATTCCAAGGGTACTCTAGCGGTATAAGAAGAATACTTTACGAATGGTCTAGCAAACCATTTGTTAGCCGAATGGTTAGGGTGGTGGCCAGTAATTCAAAGGGTTGCAGGTTCGATTCCTACCATCTAAAAATAGATTTTTCATCTTTATAGTCCTTCTAAAACAGACGATAAACATCAGATCAAAACATACATCGGCAACAACGCTTGTAGCGCAATGGTTACCGTGACCGACTGTCACGAAAAGGTCCTGGGCTCGAATCTCTGCAAGTTTTTTCTCTATTCAATTAAAGATTCAGTTTTTATTCCAACAGTACTCTAGCGCTATAAGAGAAATACTTTACCAATCGTCTAGCAAGTCATCTATTAGCCGAATGGTTAGGGTGGTGGCCAATAATTCAAAGGGTTGCAGGTTCGATTCCTACCATATAAAAATAGATTTTTCATCTCTATAGTCCTTTTAAAGCAGAGGATATATATCAGATTAAAACAGATGTAAGCAAGAACGCTTTGAGCGCAATGGTTACCGTGACCGACTCACGCGAAAAGGACCTGGGTTTGAATCTGTTCAAGTTTTTTCTCTATTCAATTAAAGATTCAGTTTTTATTCCAACAATACTCTAGCGCTATAAGAGAAATACTATACCAATGGTCTAGCAAGCCATCTATTAGCCGAATGGTTAGGGTGGTGGCCAATAATTCAAAGGGTTGCAGGTTCGATTCCTACCATCTAAAAATAGATTTTTCACCTTTATAGTCCTTCTAAAACAGACGATAAATGTCAGATCAAAACATATATCGGCAACAACGGTTGTATCGCAATGGGTGCCGTGACCGACTGTCACGAAAAGGTCTTGGGTTCGAATCTCTTCAAGTTTTTTCTCTATTCAATTAAAGATTCAGTTTTTATTCCAAAAATACTCTAGCGCTATAAGAGAAATACTTTACCAATGGTCTACCAAGCCATCTATTAGCCGAATGGTTAGGGTGGTGGCCAATAATTCAAAGGGTTGCAGGTTCGAATCCTACCATCGAAAAATAGTTTTTCATCATTATAGTCCTTGTAAAGCAGAGGATAAATATCAGATCAAAACATATATCGGCAACAACGCTCGTAGCGCAATGGTTACCGTGACCGACTCTCGCGAAAAGGACCTGTGTTCGAATCTCTTCAAGTGTTTTCTCTATTCAATTAAAGATTCAGTTTTTATTCCAACAGTACTCTAGCGCTATAAGAGAAATATTTTACCAATGGTCTAGCAAGCCATTTCTTAGCCGAATGGTTAGGGTGGTGGCCAATAATTCAAAGAGTTGCAGGTTCGATTCCTACCATCTAAAAGTACATTTTTCATCTTTATAGTCCTTCTAAAACAGACGATAAATATTAGATCAAAACAGATATCAGCAACAACGCTTGTAGCGCAATGGTTACCGTGACCGACTGTCACGAAAAGGTCCTGTGTTCGAATCTCTTCAAGTTTTTTTCTCTATTCAAATAAAGATTCAGTTTTTATTCCAACAATACTCTAGCGCTATAAGAGAAATACTTTACCAATGGTCTAGCAAGCCATTTCTTAGCCGAATGGTTAGGGTGGTGGCCAATAAGTCAAAGGGTTGCAGGTTCGATACCTACCATCTAAAAATAGATTTTTCATCTTTATAATCCTTCTAAAACAGACGATAAATATCAGATCAAAACATATATCGGCAACAACGCTTGTGGCGCAATGGTTACCGTGACCGACTGTCACGAAAAGGTCCTGGGTTCGAATCTCTTCAAGTTTTTTCTCTATTCAATTAAAGATTCAGTTTTTATTCCAACAATACTCTAGCGCTATAAGAGAAATACTTTACCAATGGTCTAGCAAGCCATGTATTAGCCGAATGGTTAGGGTGGTGGCCAATAATTCAATGGGTTGCAGGTTCGATTCCTACCATCTAAAAGTAGATTTATCATCTTTATAGTCCTTCTAAAACAGACGATAAATATCAGATCAAAACATATATCGGCAACAACGCTTGTAGTGCAATGGTTACCGTAACCGACTGTGACGAAAAGGTCCTGGGTTGGAATCTCTTCAAGTTTTTTCTCTATTCAATTAAATATGCAGTTTTTATTCCAACAATACTCTAGCGCTATAAGAGAAATACTATACCAATGGTCTAGCAAGCCATCTATTAGCCGAATGGTTAGGGTGGTGGCCAATAATTCAAAGGGTTGCAGGTTCGATTCCTACCATCTAAAAATAGATTTTTCACCTTTATAGTCCTTCTAAAACAGACGATAAATATCAGATCAAAACATATATCGGCAACAACGGTTGTATCGCAATGGGTGCCGTGACCGACTGTCACGAAAAGGTCTTGGGTTCGAATCTCTTCAAGTTTTTTCTCTATTCAATTAAAGATTCAGTTTTTCTTCCAAAAATACTCTAGCGCTATAAGAGAAATACTTTACCAATGGTCTAACAAGCCATCTATTAGCCGAATGGTTTGGGTGGTGGCCAATAATTCAAAGGGTTGCAGGTTCGAATCCTACCATCGAAAAATAGATTTTTCATCATTATAGTCCTTGTAAAGCAGAGGATAAATATCAGATCAAAACATATATCGGCAACAACGCTCGTAGCGCAATGGTTACCGTGACCGACTCTCGCGAAAAGGACCTGGGTTCGAATCTCTTCAAGTGTTTTCTCTATTCAATTAAAGATTCAGTTTTTATTCCAACAGTACTCTAGCGCTATAAGAGAAATATTTTACCAATGGTCTAGCAAGCCATTTCTTAGCCGCATGGTTAGGGTGGTGGCCAATAATTCAAAGAGTTGCAGGTTCGATTCCTACCATCTAAAAGTAGGTTTTTCATCTTTATAGTCCTTCTAAAACAGACGATAAATATCAGATCAAAACACATATCGGCAGTAACGCTTGTAGCGCAATGGTTACCGTGACCGACTGTCACGAAAAGGTCCTGTGTTCGAATCTCTTCAAGTTTTTTTCTCTATTCAAATAAAGATTCAGTTTTTATTCCAACAATACTCTAGCGCTATAAGAGAAATACTTTACCAATGGTCTTGCAAGCCATTTCTTAGCCGAATGGTTAGGGTGGTGGCCAATAATTCAAAGGGTTGCAAGTTCGATTCCCAGCATTTAAAAATAGATTTATTATCTTTATAGTCCTTCTAAAACAGACGATAAATATCAGATCAAAACATATATCGACAACAACGCTTGTAGCGCAATGGTTACCGTGATCGACTCTCGCGAAAAGGACCTGGGTTCGAATCTCTTCAATTTTTTTCTCTATTCAATTAAAGATTCAGTTTCTATTCCAACAGTACTCTAGCGCTATAAGAGAAATATTTTACCAATGGTCTAGCAAGCCATTTTTTAGCCAAATGGTTAGGGTGGTCGCCAATAATTCAAAGGGTTGCAAGTTCGATTTCTACCATTTAAAAATAGATTTTTCATCTTTATAGTCCTTCTAAAACAGACGATAAATATCAGATCAAAACATATATCGGCAACAACGCTTGTAGCGCAATGGTTACCGTGACCGACTGTCACGAAAAGGTCCTGCGTTCGAATCTCTTCAATTTTTTTCTCTATTCAATTAAAGATTCAGTTTCTATTCCAACAGTACTCTAGCGCTATAAGAGAAATATTTTACTAATGGTCTAGCAAGCCATTTCTTAGCCGAATGGTTAGGGTGGTGGCCAATAATTCAAAGGGTTGCAGGTTCGATTCCTACCATCTAAAAATAGATTTTTGATCTTTACAGTCCTTCTAAAACAGACGATAAATATCAGATCAAAACATATATCGGCAACAACTCTGGTAGCGCAATGGTTACCGTGACCGACTGTCACGAAAAGGTCCTGGGTTCGAATCTCTTCAAGTTTTTTCTCTATTCAATTAAAGATTCAGTTTTTATTCCAACAATACTCAAGCGCTATAAGAGAAATACTTTACCAATCGTCTAGCAAGTCATCTATTAGCCGAATGGTTAGGGTGGTGGCCAATAATTCAAAGGGTTGCAGGTTCGATTCCTACCATCTAAAAATAGATTTTTCATCTTTATAGTCCTTCTAAAACAGACGATAAATATCAGATCAAAACATATATCGGCAACAACGCTTGTAGCGCAATGGTTACCGTGACCGACTGTCACGAAAAGGTCCTGGGTTCGAATCTCTTCAAGTTTTTTCTCTATTCAATTAAGGATTCAGTTTTTATTCCAACAATACTCTAGCGCTATAAGAGAAATACTTTACCAATGTTCTAGCAAGCCATCTATTAGCCGAATGGTTAGGGTGGTGGCCAATAATTCAAAGGGTTGCAGGTTCGATTCCTACCATCTAAAAATAGATTTTTCATCTTTATAGTCCTTCTAAAACAGACGATAAATATCAGATCAAAACACATATCAGCAACAACGCTTGTAGCGCAATGGTTACCGTGACCGACTGTCACGAAAAGGTCCTGGGTTCGAATCTCTTCAAGTTTTTTCTCTATTCAATTAAAGATTCAGTTTTTATTCCAACAATACTCTAGCGCTATAAGAGAAATACTTTACCAATGGTCTAGCAAGCCATCTATTAGCCGAATGGTTAGGGTGGTGGCCAATAATTCAAAGGGTTGCAGGTACGATTCCTACCATCTAAAAATACATTTTTCATCTTTATAGTCCTTCTAAAACAGCCGATAAATATCATATCAAAACATATATCGGCAACAACGCTTGTAGCGCAATGGTTACCGTGACCGACTGTCACGGAAAGGTCCTGTGTTCGAATCTCTTCAAGTTTTTTCTCTATTCAATTAAGGATTCAGTTTTTATTCCAACAACACTCTAGCGCTATAAGAGAAATTCTTTACCAATTGTCTAGCAAGCCATCTATTAGCCGAATGGTTAGGGTGGTGGCCAATTGTTCAAAGGGTTGTAGGTTCGAATCCTACCATCGAAAAATAGATTTTTCATCTTTATAGTCCTTCTAAAGCAGAGGATAAATATCAAATTAAAACAGATATCAGCAACAACTCTTGTAGCGCAATGGTTACCGTGACCGACTCTCGCGAACAGGTCCCGGGTTCGAATCTCTTCAAGTATTTTCTCTATTCAATTAAGGATTCAGTTTTTATTCCAACAGTACTCTAGCGCTATAAGAGAAATACTTTACCAATGGTCTAGCAAGCCATCTATTAGCCGAATGGTTAGGGTGGTGCCCAATAATTCAAAGGGTTGCAGGTTCGAATCCTACCATCGAAAAATAGATTTTTCATCATTATAGTCCTTCTAAAGCAGAGGATAAATATCAGATTAAAACAGATATCAGCAACAACGCTTGTAGCGCAATGGTTACCGCGACCGACTCTCGCGAAAAGGTCCTCGGTTCGAATCTCTTCAAGTTTTTTCTCTATTCAATTAAAGATTCAGTTTTTATTCCAACAGTACTCTAGCGCTATAAGAGAAATACTTTACCAATGCTCTAGCAAGTCATTTCTTAGCCGAATGGTTAGGGTGGTGGCCAATAATTCAAAGGGTTGCAGGTTCGATTCCTGCCATCTAAAAGTAGATTTTTCACCTTTATAGTCCTAAAACAGACGATAAATATCACATCAAAACAGATATAGGCAACAACGCTCGTAGCGCAATGGTTACCGTGACCGACCCTCGCGAAATGGTCCTGGGTTCGAATCTCTTCAAGTTTTTCTCTATTCAATTAAGGATTCAGTTTTTATTCCAACAGTACTCTAGCGCTTTAAGAGAAATATTTTACCAATGCTCTAGCAAGCCATTTCTTAGCCGAATGGTTAGGGTGGTGGCCAATAAATAAAAGGGTTGCAGGTGGATTCATACCATCTTAAAATAGATTTTTCATCTTTATAGTCCTTCTAAAACAGACGATAAATATCAGATCAAAACATATATCGGTAGCAAGGCTTGTAGCGTAATGGTTACCGTGACCGACTGTCACGAAAAGGTCCTGGCTTCGAATCTCTTCAAGTTTTTCTCTATTCAATTAAGGATTCAGTTTTTATTCCAACAGTACTCTAGCGCTATAAGAGAAATATTTTACCAATGGTCTAGCAAGCCATTTCTTAGCCGAATGGTTAGGGTGGTGGCCAATAATTCAAAGGGTTGCAGGTTCGATTCCTACCATCTAAAAATAGATTTTTCATCTTTATAGTCCTTCTAAAACAGACGATAAATATCAGATCAAAACATATATCGGCAACAACGCTTGTAGTGCAATGGTTACCGTAACCGACTGTGACGAAAAGGTCCTGGGTTGGAATCTCTTCAAGTTTTTTCTCTATTCAATTAAATATGCAGTTTTTATTCCAACAATACTCTAGCGCTATAAGAGAAATACTATACCAATGGTCTAGCAAGCCATCTATTAGCCGAATGGTTAGGGTGGTGGCCAATAATTCAAAGGGTTGCAGGTTCTATTCCTACCATCTAAAAATAGATTTTTCACCTTTATAGTCCTTCTAAAACAGACGATAAATATCAGATCAAAACATATATCGGCAACAACGGTTGTGTCGCAATGGGTGCCGTGACCGACTGTCACGAAAAGGTCTTGGGTTCGAATCTCTTCAAGTTTTTTCTCTATTCAATTAAAGATTCAGTTTTTCTTCCAAAAATACTCTAGCGCTATAAGAGAAATACTTTACCAATGGTCTAACAAGCCATCTATTAGCCGAATGGTTTGGGTGGTGGCCAATAATTCAAAGGGTTGCAGGTTCGAATCCTACCATCGAAAAATAGATTTTTCATCATTATAGTCCTTGTAAAGCAGAGGATAAATATCAGATCAAAACATATATCGGCAACAACGCTTGTAGCGCAATGGTTACCGTGACCGACTCTCGCGAAAAGGACCTGGGTTCGAATCTCTTCAAGTGTTTTCTCTATTCAATTAAAGATTCAGTTTTTATTCCAACAGTACTCTAGCGCTATAAGAGAAATATTTTACCAATGGTCTAGCAAGCCATTTCTTAGCCGCATGGTTAGGGTGGTGGCCAATAATTCAAAGAGTTGCAGGTTCGATTCCTACCATCTAAAAGTAGATTTTTCATCTTTATAGTCCTTCTAAAACAGACGATAAATATCAGATCAAAACACATATCGGCAGTAACGCTTGTAGCGCAATGGTTACCGTGACCGACTGTCACGAAAAGGTCCTGTGTTCGAATCTCTTCAAGTTTTTTTCTCTATTCAAATAAAGATTCAGTTTTTATTCCAACAATACTCTAGCGCTATAAGAGAAATACTTTACCAATGGTCTAGCAAGCCATTTCTTAGCCGAATGGTTAGGGTGGTGGCCAATAATTCAAAGGGTTGCAAGTTCGATTCCCAGCATTTAAAAATAGATTTATTATCTTTATAGTCCTTCTAAAACAGACGATAAATATCAGATCAAAACATATATCGACAACAACGCTTGTAGCGCAATGGTTACCGTGATCGACTCTCGCGAAAAGGACCTGGGTTCGAATCTCTTCAATTTTTTTCTCTATTCAATTAAAGATTCAGTTTCTATTCCAACAGTACTCTAGCGCTATAAGAGAAATATTTTACCAATGGTCTAGCAAGCCATTTTTAACCAAATGGTTAGGGTGGTCGCCAATAATTCAAAGGGTTGCAAGTTCGATTTCTACCATTTAAAAATAGATTTTTCATCTTTATAGTCCTTCTAAAACAGACGATAAATATCAGATCAAAACATATATCGCCAACAACGCTTGTAGCGCAATGGTTACCGTGACCGACTGTCACGAAAAGGTCCTGCGTTCGAATCTCTTCAAGTTTTTCTCTATTCAATTAAAGATTCAGTTTTTATTCCAACAATACTCTAGCGCTATAAGAGAAATACTTTACTAATGGTCTAGCAAGCCATCTATTAGCCGAATGTTTAGGGTGGTGGCCAATAATTCAAAGGGTTGCAGGTTCGATTCCTACCATCTAAAAATAGATTTTTCATCTTTATAGTCCTTCTAAAACAGACGATAAATATCAGATCAAAACATATATCGGCAACAAGGCTTGTAGCGCAATGGTTACCGTGACCGACTGTCACGAAAAGGTCCTGGGTTCGAATCTCTTCAAGTTTTTTCTCTATTCAAGTAAATATTCAGGTTTTATTCCAACAATACTCCAGCGCTATAAGAGAAATACTTTACCAATGGTCTAGCAAGTCATCTAATAGCCGAATGGTTAGTTTGGTGGCCAATAATTCAAAGGGTTGCAGGTTCGATTCCTACCATCTAAAAATAGATTTTTCATCTTTATAGTCCTTCTAAAACAGACGATAAATATCAGATTAAAACATATATTGGCAACAACGCTTGTAGCGCAATGGTTACCGTGACCGACTGTCACGAAAAGGTCCTGGGTTCGAATCTCCTCAAGTTCTTTCTCTATTAAATTAAGGATTCAGTTTTTATTCCAACAATACTCTAGCGCTATAAGAGAAATACTTTACCAATGGTCTAGCAAGCCATCTATTAGCCGAATGGTTAGGGTGGTCGCCAATAATTCAAAGGGTTGCAAGTTCGATTTCTACCATTTAAAAATAGATTTTTCATCTTTATAGTCCATCTAAAACAGACGATAAATATCAGATCAAAACATACATCGGCAACAACGCTTGTAGCGCAATGGTTACCGTGACGGGCTGTCACGAAAAGGTCCTGGGTTCGAATCTCTTCTAGTTTTTTCTCTATTCAAATAAAGATTCAGTTTTTATTCCAACAATACTCTAGCGCTATAAGAGAAACACTTTACCAATGGTCTAGCAAGCCGAATGGTTAGGGTGGTGGCCAATAATTCAAAGGGTTGCAGGTTGGATTCATACCATCTAAAAATAGATTTTTCATCTTTATAGTCCTTCTAAAGCAGAGGATAAATATCAGATTAAAAGAGTTATCAGCAACAACGCTTGTAGCGCAAAGGTTAGCGTGACCGACTGTCGCGAAGGGGTCCTGTGTCGAATCTCGTCAAGTTTTTTCTCCATTCAATTAAACATTCAGTTTTTATTCCAAGGGTACTCTAGCGGTATAAGAAGAATACTTTACGAATGGTCTAGCAAACCATTTGTTAGCCGAATGGTTAGGGTGGTGGCCAGTAATTCAAAGGGTTGCAGGTTCGATTCCTACCATCTAAAAATAGATTTTTCATCTTTATAGTCCTTCTAAAACAGACGATAAACATCAGATCAAAACATACATCGGCAACAACGCTTGTAGCGCAATGGTTACCGTGACCGACTGTCACGAAAAGGTCCTGGGCTCGAATCTCTGCAAGTTTTTTCTCTATTCAATTAAAGATTCAGTTTTTATTCCAACAGTACTCTAGCGCTATAAGAGAAATACTTTACCAATCGTCTAGCAAGTCATCTATTAGCCGAATGGTTAGGGTGGTGGCCAATAATTCAAAGGGTTGCAGGTTCGATTCGTACCATATAAAAATAGATTTTTCATCTCTATAGTCCTTTTAAAGCAGAGGATATATATCAGATTAAAACAGATGTAAGCAAGAACGCTTTGAGCGCAATGGTTACCGTGACCGACTCACGCGAAAAGGACCTGGGTTTGAATCTGTTCAAGTTTTTTCTCTATTCAATTAAAGATTCAGTTTTTATTCCAACAATACTCTAGCGCTATAAGAGAAATACTTTACCAATGGTCTAGCAAGCCATATATTAGCCGAATGGTTAGATTGGTGGCCAATAATTCAAAGGGTTGCAGGTTCGATTCCTACAATCTAAAAATAGACTTTTCATCTTTATAGTCCTTCTAAAACAGACGTTAAATATCAGATCAAAACATATATCGGCAACAACGGTTGTATCGCAATGGGTGCCGTGACCGACTGTCACGAAAAGGTCTTGGGTTCGAATCTCTTCAAGTTTTTTCTCTATTCAATTAAAGATTCAGTTTTTATTCCAAAAATACTCTAGCGCTATAAGAGAAATACTTTACCAATGGTCTACCAAGCCATCTATTAGCCGAATGGTTAGGGTGGTGGCCAATAATTCAAAGGGTTGCAGGTTCGAATCCTACCATCGAAAAATAGATTTTTCATCATTATAGTCCTTGTAAAGCAGCGGATAAATATCAGATCAAAACATATATCGGCAACAACGCTCGTAGCGCAATGGTTACCGTGACCGACTCTCGCGAAAAGGACCTGTGTTCGAATCTCTTCAAGTGTTTTCTCTATTCAATTAAAGATTCAGTTTTTATTCCAACAGTACTCTAGCGCTATAAGAGAAATATTTTACCAATGGTCTAGCAAGCCATTTCTTAGCCGAATGGTTAGGGTGGTGGCCAATAATTCAAAGAGTTGCAGGTTCGATTCCTACCATCTAAAAGTACATTTTTCATCTTTATAGTCCTTCTAAAACAGACGATAAATATTAGATCAAAACAGATATCAGCAACAACGCTTGTAGCGCAATGGTTACCGTGACCGACTGTCACGAAAAGGTCCTGTGTTCGAATCTCTTCAAGTTTTTTTCTCTATTCAAATAAAGATTCAGTTTTTATTCCAACAATACTCTAGCGCTATAAGAGAAATACTTTACCAATGGTCTAGCAAGCCATTTCTTAGCCGAATGGTTAGGGTGGTGGCCAATAAGTCAAAGGGTTGCAGGTTCGATACCTACCATCTAAAAATAGATTTTTCATCTTTATAATCCTTCTAAAACAGACGATAAATATCAGATCAAAACATATATCGGCAACAACGCTTGTGGCGCAATGGTTACCGTGACCGACTGTCACGAAAAGGTCCTGGGTTCGAATCTCTTCAAGTTTTTTCTCTATTCAATTAAAGATTCAGTTTTTATTCCAACAATACTCTAGCGCTATAAGAGAAATACTTTACCAATGGTCTAGCAAGCCATGTATTAGCCGAATGGTTAGGGTGGTGGCCAATAATTCAATGGGTTGCAGGTTCGATTCCTACCATCTAAAAGTAGATTTTTCATCTTTATAGTCCTTCTAAAACAGACGATAAATATCAGATCAAAACATATATCGGTAGCAAGGCTTGTAGCGCAATGGTTACCGTGACTGACTCTCGCGAAAAGATCCTGGGTTCGAATCTCTTCAAGTTTTTCTCTAATCAATTAAGGATTCAGTTTTTATTCCAACAGTACTCTAGCGCTATAAGAGAAATACTTTACCAATGGTCTAGCAAGCCATTTCTTAGCCGAATGGTTAGGGTGGTGGCCAATAATTCAAAGGGTTGCAGGTTCGATTCCTACCATCTAAAAATAGATTTTTGATCTTTACAGTCCTTCTAAAACAGACGATAAATATCAGATCAAAACATATATCGGCAACAACTCTGGTAGCGCAATGGTTACCGTGACCGACTGTCACGAAAAGGTCCTGGGTTCGAATCTCTTCAAGTTTTTTCTCTATTCAATTAAAGATTCAGTTTTTATTCCAACAATACTCAAGCGCTATAAGAGAAATACTTTACCAATCGTCTAGCAAGTCATCTATTAGCCGAATGGTTAGGGTGGTGGCCAATAATTCAAAGGGTTGCAGGTTCGATTCCTACCATCTAAAAATAGATTTTTCATCTTTATAGTCCTTTTAAAGCAGAGGATATATATCAGATTAAAACAGATATCAGCAAGAACGCTTTGAGCGCAATGGTTACCGTGACCGACTCTCGCGAAAAGGTTCTGGGTTCGAATCTCTTCAAGTTTTTCTCTATTCAATTAAGGATTCAGTTTTTATTCCAACAGTACTCTAGCGCTATAAGAGAAATATTTTACTAATGGTCTAGCAAGCCATTTCTTAGCCGAATGGTTAGGGTGGTGGCCAATAATTCAACGGGTTGCAGGTTCGATTCCTACCATCTAAAAATAGATTTTTCATCTTTATAGTCCTTCTAAAACAGACGATAAATATCAGATCAAAACATATATCGGCAACAACGCTTGTAGCGCAATGGTTACCGTGACCGACTCACGCGAAAAGGACCTGGGTTTGAATCTCTTCAAGTTTTTTCTCTATTCAATTAAAGATTCAGTTTTTATTCCAACAATACTCTAGCGCTATAAGAGAAATACTTTACCAATGGTCTAGCAAGCCATATATTAGCCGAATGGTTAGGGTGGTGGCCAATAATTCAAAGGGTTGCAGGTTCGATTCCTACCATCTAAAAGTAGATTTTTCATCTTTATAGTCCTTCTAAAACAGACGATAAATATCAGATCAAAACATATATCGGTAGCAAGGCTTGTAGCGTAATGGTTACCGTGACCGACTGTCACGAAAAGGTCCTGGCTTCGAATCTCTTCAAGTTTTCTCTCTATTCAATTAAAGATTCAGTTTTTATTCCAACAATACTCTAGCGCTATAAGAGAAATACTTTACCAATGGTCTAGCAAGCCATCTATTAGCCGAATGGTTAGGGTGGTGGCCAATAATTCAAAGGGTTGCAGGTTCGATTCCTACCATCTAAAAATAGATTTTTCATCTTTATAGTCCTTCTAAAACAGACGATAAATATCAGATCAAAACATATATCGGCAACAACGGTTGTATCGCAATGGGTGCCGTGACCGACTGTCACGAAAAGGTCTTGGGTTCGAATCTCTTCAAGTTTTTTCTCTATTCAATTAAAGATTCAGTTTTTATTCCAACAATACTCTAGCGCTATAAGAGAAATACTTTACCAATGGTCTAGCAAGCCATGTATTAGCCGAATGGTTAGGGTGGTGGCCAATAATTCAAAGGGTTGCAGGTTCGAATCCTACCATCGAAAAATAGATTTTTCATCATTATAGTCCTTGTAAAGCAGAGGATAAATATCAGATCAAAACATATATCGGCAACAACGCTCGTAGCGCAATGGTTACCGTGACCGACTCTCGCGAAAAGGACCTGGGTTCGAATCTCTTCAAGTGTTTTCTCTATTCAATTAAAGATTCAGTTTTTATTCCAACAGTACTCTAGCGCTATAAGAGAAATATTTTACCAATGGTCTAGCAAGCCATTTCTTAGCCGCATGGTTAGGGTGGTGGCCAATAATTCAAAGAGTTGCAGGTTCGATTCCTACCATATAAAAGTAGATTTTTCATCTTTATAGTCCTAGTAAAACAGACGATAAATATCAGATCAAAACATATATCGACAGTAACGCTTGTAGCGCAATGGTTACCGTGACCGACTGTCACGAAAAGGTCCTGTGTTCGAATCTCTTCAAGTTTTTTTCTCTATTCAAATAAAGATTCAGTTTTTATTCCAACAATACTCTAGCGCTATAAGAGAAATACTTTACCAATGGTCTAGCAAGCCATTTCTTAGCCGAATGGTTAGGGTGGTGGCCAATAATTCAAAGGGTTGCAAGTTCGATTCCTAACATTTAAAAATAGATTTATTATCTTTATAGTCCTTCTAAAACAGACGATAAATATCAGATCAAAACATGTATCGGCAATGACGCTTGTAGCGCAATGGTTACCGTGACCGACTGTCACGAAAAAGACCTGGGTTCGAATCTCTTAAAGTTTTTTCTCTATTCAATTAAAGATTCAGTTTTTATTCCAACAATACTCTAGCGCTATAAGAGAAATACTTTACCAATGGTCTAGCAAGCCATCTATTAGCCGAATGGTTAGGGTGGTGGCCAATAATTCAAAGGGTTGCAGGTTCGATTGCTACCATCTAAAAATAGACTTTTCATCTTTATAGTCCTTCTAAAACAGACGATAAATATCAGATCAAAACATATATCGACAACAACGCTTGTAGCGCAATGGTTACCGTGATCGACTCTCGCGAAAAGGACCTGGGTTCGAATCTCTTCAAGTTTTTTCTCTATTCAATTAAAGATTCAGTTTCTATTCCAACAGTACTCTAGCGCTATAAGAGAAATATTTTACCAATGGTCTAGCAAGCCATTTTTTAGCCGAATGGTTAGGGTGGTCGCCAATAATTCAAAGGGTTGCAAGTTCGATTTCTACCATTTAAAAATAGATTTTTCATCTTTATAGTCCTTCTAAAACAGACGATAAATATAAGATCAAAACATATATCGGCAACAACGCTTGTAGCGCAATGGTTACCGTGACGGGCTGTCACGAAAAGGTCCTGGGTTCGAATCTCTTCTAGTTTTTTCTCTATTCAAATAAAGATTCAGTTTTTATTCCAACAATACTCTAGCGCTATAAGAGAAACACTTTACCAATGGTCTAGCAAGCCGAATGGTTAGGGTGGTGGCCAATAATTCAAAGGGTTGCAGGTTGGATTCCTACCATCTAAAAATAGATTTTTCATCTTTATAGTCCTTCTAAAGCAGAGGATAAATATAAGATTAAAAGAGTTATCAGCAACAACGCTTGTAGCGCAAAGGTTAGCGTGACCGACTGTCGCGAAGGGGTCCTGTGTCGAATCTCGTCAAGTTTTTTCTCCATTCAATTAAACATTCAGTTTTTATTCCAAGGGTACTCTAGCGGTATAAGAGGAATACTTTACGAATGGTCTAGCAAACCATTTGTTAGCCGAATGGTTAGGGTGGTGGGCAGTAATTCAAAGGGTTGCAGGTTCGATTCCTACCATCTAAAAATAGATTTTTCATCTTTATAGTCCTTCTAAAACAGACGATAAACATCAGATCAAAACATACATCGGCAACAACGCTTGTAGCGCAATGGTTACCGTTACCGACTGTCACGAAAAGGTCCTGGGCTCGAATCTCTGCAAGTTTTTTCTCTATTCAATTAAAGATTCAGTTTTTATTCCAACAGTACTCTAGCGCTATAAGAGAAATACTTTACCAATGGTCTAGCAAGCCATCTATTAGCCGAATGGTTAGGGTGGTGGCCAATAATTCAAAGGGTTGCAGGTTCGATTCCTACCATCTAAAAATAGATTTTTCATCTTTATAGTCCTTCTAAACCAGACGATAAATATCAGATCAAAACATATATTGGCAACAACGCTTGTAGCGCAATGGTTACCGTGACCGGCTGTCACGAAAAGGTCCTGGGTTCGAATCTCTTCAAGTTTTTTCTCTATTCAAATAAAGATTCAGTTTTTATTCCAACAATACTCTAGCGCTATAAGAGAAATACTTTACCAATGGTCTAGCAAGCCATCTATTAGCCGAATGGTTAGGGTGGTGGCCAATAATTCAAAGGGTTGCAGGTTCGATTCCTACCATCTAAAAATAGATTTTTCATCTTTAGAGTCCTTCTAAAACAGACGATAAATATCAGATCAAAACATATATTGGCAGCAGCGCTTGTAGCGCAATGGTTACCGTGACCTACTGTCACGAAAAGGTCCTGGGTTCGAATCTCTTCAAGTTTTTTCTCTATTCAATTAGGGATTCAGTTTTTATTCCAACAATAGTCTAGCGCTATAAGAGAAATACTTTACCAATGGTCGAGCGAGCCATCTATTAGCCGAATGGTTAGGGTGGTGGCCAATAATTCAAAGGATTGCAGGTTCTATTCCTACCATCTAAAAATAGATTTTTCATCTTTATAGTCCTTCTAAAACAGACGATAAATATCAGATCAAAACATATGTCGGCAACAACGCTTGTAGCGCAATGGTTACCGTGACCCACTGTCACGAAAAGGTCCTGGCTTCGAATCTCTTCAAGTTTTTTCTCTATTCAATTAAATATTCAGTTTTTATCCCAACATTAATCTAGCGCTATAAGAGAAATACTTTACCAATGGTCCAGCAAGCCATTTCCTAGCCGAATGGTTAGGGTGATGGCCAGTAATTCAAAGGGTTGCAAGTTTGATTCCTACCATTTAAAAATAGATTTTTCATCTTTATAGTCCTTCTAAAACAGACGATAAATATCAGATCAAAACATATATCGGCAACAACGCTTGTAGGGCAATGGTTACCGTGACCGACTGTCATGAAAGGCTCCTGGGTTCTAATCTCTTCAAGTTTTTTCTCTATTCAAGTAAAGATTCAGGTTTTATTCCAACAATACTCTAGCGCTATAAGAGAAATACTTTACCAATGGTCTAGCAAGCCATCTATTAGCCGAATGGTTAGGGTGGTGGCCAATAAATCAAAGGGTTGCAAGTTCGAATAATACCATCTAAAAATAGATTTTTCATCTTTATAGTCCTTCTAAAACAGACGATAAATATCAGATCAAAACATATATCTTCAACAACGCTTGTATCGCAATGATTGCCGTGACCGACTGTCACGAAAAGATCTTGGGTTCGAATCTCTTCAAGTTTTTTCTCTATTCAATTAAAGATTCAGTTTTTATTCCAACAACTCTCTAGCGCTATAAGAGAAATACTTTACCAATGGTCTAGCAAGCCATCTATTAGCCGAATGGTTAGGGTGGTAGACAATAATTCTAAGGGTTGCAGGTTCGAATCTTACCATCGAAAAATAGATTTTTCATGTTTATAGTCCTTCTACAGCAGAGGATAAATATCAGATTAAAACAGATATCAGCAACAACGCTTGTAGCGCAATGGTTACCGTGACCGACTCTCGCGAAAAGGTTCTGGGTTCGAATCTCTTCAATTTTTTCTCTATTCAATTAAGGATTCAGTTTTTATTCCAACAGTACTCTAGCGCTATAAGAGAAATACTTTACCAATGGTCTAGCAAGCCATTTCTTAGCCGAATGGTTAGGGTGGTGTCCAATAATTCAAAGGGTTGCAGGTTCTATTCCTACCATCTGTAAATAGATTTTTTCATCTTTATAGTCCTTCTAAAACAGACGATAAATATCAGATCAAAACATATATCGGCAACAACGCTTGTAGCGCAATGGTTACCGTGACCGACTGTCACGAAAAGGTGCTGGGTTCGAATCTCTTCAAGTTTTTCTTTATTCAATTAAAGATTCAGTATTTATTCCAACAATACTCTAGCGCTATAAGAGAAATACTTTACCAATGGTCTAGCAAGCCATATATTAGCCGAATGGTTAGGGTGGTGGCAAATAATTCAAAGGGTTGCAGGTTCGATTCCTACCATCTAAAAATAGTTTTTTCATCTTTATAGTCCTTCTAAAACAGACGATAAATATCAGATCAAAACATATATCGGCAACAACGCTTGTAGTGCAATGGTTACCGTAACCGACTGTGACGAAAAGGTCCTGGGTTGGAATCTCTTCAAGTTTTTTCTCTATTCAATTAAATATGCAGTTTTTATTCCAACAATACTCTAGCGCTATAAGAGAAATACTATACCAATGGTCTAGCAAGCCATCTATTAGCCGAATGGTTAGGGTGGTGGCCAATAATTCAAAGGGTTGCAGGTTCGATTCCTACCATCTAAAAATAGATTTTTCACCTTTATAGTCCTTCTAAAACAGACGATAAATATCAGATCAAAACATATATCGGCAACAACGGTTGTATCGCAATGGGTGCCGTGACCGACTGTCACGAAAAGGTCTTGGGTTCGAATCTCTTCAAGTTTTTTCTCTATTCAATTAAAGATTCAGTTTTTATTCCAAAAATACTCTAGCGCTATAAGAGAAATACTTTACCAATGGTCTAACAAGCCATCTATTAGCCGAATGGTTTGGGTGGTGGCCAATAATTCAAAGGGTTGCAGGTTCGAATCCTACCATCGAAAAATAGATTTTTCATCATTATAGTCCTTGTAAAGCAGAGGATAAATATCAGATCAAAACATATATCGGCAACAACGCTCGTAGCGCAATGGTTACCGTGACCGACTCTCGCGAAAAGGACCTGGGTTCGAATCTCTTCAAGTGTTTTCTCTATTCAATTAAAGATTCAGTTTTTATTCCAACAGTACTCTAGCGCTATAAGAGAAATATTTTACCAATGGTCTAGCAAGCCATTTCTTAGCCGCATGGTTAGGGTGGTGGCCAATAATTCAAAGAGTTGCAGGTTCGATTCCTACCATCTAAAAGTAGATTTTTCATCTTTATAGTCCTTCTAAAACAGACGATAAATATCAGATCAAAACACATATCGGCAGTAACGCTTGTAGCGCAATGGTTACCGTGACCGACTCTCACGAAAAGGTCCTGTGTTCGAATCTCTTCAAGTTTTTTCTCTATTCAATTAAAGATTCAGTTTCTATTCCAACAGTACTCTAGCGCTATAAGAGAAATATTTTACCAATGGTCTAGCAAGCCATTTTTTAGCCAAATGGTTAGGGTGGTCGCCAATAATTCAAAGGGTTGCAAGTTCGATTTCTACCATTTAAAAATAGATTTTTCATCTTTATAGTCCTTCTAAAACAGACGATAAATATCAGATCAAAACATACATCGGCAACAACGCTTGTAGCGCAATGGTTACCGTGACCGACTGTCACGAAAAGGTCCTGGGCTCGAATCTCTGCAAGTTTTTTCTCTATTCAATTAAAGATTCAGTTTTTATTCCAACAGTACTCTAGCGCTATAAGAGAAATACATTACCAATCGTCTAGCAAGTCATCTATTAGCCGAATGGTTAGGGTGGTGGCCAATAATTCAAAGGGTTGCAGGTTCGATTCCTACCATCTAAAAATAGATTTTTGATCTTTACAGTCCTTCTAAAACAGACGATAAATATCAGATCAAAACATATATCGGCAACAACTCTGGTAGCGCAATGGTTACCGTGACCGACTGTCACGAAAAGGTCCTGGGTTCGAATCTCTTCAAGTTTTTTCTCTATTCAATTAAAGATTCAGTTTTTATTCCAACAATACTCAAGCGCTATAAGAGAAATACTTTACCAATCGTCTAGCAAGTCATCTATTAGCCGAATGGTTAGGGTGGTGGCCAATAATTCAAAGGGTTGCAGGTTCGATTCCTACCATCTAAAAATAGATTTTTCATCTTTATAGTCCTTTTAAAGCAGAGGATATATATCAGATTAAAACAGATATCAGCAAGAACGCTTTGAGCGCAATGGTTACCGTGACCGACTCTCGCGAAAAGGTTCTGGGTTCGAATCTCTTCAAGTTTTTCTCTATTCAATTAAGGATTCAGTTTTTATTCCAACAGTACTCTAGCGCTATAAGAGAAATATTTTACTAATGGTCTAGCAAGCCATTTCTTAGCCGAATGGTTAGGCTGGTGGCCAATAATTCAACGGGTTGCAGGTTCGATTCCTACCATCTAAAAATAGATTTTTCATCTTTATAATCCTTCTAAAACAGACGATAAATATCAGATCAAAACATACATCGGCAACAACGCTTGTAGCGCAATGGTTACCGTGACGGGCTGTCACGAAAATTCCTGGGTTCGAATCTCTTCTAGTTTTTTCTCTATTCAAATAAAGATTCAGTTTTTATTCCAACAATACTCTAGCGCTATAAGAGAAACACTTTACCAATGGTCTAGCAAGCCATCTATTAGCCGAATGGTTAGGGTGGTGGCCAATAATTCAAAGGGTTGCAGGTTGGATTCCTACCATCTAAAAATAGATTTTTCATTTTTATAGTCCTTCTAAAGCAGAGGATAAATATCAGATTAAAAGAGTTATCAGCAACAACGCTTGTAGCGCAAATGTTAGCGTGACCGACTGTCGCGAAGGGGTCCTGTGTCGAATCTCGTCAAGTTTTTTCTCCATTCAATTAAACATTCAGTTTTTATTCCAAGGGTACTCTAGCGGTATAAGAGGAATACTTTACGAATGGTCTAGCAAACCATTTGTTAGCCGAATGGTTAGGGTGGTGGCCAGTAATTCAAAGGGTTGCAGGTTCGATTCCTACCATCTAAAAATAGATTTTTCATCTTTATAGTCCTTCTAAAACAGACGATAAACATCAGATCAAAACATACATCGGCAACAACGCTTGTAGCGCAATGGTTACCGTGACCGACTGTCACGAAAAGGTCTTGGGCTCGAATCTCTGCAAGTTTTTTCTCTATTCAATTAAAGATTCAGTTTTTATTCCAACAGTACTCTAGCGCTATAAGAGAAATACTTTACCAATCGTCTAGCAAGTCATCTATTAGCCGAATGGTTAGGGTGGTGGCCAATAATTCAAAGGGTTGCAGGTTCGATTCCTACCATCTAAAAATAGATTTTTGATCTTTACAGTCCTTCTAAAACAGACGATAAATATCAGATCAAAACATATATCGGCAACAACTCTGGTAGCGCAATGGTTACCGTGACCGACTGTCACGAAAAGGTCCTGGGTTCGAATCTCTTCAAGTTTTTTCTCTATTCAATTAAAGATTCAGTTTTTATTCCAACAATACTCAAGCGCTATAAGAGAAATACTTTACCAATCGTCTAGCAAGTCATCTATTAGCCGAATGGTTAGGGTGGTGGCCAATAATTCAAAGGGTTGCAGGTTCGATTCCTACCATCTAAAAATAGATTTTTCATCTTTATAGTCCTTTTAAAGCAGAGGATATATATCAGATTAAAACAGATATCAGCAAGAACGCTTTGAGCGCAATGGTTACCGTGACCGACTCTCGCGAAAAGGTTCTGGGTTCGAATCTCTTCAAGTTTTTCTCTATTCAATTAAGGATTCAGTTTTTATTCCAACAGTACTCTAGCGCTATAAGAGAAATATTTTACTAATGGTCTAGCAAGCCATTTCTTAGCCGAATGGTTAGGGTGGTGGCCAATAATTCAACGGGTTGCAGGTTCGATTCCTACCATCTAAAAATAGATTTTTCATCTTTATAGTCCTTCTAAAACAGACGATAAATATCAGATCAAAACATATATCGGCAACAACGCTTGTAGCGCAATGGTTACCGTGACCGACTCACGCGAAAAGGACCTGGGTTTGAATCTCTTCAAGTTTTTTCTCTATTCAATTAAAGATTCAGTTTTTATTCCAACAATACTCTAGCGCTATAAGAGAAATACTTTACCAATGGTCTAGCAAGCCATATATTAGCCGAATGGTTAGGGTGGTGGCCAATAATTCAAAGGGTTGCAGGTTCGATTCCTACCATCTAAAAGTAGATTTTTCATCTTTATAGTCCTTCTAAAACAGACGATAAATATCAGATCAAAACATATATCGGTAGCAAGGCTTGTAGCGTAATGGTTACCGTGACCGACTGTCGCGAAAAGGTCCTGGCTTCGAATCTCTTCAAGTTTTCTCTCTATTCAATTAAAGATTCAGTTTTTATTCCAACAATACTCTAGCGCTATAAGAGAAATACTTTACCAATGGTCTAGCAAGCCATCTATTAGCCGAATGGTTAGGGTGGTGGCCAATAATTCAAAGGGTTGCAGGTTCGATTCCTACCATCTAAAAATAGATTTTTCATCTTTATAGTCCTTCTAAAACAGACGATAAATATCAGATCAAAACATATATCGGCAACAACGGTTGTATCGCAATGGGTGCCGTGACCGACTGTCACGAAAAGGTCTTGGGTTCGAATCTCTTCAAGTTTTTTCTCTATTCAATTAAAGATTCAGTTTTTATTCCAAAAATACTCTAGCGCTATAAGAGAAATACTTTACCAATGGTCTAACAATCCATCTATTAGCCGAATGGTTTGGGTGGTGGCCAATAATTCAAAGGGTTGCAGGTTCGAATCCTACCATCGAAAAATAGATTTTTCATCATTATAGTCCTTGTAAAGCAGAGGATAAATATCAGATCAAAACATATATCGGCAACAACGCTCGTAGCGCAATGGTTACCGTGACCGACTCTCGCGAAAAGGACCTGGGTTCGAATCTCTTCAAGTGTTTTCTCTATTCAATTAAAGATTCAGTTTTTATTCCAACAGTACTCTAGCGCTATAAGAGAAATATTTTACCAATGGTCTAGCAAGCCATTTCTTAGCCGCATGGTTAGGGTGGTGGCCAATAATTCAAAGAGTTGCAGGTTCGCTTCCTACCATATAAAAGTAGATTTTTCATCTTTATAGTCCTTCTAAAACAGACGATAAATATCAGATCAAAACATATATCGACAGTAACGCTTGTAGCGCAATGGTTACCGTGACCGACTGTCACGAAAAGGTCCTGTGTTCGAATCTCTTCAAGTTTTTTTCTCTATTCAAATAAAGATTCAGTTTTTATTCCAACAATACTCTAGCGCTATAAGAGAAACACTTTACCAATGGTCTAGCAAGCCGAATGGTTAGGGTGGTGGCCAATAATTCAAAGGGTTGCAGGTTGGATTCCTACCATCTAAAAATAGATTTTTCATCTTTATAGTCCTTCTAAAGCAGAGGATAAATATCAGATTAAAAGAGTTATCAGCAACAACGCTTGTAGCGCAAAGGTTAGCGTGACCGACTGTCGCGAAGGGGTCCTGTGTCGAATCTCGTCAAGTTTTTTCTCCATTCAATTAAACATTCAGTTTTTATTCCAAGGGTACTCTAGCGGTATAAGAGGAATACTTTACGAATGGTCTAGCAAACCATTTGTTAGCCGAATGGTTAGGGTGGTGGCCAGTAATTCAAAGGGTTGCAGGTTCGATTCCTACCATCTAAAAATAGATTTTTCATCTTTATAGTCCTTCTAAAACAGACGATAAACATCAGATCAAAACATACATCGGCAACAACGCTTGTAGCGCAATGGTTACCGTGACCGACTGTCACGAAAAGGTCCTGGGCTCGAATCTCTGCAAGTTTTTTCTCTATTCAATTAAAGATTCAGTTTTTATTCCAACAGTACTCTAGCGCTATAAGAGAAATACTTTACCAATCGTCTAGCAAGTCATCTATTAGCCGAATGGTTAGGGTGGTGGCCAATAATTCAAAGGGTTGCAGGTTCGATTCCTACCATCTAAAAATAGACTTTTGATCTTTACAGTCCTTCTAAAACAGACGATAAATATCAGATCAAAACATATATCGGCAACAACTCTGGTAGCGCAATGGTTACCGTGACCGACTGTCACGAAAAGGTCCTGGGTTCGAATCTCTTCAAGTTTTTTCTCTATTCAATTAAAGATTCAGTTTTTATTCCAACAATACTCAAGCGCTATAAGAGAAATACTTTACCAATCGTCTAGCAAGTCATCTATTAGCCGAATGGTTAGGGTGGTGGCCAATAATTCAAAGGGTTGCAGGTTCGATTCCTACCATCTAAAAATAGATTTTTCATCTTTATAGTCCTTTTAAAGCAGAGGATATATATCAGATTAAAACAGATATCAGCAAGAACGCTTTGAGCGCAATGGTTACCGTGACCGACTCTCGCGAAAAGGTTCTGGGTTCGAATCTCTTCAAGTTTTTCTCTATTCAATTAAGGATTCAGTTTTTATTCCAACAGTACTCTAGCGCTATAAGAGAAATATTTTACTAATGGTCTAGCAAGCCATTTCTTAGCCGAATGGTTAGGGTGGTGGCCAATAATTCAACGGGTTGCAGGTTCGATTCCTACCATCTAAAAATAGATTTTTCATCTTTATAGTCCTTCTAAAACAGACGATAAATATCAGATCAAAACATATATCTTCAACAACGCTTGTATCGCAATGATTGCCGTGACCGACTGTCACGAAAAGATCTTGGGTTCGAATCTCTTCAAGTTTTTTCTCTATTCAATTAAAGATTCAGTTTTTATTCCAACAACTCTCTAGCGCTATAAGAGAAATACTTTACCAATGGTCTAGCAAGCCATCTATTAGCCGAATGGTTAGGGTGGTGGCCAATAATTCAAAGGGTTGCAAGTTCGATTCCTAACATTTAAAAATAGATTTATTATCTTTATAGTCCTTCTAAAACAGACGATAAATATCAGATCAAAACATGTATCGGAAATGACGCTTGTAGCGCAATGGTTACCGTGACGACTGTCACGAAAAAGTCCTGGGTTCGAATCTCTTAAAGTTTTTTCTCTATTCAATTAAAGATTCAGTTTTTATTCCAACAATACTCTAGCGCTATAAGAGAAATACTTTACCAATGGTCTAGCAAGCCATCTATTAGCCGAATGGTTAGGGTGGTGGCCAATAATTCAAAGGGTTGCAGGTTCGATTCCTACCATCTAAAAATAGATTTTTCATCTTTATAGTCCTTCTAAAACAGACGATAAATATCAGATCAAAACATATATCGGCAACAACGGTTGTATCGCAATGGGTGCCGTGACCGACTGTCACGAAAAGGTCTTGGGTTCGAATCTCTTCAAGTTTTTTCTCTATTCAATTAAAGATTCAGTTTTTATTCCAAAAATACTCTAGCGCTATAAGAGAAATACTTTACCAATGGTCTAACAATCCATCTATTAGCCGAATGGTTTGGGTGGTGGCCAATAATTCAAAGGGTTGCAGGTTCGAATCCTACCATCGAAAAATAGATTTTTCATCATTATAGTCCTTGTAAAGCAGAGGATAAATATCAGATCAAAACATATATCGGCAAACAACGCTCGTAGCGCAATGGTTACCGTGACCGACTCTCGCGAAAAGGACCTGGGTTCGAATCTCTTCAAGTGTTTTCTCTATTCAATTAAAGATTCAGTTTTTATTCCAACAGTACTCTAGCGCTATAAGAGAAATATTTTACCAATGGTCTAGCAAGCCATTTCTTAGCCGCATGGTTAGGGTGGTGGCCAATAATTCAAAGAGTTGCAGGTTCGATTCCTACCATATAAAAGTAGATTTTTCATCTTTATAGTCCTTCTAAAACAGACGATAAATATCAGATCAAAACATATATCGACAGTAACGCTTGTAGCGCAATGGTTACCGTGACCGACTGTCACGAAAAGGTCCTGTGTTCGAATCTCTTCAAGTTTTTTTCTCTATTCAAATAAAGATTCAGTTTTTATTCCAACAATACTCTAGCGCTATAAGAGAAACACTTTACCAATGGTCTAGCAAGCCGAATGGTTAGGGTGGTGGCCAATAATTCAAAGGGTTGCAGGTTGGATTCCTACCATCTAAAAATAGATTTTTCATCTTTATAGTCCTTCTAAAGCAGAGGATAAATATCAGATTAAAAGAGTTATCAGCAACAACGCTTCTAGCGCAAAGGTTAGCGTGACCGACTGTCGCGAAGGGGTCCTGTGTCGAATCTCGTCAAGTTTTTTCTCCATTCAATTAAACATTCAGTTTTTATTCCAAGGGTACTCTAGCGGTATAAGAGGAATACTTTACGAATGGTCTAGCAAACCATTTGTTAGCCGAATGGTTAGGGTGGTGGCCAGTAATTCAAAGGGTTGCAGGTTCGATTCCTACCATCTAAAAATAGATTTTTCATCATTATAGTCCTTCTAAAACAGACGATAAACATCAGATCAAAACATACATCGGCAACAACGCTTGTAGCGCAATGGTTACCGTGACCGACTGTCACGAAAAGGTCCTGGGCTCGAATCTCTGCAAGTTTTTTCTCTATTCAATTAAAGATTCAGTTTTTATTCCAACAGTACTCTAGCGCTATAAGAGAAATACTTTACCAATTGGCTAGCAAGCCATCTATTAGCCGAATGGTTAGGGTGGTGGCCAATAATTCAAAGGGTTGCAGGGTCGATTCCTACCATCTAAAAATAGATTTTTCATCTTTATAGTCCTTCTAAACCAGACGATAAATATCAGATCAAAACATATATTGGCAACAACGCTTGTAGCGCAATGGTTACCGTGACCGGCTGTCACGAAAAGGTCCTGGGTTCGAATCTCTTCAAGTTTTTTCTCTATTCAAATAAAGATTCAGTTTTTATTCCAACAATACTCTAGCGCTATAAGAGAAATACTTTACCAATGGTCTGGCAAGCCATCTATTAGCCGAATGGTTAGGGTGGTGGCCAATAATTCAAAGGGTTGCAGGTTCGATTCCTACCATCTAAAAATAGATTTTTCATCTTTAGAGTCCTTCTAAAACAGACGATAAATATCAGATCAAAACATATATTGGCAGCAGCGCTTGTAGCGCAATGGTTACCGTGACCTACTGTCACGAAAAGGTCCTGGGTTCGAATCTCTTCAAGTTTTTTCTCTATTCAATTAGGGATTCAGTTTTTATTCCAACAATACTCTAGCGCTATAAGAGAAATACTTTACCAATGGTCGAGCGAGCCATCTATTAGCCGAATGGTTAGGGTGGTGGCCAATAATTCAAAGGATTGCAGGTTCTATTCCTACCATCTAAAAATAGATTTTTCATCTTTATAGTCCTTCTAAAACAGACGATAAATATCAGATCAAAACATATGTCGGCAACAACGCTTGTAGCGCAATGGTTACCGTGACCCACTGTCACGAAAAGGTCCTGGCTTCGAATCTCTTCAAGTTTTTTCTCTATTCAATTAAATATTCAGTTTTTATCCCAACATTAATCTAGCGCAATAAGAGAAATACTTTACCAATGGTCTAGCAAGCCATCTATTAGCCGAATGGTTAGGGTGGTGGCCTATATTTCAAAGTGTTGCAGGTTCGATTCCTACCATCTAAAAATAGATTTTTCATCTTTATAGTCCTTCTAAAACAGACGATAAATATCAGATCAAAACATATATCGGCAACAACGCTTGTAGCGCAATGGTTACCGTAACCGACTGTCACGAAAAGGTACTGGGTTCGAATCTCTTCAAGTTTTTTCTCTATTCAATTAAAGCTTCAGTTTTTATTCCAACAATACTCTAGCGCTATAAGAGAAATACTTTACCAATGGTCTAGCAAGCCATCTATTAGCCGAATGGGTAGGGTGGTGGCCAATGATTCAAAGGGTTGCAGGTTCGATTCCTACCATCTAAAAATAGATTTTTCATCTTTATAGTCCTTCTAAAACAGACGATAAATATCAGATCAAAACATATATCTTCAACAACGCTTGTATCGCAATGATTGCCGTGACCGACTGTCACGAAAAGATCTTGGGTTCGAATCTCTTCAAGTTTTTTCTCTATTCAATTAAAGATTCAGTTTTTATTCCAACAACTCTCTAGCGCTATAAGAGAAATACTTTACCAATGGTCTAGCAAGCCATCTATTAGCCGAATGGTTAGGGTGGTGGCCAATAATTCAAAGGGTTGCAAGTTCGATTCCTAACATTTAAAAATAGATTTATTATCTTTATAGTCCTTCTAAAACAGACGATAAATATCAGATCAAAACATGTATCGGAAATGACGCTTGTAGCGCAATGGTTACCGTGACGACTGTCACGAAAAAGTCCTGGGTTCGAATCTCTTAAAGTTTTTTCTCTATTCAATTAAAGATTCAGTTTTTATTCCAACAATACTCTAGCGCTATAAGAGAAATACTTTACCAATGGTCTAGCAAGCCATCTATTAGCCGAATGGTTAGGGTGGTGGCCAATAATTCAAAGGGTTGCAGGTTCGATTGCTACCATCTAAAAATAGACTTTTCATCTTTATAGTCCTTCTAAAACAGACGATAAATATCAGATCAAAACATATATCGACAACAACGCTTGTAGCGCAATGGTTACCGTGATCGACTCTCGCGAAAAGGACCTGGGTTCGAATCTCTTCAAGTTTTTTCTCTATTCAATTAAAGATTCAGTTTTTATTCCAAAAATACTCTAGCGCTATAAGAGAAATACTTTACCAATGGTCTACCAAGCCATCTATTAGCCGAATGGTTAGGGTGGTGGCCAATAATTCAAAGGGTTGCAGGTTCGAATCCTACCATCGAAAAATAGATTTTTCATCATTATAGTCCTTCTAAAACAGACGATAAATATCAGATCAAAACAGATATCAGCAACAACGCTTGTAGCGCAATGGTTACCGTGACCGACTGTCACGAAAAGGTCCTGTGTTCGAATCTCTTCAAGTTTTTTTCTCTATTCAAATAAAGATTCAGTTTTTATTCCAACAATACTCTAGCGCTATAAGAGAAATACTTTACCAATGGTCTAGCAAGCCATTTCTTAGCCGAATGGTTAGGGTGGTGGCCAATAAGTCAAAGGGTTGCAGGTTCGATACCTACCATCTAAAAATAGATTTTTCATCTTTATAATCCTTCTAAAACAGACGATAAATATCAGATCAAAACATATATCGGCAACAACGCTTGTGGCGCAATGGTTACCGTGACCGACTGTCACGAAAAGGTCCTGGGTTCGAATCTCTTCAAGTTTTTTCTCTATTCAATTAAAGATTCAGTTTTTATTCCAACAATACTCTAGCGCTAGAAGAGAAATACTTTACCAATGGTCTAGCAAGCCATCTAAGAGCCGAATGGTTAGGGTGGTGGCCAATAATTCAAAGGGTTGTAGGTTCGATTCCTACCATCTAAAAATAGATTTTTCATCTTTATAGTCCATCTAAAACAGACGATAAATATCAGATCAAAACATATATCGGCAACAACGCTTGTAGCGCAATGGTTACCGTAACCAACTGTCACGAAAAGGTCCTGGGTTCGAATCTCTGCAAGTTTTTTCTCTATTCAATTAAAGATTCAGTTTTTAGTCCAACAATACTCTAGCGCTATAAGAGAAATACTTTACCAATGGTCTAGCAAGCCATGTATTAGCCGAATGGTTAGGGTGGTGGCCAATAATTCAATGGGTTGCAGGTTCGATTCCTACCATCTAAAAGTAGATTTTTCATCTTTATAGTCCTTCTAAAACAGACGATAAATATCAGATCAAAACATATATCGGTAGCAAGGCTTGTAGCGCAATGGTTACCGTGACTGACTCTCGCGAAAAGATCCTGGGTTCGAATCTTTTCAAGTTTTTCTCTAATCAATTAAGGATTCAGTTTTTATTCCAACAGTACTCTAGCGCTATAAGAGAAATACTTTACCAATGGTCTAGCAAGCCATTTCTTAGCCGAATGGTTAGGGTGGTGGCCAATAATTCAAAGGGTTGCAGGTTCGATTCCTAACATCTAAAAATAGATTTTTGATCTTTATAGTCCTTCTAAAACAGACGATAAATATCAGATCAAAACATATATCGGCAACAACTCTGGTAGCGCAATGGTTACCGTGACCGACAGTCACGAAAAGGTCCTGGGTTCGAATCTCTTCAAGTTTTTTCTCTATTCAATTAAAGATTCAGTTTTTATTCCAACAATACTCAAGCGCTATAAGAGAAATACTTTACCAATCGTCTAGCAAGTCATCTAGTAGCCGAATGGTTAGGGTGGTGGCCAATAATTCAAAGGGTTGCAGGTTCGATTCCTACCATCTAAAAATAGATTTTTCATCTTTATAGTCCTTTTAAAGCAGAGGATATATATCAGATTAAAACAAATATCAGCAAGAACGCTTTGAGCGCAATGGTTACCGTGACCGACTCTCGCGAAAAGGTTCTGGGTTCGAATCTCTTCAAGTTTTTCTCTATTCAATTAAGGATTCAGTTTTTATTCCAACAGTACTCTAGCGCTATAAGAGAAATATTTTACTAATGGTCTAGCAAGCCATTTCTTAGCCGAATGGTTAGGGTGGTGGCCAATAATTCAAAGGGTTGCAGGTTCGATTCCTACCATCTAAAAATAGATTTTTCATCTTTATAGTCCTTCTAAAACAGACGATAAATATCAGATCAAAACATATATCGGCAACAACGCTTGTAGCGCAATGGTTACCGTGACCGACTCACGCGAAAAGGACCTGGGTTTTAATCTCTTCAAGTTTTTTCTCTATTCAATTAAAGATTCAGTTTTTATTCCAACAATACTCTAGCGCTATAAGAGAAATATTTTACCAATGGTCTAGCAAGCCATATATTAGCCGAATGGTTAGGGTGGTGGCCAATAATTCAAAGGGTTGCAGGTTCGATTCCTACCATCTAAAAGTAGATTTTTCATCTTTATAGTCCTTCTAAAACAGACGATAAATATCAGATCAAAACATATATCGGTAGCAAGGCTTGTAGCGTAATGGTTACCGTGACCGACTGTCACGAAAAGGTCCTGGCTTCGAATCTCTTCAAGTTTTCTCTCTATTCAATTAAAGATTCAGTTTTTATTCCAACAATACTCTAGCGCTATAAGAGAAATACTTTACCAATGGTCTAGCAAGCCATCTATTAGCCGAATGGTTAGGGTGGTGGCCAATAATTCAAAGGGTTGCAGGTTCGATTTCTACCATCTAAAAATAGATTTTTCATCTTTATAGTCCTTCTAAAACAGACGATAAATATCAGATCAAAACATATATCGGCAACAACGGTTGTATCGCAATGGGTGCCGTGACCGACTGTCACGAAAAGGTCTTGGGTTCGAATCTCTTCAAGTTTTTTCTCTATTCAATTAAAGATTCAGTTTTTATTCCAAAAATACTCTAGCGCTATAAGAGAAATACTTTACCAATGGTCTAACAATCCATCTATTAGCCGAATGGTTTGGGTGGTGGCCAATAATTCAAAGGGTTGCAGGTTCGAATCCTACCATCGAAAAATAGATTTTTCATCATTATAGTCCTTGTAAAGCAGAGGATAAATATCAGATCAAAACATATATCGGCAACAACGCTCGTAGCGCAATGGTTACCGTGACCGACTCTCGCGAAAAGGACCTGGGTTCGAATCTCTTCAAGTGTTTTCTCTATTCAATTAAAGATTCAGTTTTTATTCCAACAGTACTCTAGCGCTATAAGAGAAATATTTTACCAATGGTCTAACAAGCCATTTCTTAGCCGCATGGTTAGGGTGGTGGCCAATAATTCAAAGAGTTGCAGGTTCGATTCCTACCATCTAAAAGTAGATTTTTCATCTTTATAGTCCTTCTAAAACAGACGATAAATATCAGATCAAAACATATATCGACAGTAACGCTTGTAGCGCAATGGTTACCGTGACCGACTGTCACGAAAAGGTCCTGTGTTCGAATCTCTTCAAGTTTTTTTCTCTATTCAAATAAAGATTCAGTTTTTATTCCAACAATACTCTAGCGCTATAAGAGAAATACTTTACCAATGGTCTAGCAAGCCATTTCTTAGCCGAATGGTTAGGGTGGTGGCCAATAATTCAAAGGGTTGCAAGTTCGATTCCTAACATTTAAAAATAGATTTATTATCTTTATAGTCCTTCTAAAACAGACGATAAATATCAGATCAAAACATGTATCGGCAATGACGCTTGTAGCGCAATGGTTACCGTGACCGACTGTCACGAAAAAGTCCTGGGTTCGAATCTCTTAAAGTTTTTTCTCTATTCAATTAAAGATTCAGTTTTTATTCCAACAATACTCTAGCGCTATAAGAGAAATACTTTACCAATGGTCTAGCAAGCCATCTATTAGCCGAATGGTTAGGGTGGTGGCCAATAATTCAAAGGGTTGCAGGTTCGATTGCTACCATCTAAAAATAGACTTTTCATCTTTATAGTCCTTCTAAAACAGACGATAAATATCAGATCAAAACATATATCGACAACAACGCTTGTAGCGCAATGGTTACCGTGATCGACTCTCGCGAAAAGGACCTGGGTTCGAATCTCTTCAAGTTTTTTCTCTGTTCAATTAAAGATTCAGTTTCTATTCCAACAGTACTCTAGCGCTATAAGAGAAATATTTTACCAATGGTCTAGCAAGCCATTTTTTAGCCGAATGGTTAGGGTGGTCGCCAATAATTCAAAGGGTTGCAAGTTCGATTTCTACCATTTAAAAATAGATTTTTCATCTTTATAGTCCTTCTAAAACAGACGATAGATATCAGATCAAAACATATATCGGCAACAACGCTTGTAGCGCAATGGTTACCGTGACCGACTGTCATGAAAAGGTCCTGCGTTCGAATCTCTTCAAGTTTTTTCTCTATTCAATTAAAGATTCAGTTTTTATTCCAACAATACTCTAGCGCTATAAGAGAAATACTTTACTAATGGTCTAGCGAGCCATCTATTAGCCGAATGGTTAGGGTGGTGGCCAATAATTCAAAGGGTTGGAGGTTCGATTCCTACCATCTAAAAATAGATTTTTCATCTTTATAGTCCTTCTAAAACAGACGATAAATATCAGATCAAAACATATATCGGCAACAACGCTTGTAGCGCAATGGTTACCGTGACCGACTGTCACGAAAAGGTCCTGGGTTCGAATCTCTTCAAGTTTTTTCTCTATTCAAGTAAATATTCAGGTTTTATTCCAACAATACTCTAGCGCTATAAGAGAAATACTTTACCAATGGTATAGCAAGTCATCTAATAGCCGAATGGTTAGTTTGGTGGCCAATAATTCAAAGGGTTGCAGGTTCGATTCCTACCATCTAAAAATAGATTTTTCATCTTTATAGTCCTTCTAAAACAGACGATAAATATCAGATTAAAACATATATTGGCAACAACGCTTGTAGCGCAATGGTTACCGTGACCGACTGCCACGAAAAGGTCCTGGGTTCGAATCTCCTCAAGTTCTTTCTCTATTAAATTAAGGATTCAGTTTTTATTCCAACAATACTCTAGCGCTATAAGAGAAATACTTTACCAATGGTCTAGCAAGCCATCTATTAGCCGAATGGTTAGGGTGGTGGCCAATAATTCAAAGGGTTGCAGGTTCGATTCCTACCATCTAAAAATAGATTTTTCATCTTTATAGTCCATCTAAAACAGACGATAAATATCAGATCAAAACATACATCGGCAACAACGCTTGTAGCGCAATGGTTACCGTGACGGGCTGTCACGAAAAGGTCCTGGGTTCGAATCTCTTCTAGTTTTTTCTCTATTCAAATAAAGATTCAGTTTTTATTCCAACAATACTCTAGCGCTATAAGAGAAACACTTTACCAATGGTCTAGCAAGCCGAATGGTTAGGGTGGTGGCCAATAATTCAAAGGGTTGCAGGTTGGATTCCTACCATCTAAAAATAGATTTTTCATCTTTATAGTCCTTCTAAAGCAGAGGATAAATATCAGATTAAAAGAGTTATCAGCAACAACGCTTGTAGCGCAAAGGTTAGCGTGACCGACTGTCGCGAAGGGGTCATGTGTCGAATCTCGTCAAGTTTTTTCTCCATTCAATTAAACATTCAGTTTTTATTCCAAGGGTACTCTAGCGGTATAAGAGGAATACTTTACGAATGGTCTAGCAAACCATTTGTTAGCCGAATGGTTAGGGTGGTGGCCAGTAATTCAAAGGGTTGCAGGTTCGATTCCTACCATCTAAAAATAGATTTTTCATCTTTATAGTCCTTCTAAAACAGACGATAAACATCAGATCAAAACATACATCGGCAACAACGCTTGTAGCGCAATGGTTACCGTGACCGACTGTCACGAAAAGGTCCTGGGCTCGAATCTCTGCAAGTTTTTTCTCTATTCAATTAAAGATTCAGTTTTTATTCCAACAGTACTCTAGCGCTATAAGAGAAATACTTTACCAATTGGCTAGCAAGCCATCTATTAGCCGAATGGTTAGGGTGGTGGCCAATAATTCAAAGGGTTGCAGGTTCGATTCCTACCATCTAAGAATAGATTTTTCATCTTTAGAGTCCTTCTAAAACAGACGATAAATATCAGATCAAAACATATATTGGCAGCAGCGCTTGTAGCGCAATGGTTACCGTGACCTACTGTCACGAAAAGGTCCTGGGTTCGAATCTCTTCAAGTTTTTTCTCTATTCAATTAAAGATTCAGTTTTTATTCCAACAATACTCTAGCGCTATAAGAGAAATACTTTACCAATGGTCTAGCAAGCCATTTCTTAGCCGAATGGTTAGGGTGATGGCCAGTAATTCAAAGGGTTGCAAGTTTGATTCCTACCATTTAAAAATAGATTTTTCATCTTTATAGTCCTTCTAAAACAGACGATAAATATCAGATCAAAACATATATCGGCAACAACGCTTGTAGGGCAATGGTTACCGTGACCGACTGTGATGAAAGGGTCCTGGGTTTTAATCTCTTCAAGTTTTTTCTCTATTCAAGTAAAGATTCAGGTTTTATTCCAACAATACTCTAGCGCTATAAGAGAAATACTTTACCAATGGTCTAGCAAGCCATCTATTAGCCGAATGGTTAGGGTGGTGGCCAATAAATCAAAGGGTTGCAGGTTCGAATAATACCATCTAAAAATAGATTTTTCATCTTTATGGTCCTTCTAAAACAGACGATAAATATCAGATCAAAACATATATTGGCAACAACGCTTGTAGCGCAATGGTTACCGCGACCGACTGTCACGAAAAGGTCCTGGGTTCGAATCTCTTCAAGTTTTTTCTCTATTCAATTAAATATTCAGTTTTTATCCCAACATTAATCTAGCGCTATAAGAGAAATACTTTACCAATGGTCTAGCAAGCCATCTATTAGCCGAATGGTTAGGGTGGTGGCCTATATTTCAAAGTGTTGCAGGTTCGATTCCTACCATCTAAAAATAGATTTTTCATCTTTATAGTCCTTCTAAAACAGACGATAAATATCAGATCAAAACATATGTCGGCAACAACGCTTGTAGCGCAATGGTTACCGTGACCGACTGTCACGAAAAGCTCCTGGGTTCGAATCTCTTCAAGTTTTTTCTCTATTCAATTAAATATTCAGTTTTTATCCCAACATTAATCTAGCGCTATAAGAGAAATACTTTACCAATGGTCTAGCAAGCCATCTATTAGCCGAATGGTTAGGGTGGTGGCCTATATTTCAAAGTGTTGCAGGTTCGATTCCTACCATCTAAAAATAGATTTTTCATCTTTATAGTCCTTCTAAAACAGACGATAAATATCAGATCAAAACATATATCGGCAACAACGCTTGTAGCGCAATGGTTACCGTAACCGACTGTCACGAAAAGGTACTGGGTTCGAATCTCTTCAAGTTTTTTCTCTATTCAATTAAAGCTTCAGTTTTTATTCCAACAATACTCTAGCGCTATAAGAGAAATACTTTACCAATGGTCTAGCAAGCCATCTATTAGCCGAATGGGTAGGGTGGTGGCCAATGATTCAAAGGGTTGCAGGTTCGATTCCTACCATCTAAAAATAGATTTTTCATCTTTATAGTCCTTCTAAAACAGACGATAAATATCAGATCAAAACATATATCTTCAACAACGCTTGTATCGCAATGATTGCCGTGACCGACTGTCACGAAAAGATCTTGGGTTCGAATCTCTTCAAGTTTTTTCTCTATTCAATTAAAGATTCAGTTTTTATTCCAACAACTCTCTAGCGCTATAAGAGAAATACTTTACCAATGGTCTAGCAAGCCATCTATTAGCCGAATGGTTAGGGTGGTGGACAATAATTCTAAGGGTTGCAGGTTCGAATCTTACCATCGAAAAATAGATTTTTCATGTTTATAGTCCTTCTACAGCAGAGGATAAATATCAGATTAAAACAGATATCGGCAACAACGCTTTTAGCGCAATGGTTACCGTGACCGACTCTCGCGAAAAGGTCCTGGGTTCGAATCTCTTCAATTTTTTCTCTATTCAATTAAGGATTCAGTTTTTATTCCAACAGTACTCTAGCGCTATAAGAGAAATACTTTACCAATGGTCTAGCAAGCCATTTCTTAGCCGAATGGTTAGGGTGGTGTCCAATAATTCAAAGGGTTACAGGTTCTATTCCTACCATCTGTAAATAGATTTTTTCATCTTTATAGTCCTTCTAAAACAGACGATAAATATCAGATCAAAACATATATCGGCAACAACGCTTGTAGCGCAATGGTTACCGTGACCGACTGTCACGAAAAGGTGCTGGGTTCGAATCTCTTCAAGTTTTTCTTTATTCAATTAAAGATTCAGTTTTATTCCAACAATACTCTAGCGCTATAAGAGAAATACTTTACCAATGGTCTAGCAAGCCATATATTAGCCGAATGGTTAGGGTGGTGGCAAATAATTCAAAGGGTTGCAGGTTCGATTCCTACCATCTAGAAATAGATTTTTCATCTTTATTGTCCTTCTAAAACAGACGATAAATATCAGATCAAAACATATGTCGTCAACAACGCTTGTAGCGCAATGGTCACCGTGACCGACTGTCACGAAAAGGTCGTGGATTCGAATCTCTTCAAGTTTTTTCTCTATTCAATTAAAGATTCAGTTTTTATTCCAACAATACTCTAGCGCTATAAGAGAAATACTTTACCAATGGTCTAGCAAGCCATTTCTTAGCCGAATGGTTAGGGTGGTGGCCAGTAATTCAAAGGGTTGCAAGTTCGATTCCTACCATTCAAAAATAGATTTTTCATCTTTATAGTCCTTCTAAAACAGACGATAAATAACAGATCAAAACATATATCGGCAACAACGCTTGTAGCGCAATGGTTACCGTGACCGACTGTCACGAAAAGGTCCTGGGTTCGAATCTCTTCAAGTTTTTTCTCTATTCAATTAAAGATTCAGTTTTTATCCCAACAATACTCTAGCGCTATAAGAGAAATACTTTACCATTGGGCTAGCAAGCCATCTATTAGCCGAATGGTTAGGGTGGTGGCCAATAATTCAAAGGGTTGCAGGTTCGATACCTACCATCTAAAAATAGACTTTTCATCTTTATAGTCCTTCTAAAACAGACGATAAATATCAGATCAAAACATATTTCGACAACAACGCTTGTAGCGCAATGGTTGCCGTGATCGACTCTCGCGAAAAGGACCTGGGTTCGAATCTCTTCAAGTTTTTTCTCTATTCAATTAAAGATTCAGTTTTTATTCCAACAGTACTCTAGCGCTATAAGAGAAATACTTTACCAATGGTCCAGCAAGCCATTTCCTAGCCGAACGGTTAGGGTGATGGCCAGTAATTCAAAGGGTTGCAAGTTTGATTCCTACCATTTAAAAATAGATTTTTCATCTTTATAGTCCTTCTAAAACAGACGATAAATATCAGATCAAAACATATATCGGCAACAACGCTTGTAGGGCAATGGTTACCGTGACCGACTGTCATGAAAGGCTCCTGGGTTCTAATCTCTTCAAGTTTTTTCTCTATTCAAGTAAAGATTCAGGTTTTATTCCAACAATACTCTAGCGCTATAAGAGAAATACTTTACCAATGGTCTAGCAAGCCATCTATTAGCCGAATGGTTAGGGTGGTGGCCAATAAATCAAAGGGTTGCAAGTTCGAATAATACCATCTAAAAATAGATTTTTCATCTTTATAGTCCTTCTAAAACAGACGATAAATATCAGATCAAAACATATATTGGCAACAACGCTTGTAGCGCAATGGTTACCGCGACCGACTGTCACGAAAAGGTCCTGGGTTCGAATCTCTTCAAGTTTTTTCTCTATTCAATTAAAGATTCAGTTTTTATCCCAACAATACTCTAGCGCTATAAGAGAAATACTTTACGATTGGTCTAGCAAGCCATCTATTAGCCGAATGGTTAGGGTGGTGGCCAATAATTCAAAGGTTTGCAGGTTCGATACCTACCATCTAAAAATAGACTTTTAATCTTTATAGTCCTTCTAAAACAGCCGATAAATATCAGATCAAAACATATTTCGACAACAACGCTTGTAGCGCAATGGTTAACATGATCGACTCTCGCGAAAAGGACCTGGGTTCGAATCTCTTCAAGTTTTTTCTCTATTCAATTAGGGATTCAGTTTTTATTCCAACAGTACTCTAGAGCTATAAGAGAAATACTTTACCATTGGTCTAGCAAGCCATCTATTAGCCGAATGGTTAGGGTGGTGGCCAATAATTCAAAGGGTTGCAGGTTCGATTCCTACCATCTAAAAATAGATTTTTCATCTTTATAATCCTTCTAAAACAGACGATAAATATCAGATCAAAACATATATTGGCAACAACGCTTGTAGCGCAATGGTTACCGTGACAGACTGTGACGAAAAGGTCCTGGGTTCGAATCTCTTCAAGTTTTTTCTCTATTCAATTAAGGATTCACTTTTTATTCCAACAGAACTCTAGCGCTATAAGAGAAATACTTTACCAATGGTCTAGCAAGCCATCTATTAGCCGAATGGTTAGGGTGGTGGCCAATAATTCAAAGGGTTGCAGGTTCGATTGCTACCATCTAAAAATAGATTTTTCATCTTTATAGTCCTTCTAAAACAGACGATAAATATCAGATCAAAACATACATCGGCAACAACGCTTGTAGCGCAACGGTTAGCGTGACCGACTGTCGCGAAAGGGTCCTTTGTCGAATCTCGTCAAGTTTTTTCTCCATTCAATTAAACATTCAGTTTTTACTCCAAGGGTACTCTAGCGGTATAAGAGGAATACTTTACCAATTATCTGGCAAACCATTTGTTAGCCCAATGGTTAGGATGGTGGCCAGTAATTCAAAGGGTTGTAGGTTCGATTCCTACCATCTAAAAATATATTTTTCATCTTTATAGTCCTTCTAAAACAGACGATAAACATCAGATCAAAACATATATCGGCAACAACGCTTGTAGCGCAATGGTTACCGTGACCGGCTGTCACGAAAAGGTCCTGGGTTCGAATCTCTTCCAGTTTTTTCTCTATTCAATTAAAGATTCAGTTTTTATTCCAACAATACTCTAGCGCTATAAGAGAAATACTTTACCAATGGTCTAGCAAGCCATCTATTAGCCGATTGGTTAGGGTGGTGGCCAATAATTCAAAGGGTTGTAGGTTCGATTCCTACCATCTAAAAATAGATTTTAATCTTTATAGTCCTTCTAAAACAGACTATAAATATCAGGTCCAAACATATATCTGCAACAACGCTTGTAGCGCAATGGTTACCGTGACCGACTGTCACGAAAAGGTCCTGGGTACGAATCTCTTCAAGCTTTTTCTCTATTCAAATAAGGATTCAATTTTTATTCCAACAATACTCTAGCGCTATAAGAGAAATACTTTACCAATGGTCTAGCAAGCCATCTATTAGCCGAATGGTTAGGGTGGTGGCCAATAATTCAAAGGGTTGCAGGTTCGATTCCTACCATCTAAAAATAGAATTTTCATCTTTATAGTCCTTCTAAAACAGACGATAAATATCAGATTAAAACAGATATCAGCAATAACGCTTGTAGCGAAATGGTTAGCGTGACCGACTGTCGCGAAAAGGTCCTATGTCGAATCTCGTTAAGTTCTTTCTCTATTCAATTAAACATTCAGTTTTTATTCCAAGGGTACTCTAGCGGTATAAGAGGAATACTTTACCAATGGTCTAGCAAGCCATTTCTTAGCCAAATGGGTAGGGTGTTGGACAATAACTCAAAGGGTTGCAGGTTCGATCCTACCATCGAAAAATACATTTTTCATTTTTATAGTCCTTCTAAAGCAGAGGCTAAATATCAGATTACAACAGATATCAGCAACAACGCTTGTAGCGCAATGGGTACCGTGACTGACACTCGCGAAAAGATCCTGGGTTCGAATCTCTTCAAGTTTTTCTCTAATCAATTAAGGATTCAGTTTTTATTCCAACAGTACTCTAGCGCTATAAGAGAAATACTTTACCATTGGGCTAGCAAGCCATCTATTAGCCGAATGGTTAGGGTGGTGGCCAATAATTCAAAGGGTTGCAGGTTCGATACCTACCATCTAAAAATAGACTTTTCATCTTTATAGTCCTTCTAAAACAGACGATAAATATCAGATCAAAACATATTTCGACAACAACGCTTGTAGCGCAATGGTTACCGTGATCGACTCTCGCGAAAAGGACCTGGGTTCGAATCTCTTCAAGTTTTTTCTCTATTCAATTAAAGATTCAGTTTTTATTCCAACAGTACTCTAGCGCTATAAGAGAAATACTTTACCAATGGTCCAGCAAGCCATTTCCTAGCCGAATGGTTAGGGTGATGGCCAGTAATTCAAAGGGTTGCAAGTTTGATTCCTACCATTTAAAAATAGATTTTTCATCTTTATAGTCCTTCTAAAACAGACGATAAATATCAGATCAAAACATATATCGGCAACAACGCTTGTAGGGCAATGGTTACCGTGACCGACTGTCATGAAAGGCTCCTGGGTTCTAATCTCTTCAAGTTTTTTCTCTATTCAAGTAAAGATTCAGGTTTTATTCCAACAATACTCTAGCGCTATAAGAGAAATACTTTACCAATGGTCTAGCAAGCCATCTATTAGCCGAATGGTTAGGGTGGTGGCCAATAAATCAAAGGGTTGCAAGTTCGAATAATACCATCTAAAAATAGATTTTTCATCTTTATAGTCCTTCTAAAACAGACGATAAATATCAGATCAAAACATATATTGGCAACAACGCTTGTAGCGCAATGGTTACCGCGACCGACTGTCACGAAAAGGTCCTGGGTTCGAATCTCTTCAAGTTTTTTCTCTATTCAATTAAAGATTCAGTTTTTATCCCAACAATACTCTAGCGCTATAAGAGAAATACTTTACGATTGGTCTAGCAAGCCATCTATTAGCCGAATGGTTAGGGTGGTGGCCAATAATTCAAAGGTTTGCAGGTTCGATACCTACCATCTAAAAATAGACTTTTAATCTTTATAGTCCTTCTAAAACAGCCGATAAATATCAGATCAAAACATATTTCGACAACAACGCTTGTAGCGCAATGGTTAACATGATCGACTCTCGCGAAAAGGACCTGGGTTCGAATCTCTTCAAGTTTTTTCTCTATTCAATTAGGGATTCAGTTTTTATTCCAACAGTACTCTAGCGCTATAAGAGAAATACTTTACCATTGGTCTAGCAAGCCATCTATTAGCCGAATGGTTAGGGTGGTGGCCAATAATTCAAAGGGTTGCAGGTTCGATTCCTACCATCTAAAAATAGATTTTTCATCTTTATAATCCTTCTAAAACAGACGATAAATATCAGATCAAAACATATATTGGCAACAACGCTTGTAGCGCAATGGTTACCGTGACAGACTGTGACGAAAAGGTCCTGGGTTCGAATCTCTTCAAGTTTTTTCTCTATTCAATTAAGGATTCACTTTTTATTCCAACAGAACTCTAGCGCTATAAGAGAAATACTTTACCAATGGTCTAGCAAGCCATCTATTAGCCGAATGGTTAGGGTGGTGGCCAATAATTCAAAGGGTTGCAGGTTCGATTGCTACCATCTAAAAATAGATTTTTCATCTTTATAGTCCTTCTAAAACAGACGATAAATATCAGATCAAAACATACATCGGCAACAACGCTTGTAGCGCAACGGTTAGCGTGACCGACTGTCGCGAAAGGGTCCTTTGTCGAATCTCGTCAAGTTTTTTCTCCATTCAATTAAACATTCAGTTTTTACTCCAAGGGTACTCTAGCGGTATAAGAGGAATACTTTACCAATGGTCTGGCAAACCATTTGTTAGCCCAATGGTTAGGGTGGTGGCCAGTAATTCTAAGGGTTGTAGGTTCGATTCCTACCATCTAAAAATATATTTTTCATCTTTATAGTCCTTCTAAAACAGACGATAAACATCAGATCAAAACATATATCGGCAACAACGCTTGTAGCGCAATGGTTACCGTGACCGGCTGTCACGAAAAGGTCCTGGGTTCGAATCTCTTCCAGTTTTTTCTCTATTCAATTAAAGATTCAGTTTTTATTCCAACAATACTCTAGCGCTATAAGAGAAATACTTTACCAATGGTCTAGCAAGCCATCTATTAGCCGATTGGTTAGGGTGGTGGCCAATAATTCAAAGGGTTGTAGGTTCGATTCCTACCATCTAAAAATAGATTTTAATCTTTATAGTCCTTCTAAAACAGACGATAAATATCAGGTCCAAACATATATCTGCAACAACGCTTGTAGCGCAATGGTTACCGTGACCGACTGTCACGAAAAGGTCCTGGGTACGAATCTCTTCAAGCTTTTTCTCTATTCAAATAAGGATTCAATTTTTATTCCAACAATACTCTAGCGCTATAAGAGAAATACTTTACCAATGGTCTAGCAAGCCATCTATTAGCCGAATGGTTAGGGTGGTGGCCAATAATTCAAAGGGTTGCAGGTTCGATTCCTACCATCTAAAAATAGAATTTTCATCTTTATAGTCCTTCTAAAACAGACGATAAATATCAGATTAAAACAGATATCAGCAACAACGCTTGTAGCGAAATGGTTAGCGTGACCGACTGTCGCGAAAAGGTCCTATGTCGAATCTCGTTAAGTTCTTTCTCTATTCAATTAAACATTCAGTTTTTATTCCAAGGGTACTCTAGCGGTATAAGAGGAATACATTACCAATGGTCTAGCAAGCCATTTCTTAGCCAAATGGGTAGGGTGTTGGACAATAAATCAAAGGGTTGCAGGTTCGATCCTACCATCGAAAAATACATTTTTCATTTTTATAGTCCTTCTAAAGCAGAGGATAAATATCAGATTACAACAGATATCAGCAACAACGCTTGTAGCGCAATGGGTACCGTGACTGACACTCGCGAAAAGATCCTGGGTTCGAATCTCTTCAAGTTTTTCTCTAATCAATTAAGGATTCAGTTTTTATTCCAACAGTACTCTAGCGCTATAAGAGAAATACTTTACCATTGGGCTAGCAAGCCATTTCTTAGCCGAATGGTTAGGGTGGTGGCCAATAATTCAAAGGGATGCAGGTTCGATTCCTACCATCTATAAATCGATTTTTCATCTTTAGAGTCCTTCTAAAACAGACGATAAATATCACATGAAATATATATTGGCAACAACGCCTGTAGCGCAATGGTTACCTTGACCTACTGTCACGAAAAGGTCCTGGGTTCGAATCTGTTCAAGTTTTTTCTCTATTCAATTAAGGATCCGGTTTTTATTCCAACAATACTCTAGCGCTATAAGAGAAATACTTTACCTATGGTCTAGCAAGCCATCTATTAGCCGAATGGTTAGGGTGGTGGCCAATAATTCAAAGGGTTGCAGGTTCGATTCCTACCATCTAAAAATAGATTTTTGATCTTTATAGTCCTTCTAAAACAGACGATAAATATCAGATCAAAACGTATATCGGCAACAACTCTGGTAGCGCAATGGTTACCGTGACCGACTGTCACGAAAAGGTCCTGGGTTCGAATCTCTTCAAGTTTTTTCTCTATTCAATTAAGGATTCAGTTTTTATTCCAACAATACTCTAGCGCGATAAGAGAAATACTTTACCGATCGTCTAGCAAGTCATCTATTAGCCGAATGGTTAAGGTGGTGGCCAATAATTCAAAGGGTTGCAGGTTCGATTCCTACCATGTAAAAATAGATTTTTCATCTTTATAGTCCTTTTAAAGCAGAGGATAAATATCAGATTAAAACAGTTATCAGCAACAACGCTTGTAGCGCAATGGTTAGCGTGACCGACTGTCGCGAAAGGGTCCTATGTCGAATCTCGTTAAGTTTTTTCTCAATTCAATTAAACATTCAGTTTTTATTCCAAGGGTACTCTAGCGGTATAAGAGGAATACTTTACCAATAGTCTAGCAAGTTATTTCTTAGCCAAATGGGTAGGGTGGTGGACAACAACTCAAAGGGTTGCAGGTTCCAATCCTACCATCGAAAAATAAATTTTTCATCTTTATAGTCCTTCTAAAGCAGAGGATAAATATCAGATTAAAACACATATCAGCAACAACGCTTGTAGCGCAATGGTTACCGTTACCGACTGTCACGAAAACGTCCTGTGTTCGAATCTCTTCAAGTTTTTCTCTAATCAATTAAGGATTCAGTTTTTATTCCAACAGTACTCTAGCGCTATAAGAGAAATGCTTTACCAATGGTCTAGCAAGCCATTTCTTAGCCGAATAGTTAGGGTGGTGGCCAATAATTCAAAGGGTTGCAGGTTCGATTCCTACCATCTAAAAATAGATTTTTCATCTTTATAGTCCTTCTAAAACAGACGATAAATATAAGATCAAAACATATATCGGCAACAACGCTTGTAGCGCAATGGTTACCGTGACCGACTGTCACGAAAAGGTCTTGGTTTCGAATGTCTTCAAATTTTTTCTCTATTCAATTAAAGATTCAGTTTTTATTCCAACAATACCCTAGCGCTATAAGACAAAATACTTTACCAATGGTCTAGCAAGCCATCTATTAGCCGAATGTTTAGGGTGATGGCCAATAATTCAAAGGGTTGCAGGTTCGAATAATACCATCGAAAAATAGATTTTTCATCTTTGTAACCCTTCTAAAGCATATGATATATATCAGATTAAAACAGATATCAGCAACAACGCTTGTAGCGCAATGGTTACCGTGACCGACTCTCGCGAAAAGGTCCTGGGTTCGAATCTCTTCAAGTTTTTCTCTATTCAATTAAGGATTCAGTTTTTATTCCAACAGTACTCTAGCGCTATAAGAGAAATATTTTACCAATGGTCTAGCAAGCCATTTCTTAGCCGAATGGTTAAGGTAGTGGCCAATAATTCAAAGGGTTGCAGGTTCGATACCTACCATCTAAAAATAGATTTTTCATCTTTATAGTCCTTCTAAAACCGACGATAAATATCAGATCAAAACATATATCGGCAACAACGCTTGTAGCGCAATGGTTACCGTGACCGACTCACGCGAAAAGGACCTGGGTTTGAATGTCTTCTAGTTTTTTCTCTATTCAATTAAAGATTCAGTTTTTATTCCAACAATACTCTAGCGCTATAAGAGAAATACTTTACCAATGGTCTAGCAAGCCATCTATTAGCCGAATGGTTAGGGTGGTGGCCAATAATTCAAAGGGTTGCAGGTTCGATACCTACCATCTAAAAATAGACTTTTCATCTTTATAGTCCTTCTAAGACAGACGATAAATATCAGATCAAAACATATATCGGCAACAACGCTTGTAGTGCAATGGTTACCGTAACCGACTGTGACGAAAAGGTCCTGGGTTCGAATCTCTCCAAGTTTTTTCTCTATTCAATTAAATATTCAGTTTTTATTCCAACAATACTCTAGCGCTATAAGAGAAATACTATACCAATGGTCTAGCAAGCCATCTATTAGCCGAATGGTTAGGGTGGTGGCCAATAATTCAAAGGGTTGCAGGTTCGATTCCTACCATCTAAAAATAGATTTTTCATCTTTATAGTCCTTCTAAAACAGACGATAAATATCAGATCAAAACATATTTCGACAACAACGGTTGTAGCGCAATGGTTAACATGATCGACTCTCGCGAAAAGGACCTGGGTTCGAATCTCTTCAAGTTTTTTCTCTATTCAATTAGGGATTCAGTTTTTATTCCAACAGTACTCTAGCGCTATAAGAGAAATACTTTACCATTGGTCTAGCAAGCCATCTATTAGCCGAATGGTTAGGGTGGTGGCCAATAATTCAAAGGGGTGCAGGTTCGATTCCTACCATCTAAAAATAGATTTTTCATCTTTATAATCCTTCTAAAACAGACGATAAATATCAGATCAAAACATATATTGGATACAACGCTTGTAGCGCAATGGTTACCGTGACAGACTGTGACGAAAAGGTCCTGGGTTCGAATCTCTTCAAGTTTTTTCTCTATTCAATTAAGGATTCACTTTTTATTCCAACAGAACTCTAGCGCTATAAGAGAAATACTTTACCAATGGTCTAGCAAGCCATCTATTAGCCGAATGGTTAGGGTGGTGGCCAATAATTCAAAGGGTTGCAGGTTCGATTGCTACCATCTAAAAATAGATTTTTCATCTTTATAGTCCTTCTAAAACAGACGATAAATATCAGATCAAAACATACATCGGCAACAACGCTTGTAGCGCAACGGTTAGCGTGACCGACTGTCGCGAAAGGGTCCTTTGTCGAATCTCGTCAAGTTTTTTCTCCATTCAATTAAACATTCAGTTTTTACTCCAAGGGTACTCTAGCGGTATAAGAGGAATACTTTACCAATTATCTGGCAAACCATTTGTTAGCCCAATGGTTAGGGTGGTGGCCAGTAATTCAAAGGGTTGTAGGTTCGATTCCTACCATCTAAAAATATATTTTTCATCTTTATAGTCCTTCTAAAACAGACGATAAACATCAGATCAAAACATATATCGGCAACAACGCTTGTAGCGCAATGGTTACCGTGACCGGCTGTCACGAAAAGGTCCTGGGTTCGAATCTCTTCCAGTTTTTTCTCTATTCAATTAAAGATTCAGTTTTTATTCAAACGATACTCTAGCGCTATAAGAGAAATACTTTACCAATGGTCTAGCAAGCCATCTATTAACCGATTGGTTAGGGTGGTGGCCAATAATTCAAAGGGTTGTAGGTTCGATTCCTACCATCTAAAAATAGATTTTAATCTTTATAGTCCTTCTAAAACAGACGATAAATATCAGGTCCAAACATATATCTGCAACAACGCTTGTAGCGCAATGGTTACCGTGACCGACTGTCACGAAAAGGTCCTGGGTACGAATCTCTTCAAGCTTTTTCTCTATTCAAATAAGGATTCAATTTTTATTCCAACAATACTCTAGCGCTATAAGAGAAATACTTTACCAATGGTCTAGCAAGCCATCTATTAGCCGAATGGTTAGGGTGGTGGCCAATAATTCAAAGGGTTGCAGGTTCGATTCCTACCATCTAAAAATAGAATTTTCATCTTTATAGTCCTTCTAAAACAGACGATAAATATCAGATTAAAACAGATATCAGCAACAACGCTTGTAGCGAAATGGTTAGCGTGACCGACTGTCGCGAAAAGGTCCTATGTCGAATCTCGTTAAGTTCTTTCTCTATTCAATTAAACATTCAGTTTTTATTCCAAGGGTACTCTAGCGGTATAAGAGGAATACTTTACCAATGGTCTAGCAAGCCATTTCTTAGCCAAATGGGTAGGGTGTTGGACAATAACTCAAAGGGTTGCAGGTTCGATCCTACCATCGAAAAATACATTTTTCATTTTTATAGTCCTTCTAAAGCAGAGGCTAAATATCAGATTACAACAGATATCAGCAACAACGCTTGTAGCGCAATGGGTACCGTGACTGACACTCGCGAAAAGATCCTGGGTTCGAATCTCTTCAAGTTTTTCTCTAATCAATTAAGGATTCAGTTTTTATTCCAACAGTACTCTAGCGCTATAAGAGAAATACTTTACCATTGGGCTAGCAAGCCATCTATTAGCCGAATGGTTAGGGTGGTGGCCAATAATTCAAAGGGTTGCAGGTTCGATACCTACCATCTAAAAATAGACTTTTCATCTTTATAGTCCTTCTAAAACAGACGATAAATATCAGATCAAAACATATTTCGACAACAACGCTTGTAGCGCAATGGTTACCGTGATCGACTCTCGCGAAAAGGACCTGGGTTCGAATCTCTTCAAGTTTTTTCTCTATTCAATTAAAGATTCAGTTTTTATTCCAACAGTATTCTAGCGCTATAAGAGAAATACTTTACCAATGGTCCAGCAAGCCATTTCCTAGCCGAATGGTTAGGGTGATGGCCAGTAATTCAAAGGGTTGCAAGTTTGATTCCTACCATTTAAAAATAGATTTTTCATCTTTATAGTCCTTCTAAAACAGACGATAAATATCAGATCAAAACATATATCGGCAACAACGCTTGTAGGGCAATGGTTACCGTGACCGACTGTCATGAAAGGCTCCTGGGTTCTAATCTCTTCAAGTTTTTTCTCTATTCAAGTAAAGATTCAGGTTTTATTCCAACAATACTCTAGCGCTATAAGAGAAATACTTTACCAATGGTCTAGCAAGCCATCTATTAACCGAATGGTTAGGGTGGTGGCCAATAAATCAAAGAGTTGCAAGTTCGAATAATACCATCTAAAAATAGATTTTTCATCTTTATAGTCCTTCTAAAACAGACGATAAATATCAGATCAAAACATATATTGGCAACAACGCTTGTAGCGCAATGGTTACCGCGACCGACTGTCACGAAAAGGTCCTGGGTTCGAATCTCTTCAAGTTTTTTCTCTATTCAATTAAAGATTCAGTTTTTATCCCAACAATACTCTAGCGCTATAAGAGAAATACTTTACGATTGGTCTAGCAAGCCATCTATTAGCCGAATGGTTAGGGTGGTGGCCAATAATTCAAAGGTTTGCAGGTTCGATACCTACCATCTAAAAATAGACTTTTAATCTTTATAGTCCTTCTAAAACAGCCGATAAATATCAGATCAAAACATATTTCGACAACAACGCTTGTAGCGCAATGGTTAACATGATCGACTCTCGCGAAAAGGACCTGGGTTCGAATCTCTTCAAGTTTTTTCTCTATTCAATTAGGGATTCAGTTTTTATTCCAACAGTACTCTAGCGCTATAAGAGAAATACTTTACCAATGGTCTAGCAAGCCATTTCTTAGCCGAATGCTTAGGGTGGTGGCCAGTAATTCAAAGGGTTGCAAGTTTGATTCCTACCATTTAAAAATAGATTTTTCATCTTTATAGTCCTTCTAAAACAGACGATAAATATCAGATCAAAACATATATCGGCAACAACGCTTGTAGCGCAATGGTTACCGTGACCGACTGTCACGAAAGGGTCCTGGGTTCGAATCTCTTCAAGTTTTTTCTCTATTCAAGTAAAGATTCAGGTTTTATTCCAACAATACTCTAGCGCTATAAGAGAAATACTTTACCAATGGTATAGCAAGCCATCTATTAGCCGAATGGTTAGGGTGGTGGCCAATAATTCAAAGGGTTGCAGGTTCGAATAATACCATCTAAAAATAGATTTTTCATCTTTATAGTCCTTCTAAAACAGACGATAAATATCAGATCAAAACATATATCGGCAACAACGCTTGTAGCGCAATGGTTACCGTGACCGACTGTGACGAAAAGGTCCTGGGTTCGAATCTCTTCAAGTTTTTTCTCTATTCAATTAAAGATTCAGTTTTTATTCCAACAGTACTCTAGCGCTATAAGCGAAATATTTTACCAATGGTCTAGCAAGCCATTTCTTAGCCAAATGGTTAGGGTGGTGGCCAATAATTCAAAGGGTTGCAGGTTCGATTCCTACCATCTAAAAGTAGATTATTCATCTTTATAGTCCTTCTAAAACAGACGATAAATATCAGATCAAAACATATATCGGCAACAACGCTTGTAGCGCAATGGTTACCGTGACCGACTGTCACGAAAAGGTCTTGGGTTCGAATCTCTTCAAGTTTTTTCTCTATTCAATTAAAGATTCAGTTTTTATTCCAACAATACTCTAGCGCTATAAGAGAAATATTTTACCAATGGTCTAGCAAGCCATCTATTAGCCGAATGGTTAGGGTGCTGGTCAATAATTCAAAGGGTTGCAGGTTCGATTCCCACCATCTAAAAGTAGATTTTTCATCTTTATAGTCCTTCTAAAACAGACGATAAATATTAGATGAAAACATATATCGGCAGCAACGCTTGTAGCACAATGGTTACCGTAACCGACTGTCACGAAAAGGTCCTGGCTTCGAATCTCTTCAAGTTTTTTCTCTATTCAATTAAAGATTCAGTTTTTATTCCAACAATACTCTAGCGCTATAAGAGAAATACTTTACCAATGGTCTAGCAAGCCATCTATTAGCCGAATGGTTAGGGTGGTGGCCAATAATTCAAAGGGTTGCAGGTACTATTCCTACCATCTAAAAATAGATTTTTCATCTTTATAGTCCTTCTAAAACAGACGATAAATATCAGATCAAAACATATGTCGGCAACAACGCTTGTAGCGCAAAGGTTACCGTGACCGACTGTCACGAAAAGGTCCTGGCTTCGAATCTCTTCAAGTTTTTTCTCTATTCAATTAAATATTCAGTTTTTATTCCAACAGTACTCTAGCGCTATAAGGGAAATACTTTACCAATTGTCTAGCTAGCCATCTATTAGCCGAATGGTAAGGGTGGTGTCCAATAATTCAAAGGTTTGCAGGTTCGATTCCTACCATCTAAAAATAGATTTTTCATCTTTATAGTCCTTCTAAAGCAGAGGATAAATATCAGATCAAAACAGATATCAGCAGCAGCGCTTGTAGCGCAATGGTTACCGCGACTGACTCTCGCGAAAAGGTCCTGGGTTCGAATCTCTTCAAGTTTTTCTCTATTCAATTAAGGATTCAGTTTTTATTCCAACAGTACTCTAGCGCTATAAGAGAAATATTTTACCAATGGTCTAGCAAACCATTTCTTAGCCGAATGGTTAGGGTGGTGGCTAATAAATAAAAGGGTTGCAGGTTCGATTCCTACCATCTATAAATAGATTTTTCATCTTTATAGTCCTTCTAAAACAGACGATAAATATCAGATCAAAACATATATCGGCAACCACGCTTGTAGCGCAATGGTTACCGTAACCGACTCTCGCGATAAGGACCTGGGTTCGAATCTCTTCAAGTTTTTTCTCTATTCAATTAAAGATTCACTTTTTTTTCCAACAGAACTCTAGCGCTATAAGAGAAATACTTTACCAATGGTCTAGCAAGTCATTTCTTAGCCGTATGGTTAGGGTCGTGGCCAATAATTCAAAGCGATGCAGGTTCGATTCCTACCATCTAAAAACAGATCTTTCATCTTTATAGTCCTTCTAAAACAGACGATAAATATCAGAGCAAAACATATATCTGCAGCAACGCTTGTAGCGCAATGGTTACCGTGACCGACTCTCGCGAAAAGGTCCTGGGTTCGAATCTCTTCAAGTTTTTTCTCTATTCAATGAAAGATTCAGTTTTTATTCCAACAGTACTCTAGCGCTATAAGAGAAATACTTTACCAATGGTCTAGCAAGTCATTTCTTAGCCGATTGGTTAGGGTGGTGGCCAATAATTCAAAGGGTTGCAGGTTCGATTCCTACCATCTAAAAATAGATTTTTCATTTTTATAGTCCTTCCAAAACAGACGATAATTATCAGATCAAAACATATATCGGCAACAACGGTTGTAGCGCAATGGTTACCGTGACCGACTGTGCAGAAAAGGTCCTGGGTTCGAATCTCTTTAAGTTTTTTCTCTATTCAATTAAAGATTCAGTTTTTATTCCAACAATACTCTAGCGCTATAAGAGAAATACTTTACCAATGGTCTAGCAAGCCATCTATTAGCCGAATGGTTAGGGTGGTGGCCAATAATTCAAAGGGTTGCAGGTTCGATTCCTACCATCTAAAAATAGATTTTTCATCTTTATAGTCCTTCTAAAACAGACGATAAATATCAGATCAAAACATATATCGGCAACAACGCTTGTAGCGCAATGGTCACCGTGACCGACTGTCACGAAAAGGTCCTGGGTTCGAATCTCTTCATGTTTTTTCTCTATTCAATTAAAGATTCAGTTTTTATTCCAACAATACTCTAGCGCTTTAAGAGAAATACTTTACCAATGGTCTAGCAAGCCATCTCTTAGCCGAATGGTTAGAGTAGTGGCCAATAATTCAAAGGGTTGCAGGTTCGATTCCTACCATCCAAAAATAGAATTTTCGTCTTTATAGTCCTTCTAAAACAGACGATAAATATCAGATCAAAACATATATCGGCAACAACGCTTGTAGCGCAATGGCTACCGTGACCGACTGTCACGAAAAGGTTCTGGGTTCGAATCTCTTCAAGTTTTTTCTCTATTCAATTAAAGATTCAGTTTTTATTCCAACAATTCTCTAGTGCTATAAGAGAAATACTTTACCAATGGTCTAGCAAGCCATCTATTAGCCGAATGGTTAGGGTGGTGGCCAATAATTCAAAGGATTGCAGGTTCGATTCCTACCATCTAAAAATAGATTTTTCATCTTCATAGTCCTTCTAAAACAGACGATAAATATCAGATCAAAACATATATCGGCAACAACGCTTGTATCACAATGCTTACCGTGACCGACTGTCACGAAAAGGTCCTGGGTTCGAATCTCTTCAAGTTTTTTCTCTATTCAATTAAAGATTCAGTTTTTATTCCAACAGTACTCTAGCGCTATAAGGGAAATACTTTACCAATTGTCTAGCTAGCCATCTATTAGCCGAATGGTTAGGGTGGTGTCCAATAATTCAAAGGTTTGCAGGTTCGATTCCTACCATCTAAAAAGAGATTTTTCATCTTTATAGTCCTTCTAAAGCAGAGGATAAATATCAGATCAAAACAGATATCAGCATCAACGCTTGTAGCGCAATGGTTACCGCGACTGACTCTCGCGAAAAGGTCCTGGGTTCGAATCTCTTCAAGTTTTTCTCTATTCAATTAAGTATTCAGTTTTTATTCCAACAGTACTCTAGCGCTATAAGAGAAATATTTTACCAATGGTCTAGCAAACCATTTCTTAGCCGAATGGTTAGGGTGGTGGCTAATAAATAGAAGGGTTGCAGGTTCGATTCCTACCATCTATAAATAGATTTTTCATCTTTATAGTCCTTCTAAAACAGACGATAAATATCAGATCAAAACATATATCGGCAACAACGCTTGTAGCGCAATGGTTACCGTAACCGACTCTCGCGAAAAGGACCTGGGTTCGAATCTCTTCAAGTTTTTTCTCTATTCAATTAAAGATTCACTTTTTATTCCAACAGAACTCTAGCTCTATAAGAGAAATACTTTACCAATGGTCTACCAAGCCATTTCTTAGCCGAATGGTTAGGGTGGTGGCCAATAAATATAAGGGTTGCAGCTGGATTCCCACTATCTAAAAATACATTTTTCATCTTTATAGTCCTTCTAAAACAGACGATAAATATCAGATCAAAACATATATCGGCAACCACGCTTGTAGCGCAATGGTTACCGTAACCGACTCTCGCGATAAGGACCTGGGTTCGAATCTCTTCAAGTTTTTTCTCTATTCAATTAAAGATTCACTTTTTATTCCAACAGAACTCTAGCGCTATAAGAGAAATACTTTACCAATGGTCTAGCAAGTCATTTCTTAGCCGTATGGTTAGGGTGGTGGCCAATAATTCAAAGCGATGCAGGTTCGATTCCTACCACCTAAAAATAGATCTTTCATCTTTATAGTCCTTCTAAAACAGACGATAAATATCAGATCAAAACATATATCGGCAACAACGCTTGTAGCGCAATGGTTACCGTGACCGACTCTCGCGAAAAGGTCCTGGGTTCGAATCTCTTCAAGTTTTTTCTCTATTCAATGAAAGATTCAGTTTTTATTCCAACAATTCTCTAGCGCTATAAGAGAAATACTTTACCAATGGTCTAGCAAGCCATCTATTAGCCGAATGGTTAGGGTGGTGGCCAATAATTCAAAGGATTGCAGGTTCGTTTCCTACCATCTAAAAATAGATTTTTCATCTTTATAGTCCTTCTAAAACAGACGATAAATATCAGGTCAAAACATATATCGGCAACAACGCTTGTAGCGCAATGGCTACCGTGACCGACTGTCACGAAAAGGTTCTGGGTTCGAATCTCTTCACGTTTTTTTCTCTATTCAATTAAAGATTCAGTTTTTATTCCAACAATTCTCTAGCGCTATAAGAGAAATACTTTACCAATGGTCTAGCAAGCCATCTATTAGCCGAATGGTTAGGGTGGTGGCCAATAATTCAAAGGGTTGCAGGTTCGATTCCTACCATCTAAAAATAGATCTTTCTTCTTTATAGTACTTCTAAAACAGACGATAAATATCAGATCAAAACATATGTCGTCAACAACGCTTGTAGCGCAATGGTCACCGTGACCGACTGTGACGAAAAGGTCGTGGGTTTCGAATCTCTTCAAGTTTTTTCTCTATTCAATTAAAGATTCAGTTTTTATTCCAACAATACTCTAGCGCTATAAGAGAAATACTTTACCGATTGTCTAGCAAGCCATCTATTAGCCGAATGGTTAGGGTGGTGGCCAATAATTCAAAGGGTTGCAGGGTCGATTCCTACCATCTAAAAATACATTTTTCATCTTTATAGTCCTTCTAAAACAGACGATAAATATCAGATCAATACATATATGGGCAACAACTATTGTAGCGCAATGGTTACCGTGACCGACTGTCACGAAAAGGTTCTGGGTTCGAATCTCTTCAAGTTTTTTCTCTATTCAATTAAAAATTCAGTTTTTATTCCAACAATACTCTAGCGCTATAAGAGAAATACTTTACCAATGGTCTAGCAAGCCATCTATTAGACCAATGGTTAGGGTGGTGGCCAATAATTCAAAGGATTGCAGGTTCGATTCCTGCCATCTAAAAAAATATTTTTCATCTTTATAGTCCTTCTAAAACAGACGATAAATATCAGATCAAAACATATATCGGCAACAACGCCTGTAGCGCAATGGTTACCGTGACCGACTGTCACGAAAAGGTCCTGGGTTCGAATCTCTTCAAGTTTTTTCTCTATTCAATTAAAGATTCAGTTTTTATTCCAACAGTACTCTAGCGCTATAAGAGAAATACTTTACCAATGGTCTAGCAAACCATTTCTTAGCCGAATGGTTAGGGTGGTGGCTAATAAATAGAAGGGTTGCAGGTTCGATTCCTACCATCTATAAATAGATTTTTCATCATTATAGTCCTTCTAAAACAGACGATAAATATCAGATCAAAACATATATCGGCAACAACGCTTATAGCGCAATGGTTACCGTAACCGACTCTCGCGATAAGGACCTGGGTTCGAATCTCTTCAAGTTTTTTCTCTATTCAATTAAAGATTCACTTTTTATTCCAACAGAACTCTAGCGCTATAAGAGAAATACTTTACCAATGGTCTAGCAAGTCACTTCTTAGGCGAATGGTTAGGGTGGTGGCCAATAATTCAAAGGGTTGCAAGTTTGGTTACTACCATCTATAAATAGATTTTTCATCTTTATAGTCCTTCTAAAACAGACGATAAATATCAGATCAAAACATATTTCGGAAACAATGCTTGTGGCGCAATGGTTACCGTAACCGACTCTCGCGATAAGGACCTGGGTTCGAATCTCTTCAAGTTTTTTCTCTATTCAATTAAAGATTCACTTTTTATTCCAACAGAACTCTAGCGCTATAAGAGAAATACTTTACCAATGGTCTAGCAAGTCACTTCTTAGGCGAATGGTTAGGGTGGTAGCCAATAATTCAAAGGGTTGCAGGTACTATTCCCAACATCTAAAAATAGATTTTTCATCTTTGTAGTCCTTCTAAAACAGACGATAAATATCAGATCAAAACATATGTCGGCAACAACGCTTGTAGCGCAAAGGTTACCGTGACCGACTGTCACGAAAAGGTCCTGGCTTCGAATCTCTTCAAGTTTTTTCTCTATTCAATTAAAGATTCAGTTTTTATTCCAACAATACTCTAGCGCTATAAGAGAATTACTTTACCAATGGTCTAGCAAGCCATCTATTAGCCGAATGGTCAGGGTGGTGGCCGATAATTCAAAGGGTTGCAGGTTCGATTCCTACCATCTAAAAATAGATTTTTCATCTTTATAGTCCTTCTAAAGCAGAGGATAAATATCAGATTAAAACAGTAATCAGCAACAACGCTTGTAGCTCAATGGTTAGCTTGACCGACTGTCGCGAAAGGGTCCTATGTCGAATCTCGTTAAGTTTTTTCTCTATTCAATTAAACATTCAGTTTTTATTCCAAGGGTACTCTAGCGGTATAAGAGGAATACTTTACCAATGGTCTAGCAAGCCATTTCTTAGCCAAATGGTTAGGGTGGTGGACAATAATTCAAAGGGTTGCAGGTTCGAATCCTACCATCGAAAAATAGATCTTTCATTTTTATAGTCCTTCTAAAGCAGAGTATAAATATCAGATTAAAACAGATATCAGCAACAAGGTTATAGCGCTATGGTTACCGTGACCGACTGTCACGAAAAGGTCCTGGGTTCGAATCTCTTCAAGTTTTTCTCTAATCAATTAAGGATTCAGTTTTTATTCCAACAGTACTCTAGCGCTATAAGAGAAATACGTTACCAGTGGTCTAGCAAACCATCTATTAGCCGAATGGTTAGGGTGGTGGCTAATAATTCAAAGGGTTGCAGGTTCGATTCCTACCATCTAAAAATAGACTTTTCATCTTTATAGTCCTTCTAAAACAGACGATAAATATCAGATCAAAACTTATTTCGACAACAACGCTTGTAGCACAATGGTTAACGTGATCGACTCTCGCGAAAAGGACCTGGGTTCGAATCTCTTCAAGTATTTTCTCTATTCAAGTAAAGATTCAGGTTTTATTCCAACAATACTCTAGCGCTATAAGAGAAATACTTTACCAATGGTCTAGCAAGCCATCTATTAGCCGAATGGTTAGGGTGGTGGCCAATAATTCAAAGGGTTGCAGGTTCGAATAATACCATCTAAAATAGATTTTTCATCTTTATAGTCCTTCTAAAACAGACGATAAATATCAGATCAAAACATATATCGGCAACAACGCTTGTAGCGCAATGGTTACCGTGACCGACTGTCACGAAAAGGTCCTGGGTTCGAATCTCTTCAAGTTTTTTCTCTATTCAATTAAAGATTCAGTTTTTATTCCAACAATATTCTAGCGCTATAAGAGAAATACTTTACCAATGGTCTATCAAGCCATTTCTTAGCCGAATGGTTAGGGTGGTTCCCAATAAATAAAAGGGTTGCAGGTGGATTCCTACCATCTAAAAATACATTTTTCATCTTTATAGTCCTTCTAAAACACACGATAAATATCAGATCAAAACATATGTCGGCAACAAGGCTTGTAGCGCAATGGTTACCGTGACCGACTGTCACGAAAAGGTCCTGGGTTCGAATCTCTTCAAGTTTTTCTTTATTCAATTAAAGATTCGGTTTTTATTCCAACAGTACTCTAGCGCTATAAGGGAAATACTTTACCAATTGTCTAGCTAGCCATCTATTAGCCGAATGGTTAGGGTGGTGTCCAATAATTCAAAGGTTTGCAGGTTCGATTCCTACCATCTAAAAATAGATTTTTCATCTTTATAGTCCTTCTAAAGCAGAGGATAAATATCAGATCAAAACAGATATCAGCAGCAGCGCTTGTAGCGCAATGGTTACCGCGACTGACTCTCGCGAAAAGGTCCTGGGTTCGAATCTCTTCAAGTTTTTCTCTATTCAATTAAGGATTCAGTTTTTATTCCAACAGTACTCTAGCGCTATAAGAGAAATATTTTACCAATGGTCTAGCAAACCATTTCTTAGCCGAATGGTTAGGGTGGTGGCTAATAAATAAAAGGGTTGCAGGTTCGATTCCTGCCATCTATAAACAGATTTTTCATCTTTATAGTCCTTCTAAAACAGACGATAAATATCAGATCAAAACATATATCGGCAATCACGCTTGTAGCGCAATGGTTACCGTAACCGACTCTCGCGATAAGGACCTGGGTTCGAATCTCTTCAAGTTTTTTCTCTATTTAATTAAAGATTCACTTTTTTTTTCCAACAGAACTCTAGCGCTATAAGAGAAATACTTTACCAATGGTCTAGCAAGTCATTTCTTAGCCGTATGGTTAGGTTGGTGGCCAATAATTCAAAGCGATGCAGGTTCGATTCCTACCATCTAAAAATAGATCTTTCATCTTTATAGTCCTTCTAAAACAGACGATAAATATCGGATCAAAACATATATCGGCAGCAACGCTTGTAGCGCAATGGTTACCGTGACCGACTCTCGCGAAAAGGTCCTGGGTTCGAATCTCTTCAAGTTTTTTCTCTATTCAATGAAAGATTCAGTTTTTATTCCAACAGTACTCTAGTGCTATAAGAGAAATACTTTACCAATGGTCTAGCAAGTCATTTCTTAGCCGAATGGTTAGGGTGGTGGCCAATAATTCAAAGGGTTGCAGGTTCGATTCCTACCATCTAAAAATAGATTTTTCATCTTTATAGTCCTTCTAAAACAGACGATAAATATCAGATCAAAACATATCTCGGCAACAACGCTTGTAGCGCAATGGTTACCGTGACCGACTGTCACGAAAAGATCCTGGGTTCGAACCTCTTCATGTTTTTTCTCTATTCAATTAAAGATTCAGTTTTTATTCCAACAATTCTCTAGCGCTTTAAGAGAAATACTTTACCAATGGTCTAGCAAGCCATCTATTAGCCGAATGGTTAGAGTAGTGGCCAATAATTCAAAGGGTTGCAGGTTCGATTCCTACCATCTAAAAATAGAATTTTCATCTTTATAGTCCTTCTAAAACAGACGATAAATATCAGATCAAAACATATATCGGCAACAACGCTTGTAGCGCAATGGCTACCGTGACCGACTGTCACGAAAAGGTTCTGGGTTCGAATCTCTTCAAGTTTTTTCTCTATTCAATTAAAGATTCAGTTTTTATTCCAACAATTCTCTAGTGCTATAAGAGAAATACTTTACCAACAGTCTAGCAAGCCATCTATTAGCCGAATGGTTAGGGTGGTGGCCAATAATTCAAAGGATTGCAGGTTCGATTCCTACCATCTAAAAATAGATTTTTCATCTTCATAGTCCTTCTAAAACAGACGATAAATATCAGATCAAAACATATATCGGCAACAACGCTTGTAGCGCAATGGTTACCGTGACCGACTGTCACGAAAAGGTCCTGGGTTCGAATCTCTTCAAGTTTTTTCTCTATTCAATTAAATATTCAGTTTTTATTCCAACAGTACTCTAGCGCTATAAGGGAAATACTTTACCAATTGTCTAGCTAGCCATCTATTAGCCGAATGGTTAGGGTGGTGTCCAATAATTCAAAGGTTTGCAGGTTCGATTCCTACCATCTAAAAATAGATTTTTCATCTTTATAGTCCTTCTAAAGCAGAGGATAAATATCAGATCAAAACAAATATCAGCAGCAACGCTTGTAGCGCAATGGTTACCGCGACTGACTCTCGCGAAAAGGTCCTGGGTTCGAATCTCTTCAAGTTTTTCTCTATTCAATTAAGGATTCAGTTTTTATTCCAACAGTACTCTAGCGCTATAAGAGAAATCTTTTACCAATGGTCTAGCAAACCATTTCTTAGCCGAATGGTTAGGTTGGTGGCTAATAAATAAAAGGGTTGCAGGTTCGATTCCTACCATCTATAAATAGATTTTTCATCTTTATAGTCCTTCTAAAACAGACGATAAATATCAGATCAAAACATATATCGGCAACAACGCTTGTAGCGCAATGGTTACCGTAACCGACTCTCGCGATAAGGACCTGGGATCGAATCTCTTCAAGTTTTTTCTCTATTCAATTAAAAATTCACTTTTTATTCCAACAGAACTCTAGCGCTATAAGAGAAATACTTTACCAATGGTCTAGCAAGCCATTTCTTAGCCGAATGGTTAGGGTGGTGGCCAATAAATATAAGGGTTGCAGCTGGATTCCCCCTATCTAAAAATACATTTTTCATCTTTATAGTCCTTCTAAAACAGACGATAAATATCAGATCAAAACATATATCGGCAACCACGCTTGTAGCGCAATGGTTACCGTAACCGACTCTCGCGATAAGGACCTGGGTTCGAATCTCTTCAAGTTTTTTCTCTATTCAATTAAAAATTCACTTTTTATTCCAGCAGAACTCTAGCGCTATAAGAGAAATACTTTACCAATGGTCTAGCAAGTCATTTCTTAGCCGTATGGTTAGGGTGGTGGCCAATAATTCAAAGCGATGCAGGTTCGATTCCTACCATCTAAAAATAGATTTTTCATCTTTATAGTCCTTCTAAAACAGACGATAAATATCAGATCAAAACATATATCGGCAACCACGCTTGTAGCGCAATGGTTACCGTAACCGACTCTCGCGATAAGGTCCTGGGTTCGAATCTCTTCAAGTTTTTTCTCTATTCAATGAAAGATTCAGTTTTTATTCCAACAATTCTCTAGCGCTATAAGAGAAATACTTTACCAATGGTCTAGCAAGCCATCTATTAGCCGAATGGTTAGGGTGGTGGCCAATAATTCAAAGGATTGCAGGTTCGATTCCTACCATCTAAAAATAGATTTTTCATCTTTATAGTCCTTTTAAAACAGACGATAAATATCAGATCAAAACATATATCGGCAACAACGCTTGTAGCGCAATGGCTACCGTGACCGACTGTCACGAAAAGGTTCTGGGTTCGAATCTCTTCACGTTTTTTCTCTATTCAATTAAAGATTCAGTTTTTATTCCAACAATTCTCTAGCGCTATAAGAGAAATACTTTACCAATGGTCTAGCAAGCCATCTATTAGCCGAATGGTTAGGGTGGTGGCCAATAATTCAAAGGGTTGCAGGTTCGATTCCTACCATCTAAAAATAGATTTTTCATCTTTATAGTCCTTCTAAAACAGACGATAAATATCAGATCAAAACATATGTCGTCAACAACGTTTATAGCGCAATGGTCACCGTGACCGACTGTGACGAAAAGGTCGTGGGTTTCGAATCTCTTCAAGTTTTTTCTCTATTCAATTAAAGATTCAGTTTTTATTCCAACAATACTCTAGCGCTATAAGAGAAATACTTTACCGATTGTCTAGCAAGCCATCTATTAGCCGAATGGTTAGGGTGGTGGCCAATAATTCAAAGGGTTGCAGGGTCGATTCCTACCATCTAAAAATACATTTTTCATCTTTATAGTCCTTCTAAAACAGACGATAAATATCAGATCAAAACATATATCGGCAACAACTCTTGTAGCGCAATGGTTACCGTGACCGACTGTCACGAAAAGGTTCTGGGTTCGAATCTCTTCAAGTTTTTTCTCTATTCAATTAAAAATTCAGTTTTTATTCCAACAATACTCTAGCGCTATAAGAGAAATACTTTACCAATGGTCTACCAAGCCATCTATTAGCCGAATGGTTAGGGTGGTGGCCAATAATTCAAAGGATTGCAGGTTCGATTCCTGCCATCTAAAAAAATATTTTTCATCTTTATACTCCTTCTAAAACAGACGATAAATATCAGATCAAAACATATATCGGCAACAACGCTTGTAGCGCAATGGTTACCGTGACCGACTGTCACGAAAAGGTCCTGGGTTCGAATCTCTTCAAGTTTTTTCTCTATTCAATTAAAGATTCAGTTTTTATTCCAACAGTACTCTAGCGCTATTAGAGAAATACTTTACCAATGGTCTAGCAAGTCATTTCTTAGCCGAATGGTTAGGGTGGTGGCCAATAATTCAAAGGGTTGCAAGTTCGGTTACTACCATCTATAAATAGATTTTTCATCTTTATAGTCCTTCTAAAACAGACGATAAATATCAGATCAAAACATATTTCGGCAACAATGCTTGTGGCGCAATGGTTACCGTGACCGACTCTCGCGAAAAGGACCTGGGTTCGAATCTCTTCAAGTTTTTTCTCTATTCAATTAAAGATTCAGTTTTTATTCCAACAGTACTCTAGCGCTATTAGAGAAATACTTTACCAATGGTATAGCAAGTCATTTCTTAGCCGAATGGTTAGGGTGGTGGCCAATAATTCAAAGGGTTGCAGGTTCGATTCCTACCACCTAAAAATAGATTTTTCATTTTTATAGTCCTTTCAAAACAGACGATAAATATCAGATCAAAACATATATCGGCAACAACGCTTGTAGCGCAATGGTTACCGTGACCGACTGTCACGAAAATTTCCTGGGTTCGAATCTCTTCAAGTTTCTTCTCTATTCAATTAAAGATTCAGTTTTTATTCCAACAATACTCTAGCGCTATAAGAGAAATACTTTACCAATGGTCTAGCAAGCCATGTATTAGCTGAATGATTAGGGTGATGGCCAATAATTCAAAGGGTTGCATGTTCGATTCCTACCATCTAAAAAATAGAATTTTCATCTATATAGTCCTTCTAAAACAGACGATAAATATCAGATCAAAACATATATCGGCAACAACGCTTGTAGGGCAATGGTTACCGTGACCGACTGTCATGAAAGGCTCCTGGGTTCTAATCTCTTCAAGTTTTTTCTCTATTCAATTAAAGATTCAGTTTTTATTCCAACAATACTCTAGCGCTATAAGAGAAATACTTTACCGATTGTCTAGCAAGCCATCTATTAGCCGAATGGTTAGGGTGGTGGCCAATAATTCAAAGGGTTGCAGGTTCGATACCTACCATCTAAAAATAGACTTTTCATCTTTATAGTCCTTCTAAAACAGACGATAAATATCAGATCAAAACATATTTCGACAACAACGCTTGTAGCGCAATGGTTGCCGTGATCGACTCTCGCGAAAAGGACCTGGGTTCGAATCTCTTCAAGTTTTTTCTCTATTCAATTAAAGATTCAGTTTTTATTCCAACAGTACTCTAGCGCTATAAGAGAAATACTTTACCAATGGTCCAGCAAGCCATTTCCTAGCCGAACGGTTAGGGTGATGGCCAGTAATTCAAAGGGTTGCAAGTTTGATTCCTACCATTTAAAAATAGATTTTTCATCTTTATAGTCCTTCTAAAACAGACGATAAATATCAGATCAAAACATATATCGGCAACAACGCTTGTAGGGCAATGGTTACCGTGACCGACTGTCATGAAAGGCTCCTGGGTTCTAATCTCTTCAAGTTTTTTCTCTATTCAAGTAAAGATTCAGGTTTTATTCCAACAATACTCTAGCGCTATAAGAGAAATACTTTACCAATGGTCTAGCAAGCCATCTATTAGCCGAATGGTTAGGGTGGTGGCCAATAAATCAAAGGGTTGCAAGTTCGAATAATACCATCTAAAAATAGATTTTTCATCTTTATAGTCCTTCTAAAACAGACGATAAATATCAGATCAAAACATATATTGGCAACAACGCTTGTAGCGCAATGGTTACCGCGACCGACTGTCACGAAAAGGTCCTGGGTTCGAATCTCTTCAAGTTTTTTCTCTATTCAATTAAAGATTCAGTTTTTATCCCAACAATACTCTAGCGCTATAAGAGAAATACTTTACGATTGGTCTAGCAAGCCATCTATTAGCCGAATGGTTAGGGTGGTGGCCAATAATTCAAAGGTTTGCAGGTTCGATACCTACCATCTAAAAATAGACTTTTAATCTTTATAGTCCTTCTAAAACAGCCGATAAATATCAGATCAAAACATATTTCGACAACAACGCTTGTAGCGCAATGGTTAACATGATCGACTCTCGCGAAAAGGACCTGGGTTCGAATCTCTTCAAGTTTTTTCTCTATTCAATTAGGGATTCAGTTTTTATTCCAACAGTACTCTAGAGCTATAAGAGAAATACTTTACCATTGGTCTAGCAAGCCATCTATTAGCCGAATGGTTAGGGTGGTGGCCAATAATTCAAAGGGTTGCAGGTTCGATTCCTACCATCTAAAAATAGATTTTTCATCTTTATAATCCTTCTAAAACAGACGATAAATATCAGATCAAAACATATATTGGCAACAACGCTTGTAGCGCAATGGTTACCGTGACAGACTGTGACGAAAAGGTCCTGGGTTCGAATCTCTTCAAGTTTTTTCTCTATTCAATTAAGGATTCACTTTTTATTCCAACAGAACTCTAGCGCTATAAGAGAAATACTTTACCAATGGTCTAGCAAGCCATCTATTAGCCGAATGGTTAGGGTGGTGGCCAATAATTCAAAGGGTTGCAGGTTCGATTGCTACCATCTAAAAATAGATTTTTCATCTTTATAGTCCTTCTAAAACAGACGATAAATATCAGATCAAAACATACATCGGCAACAACGCTTGTAGCGCAACGGTTAGCGTGACCGACTGTCGCGAAAGGGTCCTTTGTCGAATCTCGTCAAGTTTTTTCTCCATTCAATTAAACATTCAGTTTTTACTCCAAGGGTACTCTAGCGGTATAAGAGGAATACTTTACCAATTATCTGGCAAACCATTTGTTAGCCCAATGGTTAGGGTGGTGGCCAGTAATTCAAAGGGTTGTAGGTTCGATTCCTACCATCTAAAAATATATTTTTCATCTTTATAGTCCTTCTAAAACAGACGATAAACATCAGATCAAAACATATATCGGCAACAACGCTTGTAGCGCAATGGTTACCGTGACCGGCTGTCACGAAAAGGTCCTGGGTTCGAATCTCTTCCAGTTTTTTCTCTATTCAATTAAAGATTCAGTTTTTATTCCAACAATACTCTAGCGCTATAAGAGAAATACTTTACCAATGGTCTAGCAAGCCATCTATTAGCCGATTGGTTAGGGTGGTGGCCAATAATTCAAAGGGTTGTAGGTTCGATTCCTACCATCTAAAAATAGATTTTAATCTTTATAGTCCTTCTAAAACAGACGATAAATATCAGGTCCAAACATATATCTGCAACAACGCTTGTAGCGCAATGGTTACCGTGACCGACTGTCACGAAAAGGTCCTGGGTACGAATCTCTTCAAGCTTTTTCTCTATTCAAATAAGGATTCAATTTTTATTCCAACAATACTCTAGCGCTATAAGAGAAATACTTTACCAATGGTCTAGCAAGCCATCTATTAGCCGAATGGTTAGGGTGGTGGCCAATAATTCAAAGGGTTGCAGGTTCGATTCCTACCATCTAAAAATAGAATTTTCATCTTTATAGTCCTTCTAAAACAGACGATAAATATCAGATTAAAACAGATATCAGCAACAACGCTTGTAGCGAAATGGTTAGCGTGACCGACTGTCGCGAAAAGGTCCTATGTCGAATCTCGTTAAGTTCTTTCTCTATTCAATTAAACATTCAGTTTTTATTCCAAGGGTACTCTAGCGGTATAAGAGGAATACTTTACCAATGGTCTAGCAAGCCATTTCTTAGCCAAATGGGTAGGGTGTTGGACAATAACTCAAAGGGTTGCAGGTTCGATCCTACCATCGAAAAATACATTTTTCATTTTTATAGTCCTTCTAAAGCAGAGGCTAAATATCAGATTACAACAGATATCAGCAACAACGCTTGTAGCGCAATGGGTACCGTGACTGACACTCGCGAAAAGATCCTGGGTTCGAATCTCTTCAAGTTTTTCTCTAATCAATTAAGGATTCAGTTTTTATTCCAACAGTACTCTAGCGCTATAAGAGAAATACTTTACCATTGGGCTAGCAAGCCATCTATTAGCCGAATGGTTAGGGTGGTGGCCAATAATTCAAAGGGTTGCAGGTTCGATACCTACCATCTAAAAATAGACTTTTCATCTTTATAGTCCTTCTAAAACAGACGATAAATATCAGATCAAAACATATTTCGACAACAACGCTTGTAGCGCAATGGTTACCGTGATCGACTCTCGCGAAAAGGACCTGGGTTCGAATCTCTTCAAGTTTTTTCTCTATTCAATTAAAGATTCAGTTTTTATTCCAACAGTACTCTAGCGCTATAAGAGAAATACTTTACCAATGGTCCAGCAAGCCATTTCCTAGCCGAATGGTTAGGGTGATGGCCAGTAATTCAAAGGGTTGCAAGTTTGATTCCTACCATTTAAAAATAGATTTTTCATCTTTATAGTCCTTCTAAAACAGACGATAAATATCAGATCAAAACATATATCGGCAACAACGCTTGTAGGGCAATGGTTACCGTGACCGACTGTCATGAAAGGCTCCTGGGTTCTAATCTCTTCAAGTTTTTTCTCTATTCAAGTAAAGATTCAGGTTTTATTCCAACAATACTCTAGCGCTATAAGAGAAATACTTTACCAATGGTCTAGCAAGCCATCTATTAGCCGAATGGTTAGGGTGGTGGCCAATAAATCAAAGGGTTGCAAGTTCGAATAATACCATCTAAAAATAGATTTTTCATCTTTATAGTCCTTCTAAAACAGACGATAAATATCAGATCAAAACATATATTGGCAACAACGCTTGTAGCGCAATGGTTACCGCGACCGACTGTCACGAAAAGGTCCTGGGTTCGAATCTCTTCAAGTTTTTTCTCTATTCAATTAAAGATTCAGTTTTTATCCCAACAATACTCTAGCGCTATAAGAGAAATACTTTACCATTGGTCTAGCAAGCCATCTATTAGCCGAATGGTTAGGGTGGTGGCCAATAATTCAAAGGGTTGCAGGTTCGATTCCTACCATCTAAAAATAGATTTTTCATCTTTATAATCCTTCTAAAACAGACGATAAATATCAGATCAAAACATATATTGGCAACAACGCTTGTAGCGCAATGGTTACCGTGACAGACTGTGACGAAAAGGTCCTGGGTTCGAATCTCTTCAAGTTTTTTCTCTATTCAATTAAGGATTCACTTTTTATTCCAACAGAACTCTAGCGCTATAAGAGAAATACTTTACCAATGGTCTAGCAAGCCATCTATTAGCCGAATGGTTAGGGTGGTGGCCAATAATTCAAAGGGTTGCAGGTTCGATTGCTACCATCTAAAAATAGATTTTTCATCTTTATAGTCCTTCTAAAACAGACGATAAATATCAGATCAAAACATACATCGGCAACAACGCTTGTAGCGCAACGGTTAGCGTGACCGACTGTCGCGAAAGGGTCCTTTGTCGAATCTCGTCAAGTTTTTTCTCCATTCAATTAAACATTCAGTTTTTACTCCAAGGGTACTCTAGCGGTATAAGAGGAATACTTTACCAATGGTCTGGCAAACCATTTGTTAGCCCAATGGTTAGGGTGGTGGCCAGTAATTCAAAGGGTTGTAGGTTCGATTCCTACCATCTAAAAATATATTTTTCATCTTTATAGTCCTTCTAAAACAGACGATAAACATCAGATCAAAACATATATCGGCAACAACGCTTGTAGCGCAATGGTTACCGTGACCGGCTGTCACGAAAAGGTCCTGGGTTCGAATCTCTTCCAGTTTTTTCTCTATTCAATTAAAGATTCAGTTTTTATTCCAACAATACTCTAGCGCTATAAGAGAAATACTTTACCAATGGTCTAGCAAGCCATCTATTAGCCGATTGGTTAGGGTGGTGGCCAATAATTCAAAGGGTTGTAGGTTCGATTCCTACCATCTAAAAATAGATTTTAATCTTTATAGTCCTTCTAAAACAGACGATAAATATCATGTCCAAACATATATCTGCAACAACGCTTGTAGCGCAATGGTTACCGTGACCGACTGTCACGAAAAGGTCCTGGGTACGAATCTCTTCAAGCTTTTTCTCTATTCAAATAAGGATTCAATTTTTATTCCAACAATACTCTAGCGCTATAAGAGAAATACTTTACCAATGGTCTAGCAAGCCATCTATTAGCCGAATGGTTAGGGTGGTGGCCAATAATTCAAAGGGTTGCAGGTTCGATTCCTACCATCTAAAAATAGAATTTTCATCTTTATAGTCCTTCTAAAACAGACGATAAATATCAGATTAAAACAGATATCAGCAACAACGCTTGTAGCGAAATGGTTAGCGTGACCGACTGTCGCGAAAAGGTCCTATGTCGAATCTCGTTAAGTTCTTTCTCTATTCAATTAAACATTCAGTTTTTATTCCAAGGGTACTCTAGCGGTATAAGAGGAATACATTACCAATGGTCTAGCAAGCCATTTCTTAGCCAAATGGGTAGGGTGTTGGACAATAAATCAAAGGGTTGCAGGTTCGATCCTACCATCGAAAAATACATTTTTCATTTTTATAGTCCTTCTAAAGCAGAGGATAAATATCAGATTACAACAGATATCAGCAACAACGCTTGTAGCGCAATGGGTACCGTGACTGACACTCGCGAAAAGATCCTGGGTTCGAATCTCTTCAAGTTTTTCTCTAATCAATTAAGGATTCAGTTTTTATTCCAACAGTACTCTAGCGCTATAAGAGAAATACTTTACCATTGGGCTAGCAAGCCATTTCTTAGCCGAATGGTTAGGGTGGTGGCCAATAATTCAAAGGGATGCAGGTTCGATTCCTACCATCTAAAAATCGATTTTTCATCTTTAGAGTCCTTCTAAAACAGACGATAAATATCACATGAAATATATATTGGCAACAACGCCTGTAGCGCAATGGTTACCTTGACCTACTGTCACGAAAAGGTCCTGGGTTCGAATCTGTTCAAGTTTTTTCTCTATTCAATTAAGGATCCGGTTTTTATTCCAACAATACTCTAGCGCTATAAGAGAAATACTTTACCTATGGTCTAGCAAGCCATCTATTAGCCGAATGGTTAGGGTGGTGGCCAATAATTCAAAGGGTTGCAGGTTCGATTCCTACCATCTAAAAATAGATTTTTGATCTTTATAGTCCTTCTAAAACAGACGATAAATATCAGATCAAAACGTATATCGGCAACAACTCTGGTAGCGCAATGGTTACCGTGACCGACTGTCACGAAAAGGTCCTGGGTTCGAATCTCTTCAAGTTTTTTCTCTATTCAATTAAGGATTCAGTTTTTATTCCAACAATACTCTAGCGCTATAAGAGAAATACTTTACCGATCGTCTAGCAAGTCATCTATTAGCCGAATGGTTAAGGTGGTGGCCAATAATTCAAAGGGTTGCAGGTTCGATTCCTACCATCTAAAAATAGATTTTTCATCTTTATAGTCCTTTTAAAGCAGAGGATAAATATCAGATTAAAACAGTTATCAGCAACAACGCTTGTAGCGCAATGGTTAGCGTGACCGACTGTCGCGAAAGGGTCCTATGTCGAATCTCGTTAAGTTTTTTCTCAATTCAATTAAACATTCAGTTTTTATTCCAAGGGTACTCTAGCGGTATAAGAGGAATACTTTACCAATAGTCTAGCAAGTTATTTCTTAGCCAAAGGGGTAGGGTGGTGGACAACAACTCAAAGGGTTGCAGGTTCCAATCCTACCATCGAAAAATAAATTTTTCATCTTTATAGTCCTTCTAAAGCAGAGGATAAATATCAGATTAAAACACATATCAGCAACAACGCTTGTAGCGCAATGGTTACCGTTACCGACTGTCACGAAAACGTCCTGTGTTCGAATCTCTTCAAGTTTTTCTCTAATCAATTAAGGATTCAGTTTTTATTCCAACAGTACTCTAGCGCTATAAGAGAAATGCTTTACCAATGGTCTAGCAAGCCATTTCTTAGCCGAATAGTTAGGGTGGTGGCCAATAATTCAAAGGGTTGCAGGTTCGATTCCTACCATCTAAAAATAGATTTTTCATCTTTATAGTCCTTCTAAAACAGACGATAAATATAAGATCAAAACATATATCGGCAACAACGCTTGTAGCGCAATGGTTACCGTGACCGACTGTCACGAAAAGGTCTTGGTTTCGAATGTCTTCAAATTTTTTCTCTATTCAATTAAAGATTCAGTTTTTATTCCAACAATACCCTAGCGCTATAAGACAAAATACTTTACCAATGGTCTAGCAAGCCATCTATTAGCCGAATGTTTAGGGTGATGGCCAATAATTCAAAGGGTTGCAGGTTCGAATAATACCATCGAAAAATAGATTTTTCATCTTTGTAACCCTTCTAAAGCATATGATATATATCAGATTAAAACAGATATCAGCAACAACGCTTGTAGCGCAATGGTTACCGTGACCGACTCTCGCGAAAAGGTCCTGGGTTCGAATCTCTTCAAGTTTTTCTCTATTCAATTAAGGATTCAGTTTTTATTCCAACAGTACTCTAGCGCTATAAGAGAAATATTTTACCAATGGTCTAGCAAGCCATTTCTTAGCCGAATGGTTAAGGTAGTGGCCAATAATTCAAAGGGTTGCAGGTTCGATACCTACCATCTAAAAATAGATTTTTCATCTTTATAGTCCTTCTAAAACCGACGATAAATATCAGATCAAAACATATATCGGCAACAACGCTTGTAGCGCAATGGTTACCGTGACCGACTCACGCGAAAAGGACCTGGGTTTGAATGTCTTCAAGTTTTTTCTCTATTCAATTAAAGATTCAGTTTTTATTCCAACAATACTCTAGCGCTATAAGAGAAATACTTTACCAATGGTCTAGCAAGCCATCTATTAGCCGAATGGTTAGGGTGGTGGCCAATAATTCAAAGGGTTGCAGGTTCGATACCTACCATCTAAAAATAGACTTTTCATCTTTATAGTCCTTCTAAGACAGACGATAAATATCAGATCAAAACATATATCGGCAACAACGCTTGTAGTGCAATGGTTACCGTAACCGACTGTGACGAAAAGGTCCTGGGTTCGAATCTCTCCAAGTTTTTTCTCTATTCAATTAAATATTCAGTTTTTATTCCAACAATACTCTAGCGCTATAAGAGAAATACTATACCAATGGTCTAGCAAGCCATCTATTAGCCGAATGGTTAGGGTGGTGGCCAATAATTCAAAGGGTTGCAGGTTCGATTCCTACCATCTAAAAATAGATTTTTCATCTTTATAGTCCTTCTAAAACAGACGATAAATATCAGATCAAAACATATTTCGACAACAACGCTTGTAGCGCAATGGTTAACATGATCGACTCTCGCGAAAAGGACCTGGGTTCGAATCTCTTCAAGTTTTTTCTCTATTCAATTAGGGATTCAGTTTTTATTCCAACAGTACTCTAGCGCTATAAGAGAAATACTTTACCATTGGTCTAGCAAGCCATCTATTAGCCGAATGGTTAGGGTGGTGGCCAATAATTCAAAGGGTTGCAGGTTCGATTCCTACCATCTAAAAATAGATTTTTCATCTTTATAATCCTTCTAAAACAGACGATAAATATCAGATCAAAACATATATTGGATACAACGCTTGTAGCGCAATGGTTACCGTGACAGACTGTGACGAAAAGGTCCTGGGTTCGAATCTCTTCAAGTTTTTTCTCTATTCAATTAAGGATTCACTTTTTATTCCAACAGAACTCTAGCGCTATAAGAGAAATACTTTACCAATGGTCTAGCAAGCCATCTATTAGCCGAATGGTTAGGGTGGTGGCCAATAATTCAAAGGGTTGCAGGTTCGATTGCTACCATCTAAAAATAGATTTTTCATCTTTATAGTCCTTCTAAAACAGACGATAAATATCAGATCAAAACATACATCGGCAACAACGCTTGTAGCGCAACGGTTAGCGTGACCGACTGTCGCGAAAGGGTCCTTTGTCGAATCTCGTCAAGTTTTTTCTCCATTCAATTAAACATTCAGTTTTTACTCCAAGGGTACTCTAGCGGTATAAGAGGAATACTTTACCAATTATCTGGCAAACCATTTGTTAGCCCAATGGTTAGGGTGGTGGCCAGTAATTCAAAGGGTTGTAGGTTCGATTCCTACCATCTAAAAATATATTTTTCATCTTTATAGTCCTTCTAAAACAGACGATAAACATCAGATCAAAACATATATCGGCAACAACGCTTGTAGCGCAATGGTTACCGTGACCGGCTGTCACGAAAAGGTCCTGGGTTCGAATCTCTTCCAGTTTTTTCTCTATTCAATTAAAGATTCAGTTTTTATTCAAACGATACTCTAGCGCTATAAGAGAAATACTTTACCAATGGTCTAGCAAGCCATCTATTAGCCGATTGGTTAGGGTGGTGGCCAATAATTCAAAGGGTTGTAGGTTCGATTCCTACCATCTAAAAATAGATTTTAATCTTTATAGTCCTTCTAAAACAGACGATAAATATCAGGTCCAAACATATATCTGCAACAACGCTTGTAGCGCAATGGTTACCGTGACCGACTGTCACGAAAAGGTCCTGGGTACGAATCTCTTCAAGCTTTTTCTCTATTCAAATAAGGATTCAATTTTTATTCCAACAATACTCTAGCGCTATAAGAGAAATACTTTACCAATGGTCTAGCAAGCCATCTATTAGCCGAATGGTTAGGGTGGTGGCCAATAATTCAAAGGGTTGCAGGTTCGATTCCTACCATCTAAAAATAGAATTTTCATCTTTATAGTCCTTCTAAAACAGACGATAAATATCAGATTAAAACAGATATCAGCAACAACGCTTGTAGCGAAATGGTTAGCGTGACCGACTGTCGCGAAAAGGTCCTATGTCGAATCTCGTTAAGTTCTTTCTCTATTCAATTAAACATTCAGTTTTTATTCCAAGGGTACTCTAGCGGTATAAGAGGAATACTTTACCAATGGTCTAGCAAGCCATTTCTTAGCCAAATGGGTAGGGTGTTGGACAATAACTCAAAGGGTTGCAGGTTCGATCCTACCATCGAAAAATACATTTTTCATTTTTATAGTCCTTCTAAAGCAGAGGCTAAATATCAGATTACAACAGATATCAGCAACAACGCTTGTAGCGCAATGGGTACCGTGACTGACACTCGCGAAAAGATCCTGGGTTCGAATCTCTTCAAGTTTTTCTCTAATCAATTAAGGATTCAGTTTTTATTCCAACAGTACTCTAGCGCTATAAGAGAAATACTTTACCATTGGGCTAGCAAGCCATCTATTAGCCGAATGGTTAGGGTGGTGGCCAATAATTCAAAGGGTTGCAGGTTCGATACCTACCATCTAAAAATAGACTTTTCATCTTTATAGTCCTTCTAAAACAGACGATAAATATCAGATCAAAACATATTTCGACAACAACGCTTGTAGCGCAATGGTTACCGTGATCGACTCTCGCGAAAAGGACCTGGGTTCGAATCTCTTCAAGTTTTTTCTCTATTCAATTAAAGATTCAGTTTTTATTCCAACAGTATTCTAGCGCTATAAGAGAAATACTTTACCAATGGTCCAGCAAGCCATTTCCTAGCCGAATGGTTAGGGTGATGGCCAGTAATTCAAAGGGTTGCAAGTTTGATTCCTACCATTTAAAAATAGATTTTTCATCTTTATAGTCCTTCTAAAACAGACGATAAATATCAGATCAAAACATATATCGGCAACAACGCTTGTAGGGCAATGGTTACCGTGACCGACTGTCATGAAAGGCTCCTGGGTTCTAATCTCTTCAAGTTTTTTCTCTATTCAAGTAAAGATTCAGGTTTTATTCCAACAATACTCTAGCGCTATAAGAGAAATACTTTACCAATGGTCTAGCAAGCCATCTATTAACCGAATGGTTAGGGTGGTGGCCAATAAATCAAAGAGTTGCAAGTTCGAATAATACCATCTAAAAATAGATTTTTCATCTTTATAGTCCTTCTAAAACAGACGATAAATATCAGATCAAAACATATATTGGCAACAACGCTTGTAGCGCAATGGTTACCGCGACCGACTGTCACGAAAAGGTCCTGGGTTCGAATCTCTTCAAGTTTTTTCTCTATTCAATTAAAGATTCAGTTTTTATCCCAACAATACTCTAGCGCTATAAGAGAAATACTTTACGATTGGTCTAGCAAGCCATCTATTAGCCGAATGGTTAGGGTGGTGGCCAATAATTCAAAGGTTTGCAGGTTCGATACCTACCATCTAAAAATAGACTTTTAATCTTTATAGTCCTTCTAAAACAGCCGATAAATATCAGATCAAAACATATTTCGACAACAACGCTTGTAGCGCAATGGTTAACATGATCGACTCTCGCGAAAAGGACCTGGGTTCGAATCTCTTCAAGTTTTTTCTCTATTCAATTAGGGATTCAGTCTTTATTCCAACAGTACTCTAGCGCTATAAGAGAAATACTTTACCAATGGTCTAGCAAGCCATTTCTTAGCCGAATGCTTAGGGTGGTGGCCAGTAATTCAAAGGGTTGCAAGTTTGATTCCTACCATTTAAAAATAGATTTTTCATCTTTATAGTCCTTCTAAAACAGACGATAAATATCAGATCAAAACATATATCGGCAACAACGCTTGTAGCGCAATGGTTACCGTGACCGACTGTCACGAAAGGGTCCTGGGTTCGAATCTCTTCAAGTTTTTTCTCTATTCAAGTAAAGATTCAGGTTTTATTCCAACAATACTCTAGCGCTATAAGAGAAATACTTTACCAATGGTATAGCAAGCCATCTATTAGCCGAATGGTTAGGGTGGTGGCCAATAATTCAAAGGGTTGCAGGTTCGAATAATACCATCTAAAAATAGATTTTTCATCTTTATAGTCCTTCTAAAACAGACGATAAATATCAGATCAAAACATATATCGGCAACAACGCTTGTAGCGCAATGGTTACCGTGACCGACTGTGACGAAAAGGTCCTGGGTTCGAATCTCTTCAAGTTTTTTCTCTATTCAATTAAAGATTCAGTTTTTATTCCAACAGTACTCTAGCGCTATAAGCGAAATATTTTACCAATGGTCTAGCAAGCCATTTCTTAGCCCAATGGTTAGGGTGGTGGCCAATAATTCAAAGGGTTGCAGGTTCGATTCCTACCATCTAAAAGTAGATTATTCATCTTTATAGTCCTTCTAAAACAGACGATAAATATCAGATCAAAACATATATCGGCAACAACGCTTGTAGCGCAATGGTTACCGTGACCGACTGTCACGAAAAGGTCTTGGGTTCGAATCTCTTCAAGTTTTTTCTCTATTCAATTAAAGATTCAGTTTTTATTCCAACAATACTCTAGCGCTATAAGAGAAATATTTTACCAATGGTCTAGCAAGCCATCTATTAGCCGAATGGTTAGGGTGCTGGTCAATAATTCAAAGGGTTGCAGGTTCGATTCCCACCATCTAAAAGTAGATTTTTCATCTTTATAGTCCTTCTAAAACAGACGATAAATATTAGATGAAAACATATATCGGCAGCAACGCTTGTAGCACAATGGTTACCGTAACCGACTGTCACGAAAAGGTCCTGGCTTCGAATCTCTTCAAGTTTTTTCTCTATTCAATTAAAGATTCAGTTTTTATTCCAACAATACTCTAGCGCTATAAGAGAAATACTTTACCAATGGTCTAGCAAGCCATCTATTAGCCGAATGGTTAGGGTGGTGGCCAATAATTCAAAGGGTTGCAGGTACTATTCCTACCATCTAAAAATAGATTTTTCATCTTTATAGTCCTTCTAAAACAGACGATAAATATCAGATCAAAACATATGTCGGCAACAACGCTTGTAGCGCAAAGGTTACCGTGACCGACTGTCACGAAAAGGTCCTGGCTTCGAATCTCTTCAAGTTTTTTCTCTATTCAATTAAATATTCAGTTTTTATTCCAACAGTACTCTAGCGCTATAAGGGAAATACTTTACCAATTGTCTAGCTAGCCATCTATTAGCCGAATGGTAAGGGTGGTGTCCAATAATTCAAAGGTTTGCAGGTTCGATTCCTACCATCTAAAAATAGATTTTTCATCTTTATAGTCCTTCTAAAGCAGAGGATAAATATCAGATCAAAACAGATATCAGCAGCAGCGCTTGTAGCGCAATGGTTACCGCGACTGACTCTCGCGAAAAGGTCCTGGGTTCGAATCTCTTCAAGTTTTTCTCTATTCAATTAAGGATTCAGTTTTTATTCCAACAGTACTCTAGCGCTATAAGAGAAATATTTTACCAATGGTCTAGCAAACCATTTCTTAGCCGAATGGTTAGGGTGGTGGCTAATAAATAAAAGGGTTGCAGGTTCGATTCCTACCATCTATAAATAGATTTTTCATCTTTATAGTCCTTCTAAAACAGACGATAAATATCAGATCAAAACATATATCGGCAACCACGCTTGTAGCGCAATGGTTACCGTAACCGACTCTCGCGATAAGGACCTGGGTTCGAATCTCTTCAAGTTTTTTCTCTATTCAATTAAAGATTCACTTTTTTTTCCAACAGAACTCTAGCGCTATAAGAGAAATACTTTACCAATGGTCTAGCAAGTCATTTCTTAGCCGTATGGTTAGGGTCGTGGCCAATAATTCAAAGCGATGCAGGTTCGATTCCTACCATCTAAAAACAGATCTTTCATCTTTATAGTCCTTCTAAAACAGACGATAAATATCAGAGCAAAATATATATCTGCAGCAACGCTTGTAGCGCAATGGTTACCGTGACCGACTCTCGCGAAAAGGTCCTGGGTTCGAATCTCTTCAAGTTTTTTCTCTATTCAATGAAAGATTCAGTTTTTATTCCAACAGTACTCTAGCGCTATAAGAGAAATACTTTACCAATGGTCTAGCAAGTCATTTCTTAGCCGATTGGTTAGGGTGGTGGCCAATAATTCAAAGGGTTGCAGGTTCGATTCCTACCATCTAAAAATAGATTTTTCATTTTTATAGTCCTTCCAAAACAGACGATAATTATCAGATCAAAACATATATCGGCAACAACGGTTGTAGCGCAATGGTTACCGTGACCGACTGTGCAGAAAAGGTCCTGGGTTCGAATCTCTTTAAGTTTTTTCTCTATTCAATTAAAGATTCAGTTTTTATTCCAACAATACTCTAGCGCTATAAGAGAAATACTTTACCAATGGTCTAGCAAGCCATCTATTAGCCGAATGGTTAGGGTGGTGGCCAATATTTCAAAGGGTTGCAGGTTCGATTCCTACCATCTAAAAATAGATTTTTCATCTTTATAGTCCTTCTAAAACAGACGATAAATATCAGATCAAAACATATATCGGCAACAACGCTTGTAGCGCAATGGTCACCGTGACCGACTGTCACGAAAAGGTCCTGGGTTCGAATCTCTTCATGTTTTTTCTCTATTCAATTAAAGATTCAGTTTTTATTCCAACAATACTCTAGCGCTTTAAGAGAAATACTTTACCAATGGTCTAGCAAGCCATCTCTTAGCCGAATGGTTAGAGTAGTGGCCAATAATTCAAAGGGTTGCAGGTTCGATTCCTACCATCCAAAAATAGAATTTTCGTCTTTATAGTCCTTCTAAAACAGACGATAAATATCAGATCAAAACATATATCGGCAACAACGCTTGTAGCGCAATGGCTACCGTGACCGACTGTCACGAAAAGGTTCTGGGTTCGAATCTCTTCAAGTTTTTTCTCTATTCAATTAAAGATTCAGTTTTTATTCCAACAATTCTCTAGTGCTATAAGAGAAATACTTTACCAATGGTCTAGCAAGCCATCTATTAGCCGAATGGTTAGGGTGGTGGCCAATAATTCAAAGGATTGCAGGTTCGATTCCTACCATCTAAAAATAGATTTTTCATCTTCATAGTCCTTCTAAAACAGACGATAAATATCAGATCAAAACATATATCGGCAACAACGCTTGTATCACAATGCTTACCGTGACCGACTGTCACGAAAAGGTCCTGGGTTCGAATCTCTTCAAGTTTTTTCTCTATTCAATTAAAGATTCAGTTTTTATTCCAACAGTACTCTAGCGCTATAAGGGAAATACTTCACCAATTGTCTAGCTAGCCATCTATTAGCCGAATGGTTAGGGTGGTGTCCAATAATTCAAAGGTTTGCAGGTTCGATTCCTACCATCTAAAAAGAGATTTTTCATCTTTATAGTCCTTCTAAAGCAGAGGATAAATATCAGATCAAAACAGATATCAGCATCAACGCTTGTAGCGCAATGGTTACCGCGACTGACTCTCGCGAAAAGGTCCTGGGTTCGAATCTCTTCAAGTTTTTCTCTATTCAATTAAGTATTCAGTTTTTATTCCAACAGTACTCTAGCGCTATAAGAGAAATATTTTACCAATGGTCTAGCAAACCATTTCTTAGCCGAATGGTTAGGGTGGTGGCTAATAAATAGAAGGGTTGCAGGTTCGATTCCTACCATCTATAAATAGATTTTTCATCTTTATAGTCCTTCTAAAACAGACGATAAATATCAGATCAAAACATATATCGGCAACAACGCTTGTAGCGCAATGGTTACCGTAACCGACTCTCGCGAAAAGGACCTGGGTTCGAATCTCTTCAAGTTTTTTCTCTATTCAATTAAAGATTCACTTTTTATTCCAACAGAACTCTAGCTCTATAAGAGAAATACTTTACCAATGGTCTACCAAGCCATTTCTTAGCCGAATGGTTAGGGTGGTGGCCAATAAATATAAGGGTTGCAGCTGGATTCCCACTATCTAAAAATACATTTTTCATCTTTATAGTCCTTCTAAAACAGACGATAAATATCAGATCAAAACATATATCGGCAACCACGCTTGTAGCGCAATGGTTACCGTAACCGACTCTCGCGATAAGGACCTGGGTTCGAATCTCTTCAAGTTTTTTCTCTATTCAATTAAAGATTCACTTTTTATTCCAACAGAACTCTAGCGCTATAAGAGAAATACTTTACCAATGGTCTAGCAAGTCATTTCTTAGCCGTATGGTTAGGGTGGTGGCCAATAATTCAAAGCGATGCAGGTTCGATTCCTACCACCTAAAAATAGATCTTTCATCTTTATAGTCCTTCTAAAACAGACGATAAATATCAGATCAAAACATATATCGGCAACAACGCTTGTAGCGCAATGGTTACCGTGACCGACTCTCGCGAAAAGGTCCTGGGTTCGAATCTCTTCAAGTTTTTTCTCTATTCAATGAAAGATTCAGTTTTTATTCCAACAATTCTCTAGCGCTATAAGAGAAATACTTTACCAATGGTCTAGCAAGCCATCTATTAGCCGAATGGTTAGGGTGGTGGCCAATAATTCAAAGGATTGCAGGTTCGTTTCCTACCATCTAAAAATAGATTTTTCATCTTTATAGTCCTTCTAAAACAGACGATAAATATCAGGTCAAAACATATATCGGCAACAACGCTTGTAGCGCAATGGCTACCGTGACCGACTGTCACGAAAAGGTTCTGGGTTCGAATCTCTTCACGTTTTTTTCTCTATTCAATTAAAGATTCAGTTTTTATTCCAACAATTCTCTAGCGCTATAAGAGAAATACTTTACCAATGGTCTAGCAAGCCATCTATTAGCCGAATGGTTAGGGTGGTGGCCAATAATTCAAAGGGTTGCAGGGTCGATTCCTACCATCTAAAAATACATTTTTCATCTTTATAGTCCTTCTAAAACAGACGATAAATATCAGATCAATACATATATGGGCAACAACTATTGTAGCGCAATGGTTACCGTGACCGACTGTCACGAAAAGGTTCTGGGTTCGAATCTCTTCAAGTTTTTTCTCTATTCAATTAAAAATTCAGTTTTTATTCCAACAATACTCTAGCGCTATAAGAGAAATACTTTACCAATGGTCTAGCAAGCCATCTATTAGACCAATGGTTAGGGTGGTGGCCAATAATTCAAAGGATTGCAGGTTCGATTCCTGCCATCTAAAAAAATATTTTTCATCTTTATAGTCCTTCTAAAACAGACGATAAATATCAGATCAAAACATATATCGGCAACAACGCCTGTAGCGCAATGGTTACCGTGACCGACTGTCACGAAAAGGTCCTGGGTTCGAATCTCTTCAAGTTTTTTCTCTATTCAATTAAAGATTCAGTTTTTATTCCAACAGTACTCTAGCGCTATAAGAGAAATACTTTACCAATTTTCTAGCAAGCCATCTATTAGCCGAATGGTTAGGGTGGTGGTCAATAAATAAAAGGGTTGCAGGTTCGATTCCTACCATCTATAAATAGATTTTTCATCATTATAGTCCTTCTAAAACAGACGATAAATATCAGATCAAAACATATATCGGCAACAACGCTTATAGCGCAATGGTTACCGTAACCGACTCTCGCGATAAGGACCTGGGTTCGAATCTCTTCAAGTTTTTTCTCTATTCAATTACAGATTCACTTTTTATTCCAACAGAACTCTAGCGCTATAAGAGAAATACTTTACCAATGGTCTAGCAAGTCACTTCTTAGGCGAATGGTTAGGGTGGTGGCCAATAATTCAAAGGGTTGCAAGTTTGGTTACTACCATCTATAAATAGATTTTTCATCTTTATAGTCCTTCTAAAACAGACGATAAATATCAGATCAAAACATATTTCGGAAACAATGCTTGTGGCGCAATGGTTACCGTAACCGACTCTCGCGATAAGGACCTGGGTTCGAATCTCTTCAAGTTTTTTCTCTATTCAATTAAAGATTCACTTTTTATTCCAACAGAACTCTAGCGCTATAAGAGAAATACTTTACCAATGGTCTAGCAAGTCACTTCTTAGGCGAATGGTTAGGGTGGTGGCCAATAATTCAAAGGGTTGCAGGTACTATTCCCAACATCTAAAAATAGATTTTTCATCTTTGTAGTCCTTCTAAAACAGACGATAAATATCAGATCAAAACATATGTCGGCAACAACGCTTGTAGCGCAAAGGTTACCGTGACCGACTGTCACGAAAAGGTCCTGGCTTCGAATCTCTTCAAGTTTTTTCTCTATTCAATTAAAGATTCAGTTTTTATTCCAACAATACTCTAGCGCTATAAGAGAATTACTTTACCAATGGTCTAGCAAGCCATCTATTAGCCGAATGGTCAGGGTGGTGGCCGATAATTCAAAGGGTTGCAGGTTCGATTCCTACCATCTAAAAATAGATTTTTCATCTTTATAGTCCTTCTAAAGCAGAGGATAAATATCAGATTAAAACAGTAATCAGCAACAACGCTTGTAGCTCAATGGTTAGCTTGACCGACTGTCGCGAAAGGGTCCTATGTCGAATCTCGTTAAGTTTTTTCCCTATTCAATTAAACATTCAGTTTTTATTCCAAGGGTACTCTAGCGGTATAAGAGGAATACTTTACCAATGGTCTAGCAAGCCATTTCTTAGCCAAATGGTTAGGGTGGTGGACAATAATTCAAAGGGTTGCAGGTTCGAATCCTACCATCGAAAAATAGATCTTTCATTTTTATAGTCCTTCTAAAGCAGAGTATAAATATCAGATTAAAACAGATATCAGCAACAAGGTTATAGCGCTATGGTTACCGTGACCGACTGTCACGAAAAGGTCCTGGGTTCGAATCTCTTCAAGTTTTTCTCTAATCAATTAAGGATTCAGTTTTTATTCCAACAGTACTCTAGCGCTATAAGAGAAATACGTTACCAGTGGTCTAGCAAACCATCTATTAGCCGAATGGTTAGGGTGGTGGCTAATAATTCAAAGGGTTGCAGGTTCGATTCCTACCATCTAAAAATAGACTTTTCATCTTTATAGTCCTTCTAAAACAGACGATAAATATCAGATCAAAACTTATTTCGACAACAACGCTTGTAGCGCAATGGTTAACGTGATCGACTCTCGCGAAAAGGACCTGGGTTCGAATCTCTTCAAGTATTTTCTCTATTCAAGTAAAGATTCAGGTTTTATTCCAACAATACTCTAGCGCTATAAGAGAAATACTTTACCAATGGTCTAGCAAGCCATCTATTAGCCGAATGGTTAGGGTGGTGGCCAATAATTCAAAGGGTTGCAGGTTCGAATAATACCATCTAAAATAGATTTTTCATCTTTATAGTCCTTCTAAAACAGACGATAAATATCAGATCAAAACATATATCGGCAACAACGCTTGTAGCGCAATGGTTACCGTGACCGACTGTCACGAAAAGGTCCTGGGTTCGAATCTCTTCAAGTTTTTTCTCTATTCAATTAAAGATTCAGTTTTTATTCCAACAATATTCTAGCGCTATAAGAGAAATACTTTACCAATGGTCTATCAAGCCATTTCTTAGCCGAATGGTTAGGGTGGTTCCCAATAAATAAAAGGGTTGCAGGTGGATTCCTACCATCTAAAAATACATTTTTCATCTTTATAGTCCTTCTAAAACACACGATAAATATCAGATCAAAACATATGTCGGCAACAAGGCTTGTAGCGCAATGGTTACCGTGACCGACTGTCACGAAAAGGTCCTGGGTTCGAATCTCTTCAAGTTTTTCTTTATTCAATTAAAGATTCGGTTTTTATTCCAACAGTACTCTAGCGCTATAAGGGAAATACTTTACCAATTGTCTAGCTAGCCATCTATTAGCCGAATGGTTAGGGTGGTGTCCAATAATTCAAAGGTTTGCAGGTTCGATTCCTACCATTTAAAAATAGATTTTTCATCTTTATAGTCCTTCTAAAGCAGAGGATAAATATCAGATCAAAACAGATATCAGCAGCAGCGCTTGTAGCGCAATGGTTACCGCGACTGACTCTCGCGAAAAGGTCCTGGGTTCGAATCTCTTCAAGTTTTTCTCTATTCAATTAAGGATTCAGTTTTTATTCCAACAGTACTCTAGCGCTATAAGAGAAATATTTTACCAATGGTCTAGCAAACCATTTCTTAGCCGAATGGTTAGGGTGGTGGCTAATAAATAAAAGGGTTGCAGGTTCGATTCCTGCCATCTATAAACAGATTTTTCATCTTTATAGTCCTTCTAAAACAGACGATAAATATCAGATCAAAACATATATCGGCAATCACGCTTGTAGCGCAATGGTTACCGTAACCGACTCTCGCGATAAGGACCTGGGTTCGAATCTCTTCAAGTTTTTTCTCTATTTAATTAAAGATTCACTTTTTTTTTCCAACAGAACTCTAGCGCTATAAGAGAAATACTTTACCAATGGTCTAGCAAGTCATTTCTTAGCCGTATGGTTAGGTTGGTGGCCAATAATTCAAAGCGATGCAGGTTCGATTCCTACCATCTAAAAATAGATCTTTCATCTTTATAGTCCTTCTAAAACAGACGATAAATATCGGATCAAAACATATATCGGCAGCAACGCTTGTAGCGCAATGGTTACCGTGACCGACTCTCGCGAAAAGGTCCTGGGTTCGAATCTCTTCAAGTTTTTTCTCTATTCAATGAAAGATTCAGTTTTTATTCCAACAGTACTCTAGTGCTATAAGAGAAATACTTTACCAATGGTCTAGCAAGTCATTTCTTAGCCGAATGGTTAGGGTGGTGGCCAATAATTCAAAGGGTTGCAGGTTCGATTCCTACCATCTAAAAATAGATTTTTCATCTTTATAGTCCTTCTAAAACAGACGATAAATATCAGATCAAAACATATCTCGGCAACAACGCTTGTAGCGCAATGGTTACCGTGACCGACTGTCACGAAAAGATCCTGGGTTCGAACCTCTTCATGTTTTTTCTCTATTCAATTAAAGATTCAGTTTTTATTCCAACAATTCTCTAGCGCTTTAAGAGAAATACTTTACCAATGGTCTAGCAAGCCATCTATTAGCCGAATGGTTAGAGTAGTGGCCAATAATTCAAAGGGTTGCAGGTTCGATTCCTACCATCTAAAAATAGAATTTTCATCTTTATAGTCCTTCTAAAACAGACGATAAATATCAGATCAAAACATATATCGGCAACAACGCTTGTAGCGCAATGGCTACCGTGACCGACTGTCACGAAAAGGTTCTGGGTTCGAATCTCTTCAAGTTTTTTCTCTATTCAATTAAAGATTCAGTTTTTATTCCAACAATTCTCTAGTGCTATAAGAGAAATACTTTACCAACAGTCTAGCAAGCCATCTATTAGCCGAATGGTTAGGGTGGTGGCCAATAATTCAAAGGATTGCAGGTTCGATTCCTACCATCTAAAAATAGATTTTTCATCTTCATAGTCCTTCTAAAACAGACGATAAATATCAGATCAAAACATATATCGGCAACAACGCTTGTAGCGCAATGGTTACCGTGACCGACTGTCACGAAAAGGTCCTGGGTTCGAATCTCTTCAAGTTTTTTCTCTATTCAATTAAATATTCAGTTTTTATTCCAACCGTACTCTAGCGCTATAAGGGAAATACTTTACCAATTGTCTAGCTAGCCATCTATTAGCCGAATGGTTAGGGTGGTGTCCAATAATTCAAAGGTTTGCAGGTTCGATTCCTACCATCTAAAAATAGATTTTTCATCTTTATAGTCCTTCTAAAGCAGAGGATAAATATCAGATCAAAACAAATATCAGCAGCAACGCTTGTAGCGCAATGGTTACCGCGACTGACTCTCGCGAAAAGGTCCTGGGTTCGAATCTCTTCAAGTTTTTTCTCTATTCAATTAAAAATTCACTTTTTATTCCAACAGAACTCTAGCGCTATAAGAGAAATACTTTACCAATGGTCTAGCAAGCCATTTCTTAGCCGAATGGTTAGGGTGGTGGCCAATAAATATAAGGGTTGCAGCTGGATTCCCCCTATCTAAAAATACATTTTTCATCTTTATAGTCCTTCTAAAACAGACGATAAATATCAGATCAAAACATATATCGGCAACAACGCTTGTAGCGCAATGGTTACCGTAACCGACTCTCGCGATAAGGACCTGGGATCGAATCTCTTCAAGTTTTTTCTCTATTCAATTAAAAATTCACTTTTTATTCCAACAGAACTCTAGCGCTATAAGAGAAATACTTTACCAATGGTCTAGCAAGCCATTTCTTAGCCGAATGGTTAGGGTGGTGGCCAATAAATATAAGGGTTGCAGCTGGATTCCCCCTATCTAAAAATACATTTTTCATCTTTATAGTCCTTCTAAAACAGACGATAAATATCAGATCAAAACATATATCGGCAACCACGCTTGTAGCGCAATGGTTACCGTAACCGACTCTCGCGATAAGGACCTGGGTTCGAATCTCTTCAAGTTTTTTCTCTATTCAATTAAAAATTCACTTTTTATTCCAGCAGAACTCTAGCGCTATAAGAGAAATACTTTACCAATGGTCTAGCAAGTCATTTCTTAGCCGTATGGTTAGGGTGGTGGCCAATAATTCAAAGCGATGCAGGTTTGATTCCTACCATCTAAAAATAGATTTTTCATCTTTATAGTCCTTCTAAAACAGACGATAAATATCAGATCAAAACATATATCGGCAACCACGCTTGTAGCGCAATGGTTACCGTAACCGACTCTCGCGATAAGGTCCTGGGTTCGAATCTCTTCAAGTTTTTTCTCTATTCAATGAAAGATTCAGTTTTTATTCCAACAATTCTCTAGCGCTATAAGAGAAATACTTTACCAATGGTCTAGCAAGCCATCTATTAGCCGAATGGTTAGGGTGGTGGCCAATAATTCAAAGGATTGCAGGTTCGATTCCTACCATCTAAAAATAGATTTTTCATCTTTATAGTCCTTCTAAAACAGACGATAAATATCAGATCAAAACATATATCGGCAACAACGCTTGTAGCGCAATGGCTACCGTGACCGACTGTCACGAAAAGGTTCTGGGTTCGAATCTCTTCACGTTTTTTCTCTATTCAATTAAAGATTCAGTTTTTATTCCAACAATTCTCTAGCGCTATAAGAGAAATACTTTACCAATGGTCTAGCAAGCCATCTATTAGCCGAATGGTTAGGGTGGTGGCCAATAATTCAAAGGGTTGCAGGTTCGATTCCTACCATCTAAAAATAGATTTTTCATCTTTATAGTCCTTCTAAAACAGACGATAAATATCAGATCAAAACATATGTCGTCAACAACGTTTATAGCGCAATGGTCACCGTGACCGACTGTGACGAAAAGGTCGTGGGTTTCGAATCTCTTCAAGTTTTTTCTCTATTCAATTAAAGATTCAGTTTTTATTCCAACAATACTCTAGCGCTATAAGAGAAATACTTTACCGATTGTCTAGCAAGCCATCTATTAGCCGAATGGTTAGGGTGGTGGCCAATAATTCAAAGGGTTGCAGGGTCGATTCCTACCATCTAAAAATACATTTTTCATCTTTATAGTCCTTCTAAAACAGACGATAAATATCAGATCAAAACATATATCGGCAACAACTCTTGTAGCGCAATGGTTACCGTGACCGACTGTCACGAAAAGGTTCTGGGTTCGAATCTCTTCAAGTTTTTTCTCTATTCAATTAAAAATTCAGTTTTTATTCCAACAATACTCTAGCGCTATAAGAGAAATACTTTACCAATGGTCTACCAAGCCATCTATTAGCCGAATGGTTAGGGTGGTGGCCAATAATTCAAAGGATTGCAGGTTCGATTCCTGCCATCTAAAAAAATATTTTTCATCTTTATACTCCTTCTAAAACAGACGATAAATATCAGATCAAAACATATATCGGCAACAACGCTTGTAGCGCAATGGTTACCGTGACCGACTGTCACGAAAAGGTCCTGGGTTCGAATCTCTTCAAGTTTTTTCTCTATTCAATTAAAGATTCAGTTTTTATTCCAACAGTACTCTAGCGCTATTAGAGAAATACTTTACCAATGGTCTAGCAAGTCATTTCTTAGCCGAATGGTTAGGGTGGTGGCCAATAATTCAAAGGGTTGCAAGTTCGGTTACTACCATCTATAAATAGATTTTTCATCTTTATAGTCCTTCTAAAACAGACGATAAATATCAGATCAAAACATATTTCGGCAACAATGCTTGTGGCGCAATGGTTACCGTGACCGACTCTCGCGAAAAGGACCTGGGTTCGAATCTCTTCAAGTTTTTTCTCTATTCAATTAAAGATTCAGTTTTTATTCCAACAGTACTCTAGCGCTATTAGAGAAATACTTTACCAATGGTATAGCAAGTCATTTCTTAGCCGAATGGTTAGGGTGGTGGCCAATAATTCAAAGGGTTGCAGGTTCGATTCCTACCACCTAAAAATAGATTTTTCATTTTTATAGTCCTTCCAAAACAGACGATAAATATCAGATCAAAACATATATCGGCAACAACGCTTGTAGCGCAATGGTTACCGTGACCGACTGTCACTAAAATTTCCTGGGTTCGAATCTCTTCAAGTTTCTTCTCTATTCAATTAAAGATTCAGTTTTTATTCCAACAATACTCTAGCGCTATAAGAGAAATACTTTACCAATGGTCTAGCAAGCCATGTATTAGCTGAATGATTAGGGTGATGGCCAATAATTCAAAGGGTTGCATGTTCGATTCCTACCATCTAAAAAATAGAATTTTCATCTATATAGTCCTTCTAAAACAGACGATAAATATCAGATCAAAACATATATATGCAACAACGCTTGCAGCGTAATGGTTACCGTGACCGACTGTCACGAAAAGGTCCTGGGTTCGAATCTCTTCTAGTTTTTTCTCTATTCAATTAAGGATTTAGTTTTTATTCCAACAATACTCTAGCGCTATAAGAGAAATACTTTACCAATGGTCTAGCAAGCCATCTATTAGCCGAATGTTTAGGGTGGTGGCCAATAGTTCAAAGGGTTGCGGGTTCGATTCCTACCATGTAAAAATAGATTTTTCATCTTTACAGTCCTTCTAAAACAGACGATAAATATCAGATCAAAACATATATCCGCAACAACGCTTGTAGCGCAATGGTTACCGCGACCGACTGTCACGAAAAGGTCCTGGGTTCGAATCTCTTCAAGTTTTTTCTCTATTCAATTAAAGATTCAGATTTTATTCCAACAATACTCTAGCGCTATAAGAGAAATACTTTACCAATGGTCTAGCAAGCCATCTATTAGCCGAATGGTTAGGGTGGTGGCCAATAATTCAAAGGGTTGCAAGGTTCGAATCCTACCATCGAAAAATAGATTTTTCATCTTTATAGTCCTTCTAAAGCAGAGAATAAATATCAGATTAAAACAGATATCAGCAACAACGCTTGTAGCGCAATGGTTACCGTGACCGACTCTCGCGAAAAGGACCTGGGTTCGAATCTCTTGAAGTTTTTTTCTATTAATTGAAAGATTCAGTTTTTATTCCAACAGTACTCTAGCGCTATAAGAGAAATACTTTACCAATGGTCTAACAAGTCATTTCTTAGCCGAATGGTTAGGGTGGTGGCCAATAATTCAAATGGTTGCAGGTTCGATTACTACCATCTAAAAATAGATTTTTCATTTTTATAGTCCTTCCAAAACAGACGATAAATATCAGATCAAAACATATATCGGCAACAACGCTTGTAGCGCAATGGTTACCGTGACCGACTGTGACGAAAAGGTCCTGGGTTCGAATCTCTTCAAGTTTTTTCTCTATTCAATTAAATATTCAGTTTTTATTCCAACAATACTCTAGCGCTATAAGAGAAATACTTTACCAATGGTCTAGCAAGCCATCTATTAGCCGAATGGTTAGGGTGGTCGCCAATAATTCATAGGGTTGCAGGTTCGACTCCTATCATCTAAAATTAGAATTTTTCATCTTTATAGTCCTTCTAAAACAGACGATAAATATCAGATCAAAACATATATCGGCAACAACGCTTGTAGCGCAATGGTTACAGTGACCGACTGTCACGAAAAGTTCCTGGGTTCGAATCTCTTCAAGTTTTTTCTCTTTTGAATTAAAGATTCAGTTTTTATTCCAACAATACTCTAGCGCTATAAGAGAAATACTTTACCAATGGTCTAGCAAGCCATCTATTAGCCGAATGGTTAGGGTGGTGGCCAATAATTCAAAGGGTTGCAGGTTCGATTCCTACCATCTAAAAATAGATTTTTCATCTTTATAGTCCTTCTTAAACAGACGATAAATATCAGATCAAAACATATATCGGCAACAACGCTTTTAGCGCAATGGTTACCGTGACCGTCTGTCACGAAAAGGTCCTGGGTTCGAATCTCTTCAAGGTTTTTCTCTATTCAATTAAAGATTCAGTTTTTATTCCAACAATACTCTAGCGCTATAAGAGAAATACTTTACCAATGGTCTAGCAAGCCGAATGGTTAGGGCGGTGGCCAATAATTCAAAGGGTTGCAGGTTCGATTCCTACCATCTAAAAATAGATTTTTCATCTTTATAGTCCTTCTAAAACAGACGATAAATATCAGATCAAAATATATATCGGCAACAACGCTTGTAGCGCAATGGTTACCGTGACCGACTGTCACGAAAAGGTCCTGGGTTCGAATCTCTTCAAGTTTTTTCTCTATTCAATTAAAGATTCAGTTTTTATTCCAACAGTACTCTAGCGCTATAAGAGAAATACTTTACAAATGGTCTAGCAAGCCATTTCTTAGCCGAATGGTTAGGGTGGTGGCCAATAATTCAAAGGGTTGCAGGTTCGATTCCTACCATCTAAAAATAGAATTTTCATCTTTATAGACCTTCTAAAACAGACGATAAATATCAGATCAAAACATATATAGGCAACAACGCTTTTAGCGCAATGGTTACCGTGACCGACTGTCACGAAAAGGTCCTGGGTGTGAATCTCTTCAAGTTTTTTCTCTATTCAATTAAAGATTTAGTTTTTATTCCAACAGTACTCTAGCGCTATAAGAGATATACTTTACCAATGGTCTAGCAAGCCATCTATTAGCCGAATGGTTAGGGTGGTGGCCAATAATTAAAAAGTTGCAGGTTCGATTCCCACCATCTAAAAATAGATTTTTCTTCTTTATAGTCCTTCTAAAACAGACGATAAATATCAGATCAAAACATATATCGCCAACAACGCTTGTAGCGCAATGGTTACCGTGACCGACTGTCACGAAAAGGTCCTGGGTTCGAATCTCTTCAAGTTTTTTCTCTATTCAATTAAGGATTCAGTTTTTATGCAACAATACTCTAGCGCTATAAGAGAAATACTTTACCAATGGTCTAGCAAGCCATCTATTAGCCGAATGGTTAGGTTGGTGGCCAATAATTCAAAGGGTTGCAGGTTCGTTTCCTACCATCTAAAAATAGATTTTTCATCTTTAGAGTCCTTCTAAAACAGCCGATAAATATCAGATCAAAACATATATCGGCAACAACGCTTGTAGCGCAATGGTTACCGCGACCGACTGTCACGAAAAGGTCCTGGGTTCGAATCTTTTCAAGTTTTTTCTCTATTCAATTAAAGATTCAGTTTTTATTCCAACAATACTCTAGCGCTATAAGAGAAATACTTTACCAATGGTCTAGCAAGCCATCTATTAGCCGAATTGTTAGGGTGGTGGCCAATAATTCAAAGGGTTGCAGGTTCGAATCCTACCATCGAAAAATAGATTTTTCATCTTTATAGTCCTTCTAAAGCAGAGGATAAATATCAGATTAAAACAGATATCAGCAACAACGCTTGTGCGCAATGGTTACCGTGACCGACTCTCGCGAAAAGGTCCTGGGTTCGAATCTCTTCAAGTTTCTTCTCTATTCAATTAAAGATTCAGTTTTTATTCCAACAATACTCTAGCGCTATAAGAAAAATACTTTACCAATGGTATAGAAGCCATCTATTAGCCGAATGGTTAGGTTGTGGCCAATAATTCAAAGTGTTGCAGGTTCGATTCCTACCATCTAAAAATAAATTGTTCATCTTTATAGTCCTTCTAAAACAGACGATAAATATCAGATCAAAACATATATCGGCAACAACGCTTGTAGCGCAATGGTTACCGTGACCGACGGTCACGAAAAGGTCCTGGGTTCGAATCTCTGCAAGTTTTTTCTCTATTCAATTAAAGATTCAGTTTTTTATTCCAACAATACTCTAGCGCTATAAGAGAAATATTTTACCAATGGTCTAGCAAGTCATTTCTTAGCCGAATGGTTAGGGTGGTGGCCAATAATTCAAAGGGTTGCAGATTCGATTCCTACCATTTAAAATAGATATTTCATCTTTATAGTCCTTCTAAAACAGACTATAAATATCAGATCAAAACATATATCGGCAACAACGCTTGTAGCGCAATGGTTACCGCGACCGACTGTCACGAAAAGGTCCTGGGTTCGAATCTCTTCTAGTTTTTTCTCTATTCAATTAAAGATTCAGTTTTTATTCCAACAATACTCTAGCGCTATAAGAGAAATACTTTACCAATGGTCTAGCAAGCCATCTATTAGCCGAATGGTTAGGGTGGTGGCAAATAATTCAAAGGGTTGCAGGTTCGATTCCTACCATCTAAAAATAGATTTTTCATCTTTATAGTCCTTCCAAAACAGACGATAAATATCAGATCAAAACATATATCGGCAACAACGCTTGTAGCGCAATGGTTACCGTGACCGACTGTGACGAAGAGGTCCTGGGTTCGAATCTCTTCAAGTTTTTTCTCTATTCAATTAAAGATTCAGTTTTTATTCACACAGTACTCTAGCGCTATAAGAGAAATACTTTACAAATGGTCTAGCAAGCTATTCTTAGCCGAATGGTTAGGGTGGTGGCCAATAATTCAAAGGGTTGCAGGTTCGATTCCCACCATCTAAAAATAGATTTTTCATCTTTATAGTTTTTCTAAAACAGACGATAAATATCAGATCAAAACATATATCGGCAACAACGCTTGTAGCGCAGTGGTTACCGTAACCGACTGTCACGAAAAGGTCCTGGGTTCGAATCTCTTCAAGTTTTTTCTCTATTCAATTAAGGATTCAGTTTTTATTCCAACAATACTCTAGCGCTATAAGAGAAATACTTTACCAATGGTCTAGCAAGCCATCTATTAGCCGAATGGTTTGGGTGGTGGCCAATATTTCAAAGGGTTGCGGGTTCGATTCCTACCATCTAAAAATAGATTTTTCATTTTACAGTCCTTCTAAAACAGACGATAAATATCAGATCAAAACATATATCGGCAACAACGCTTGTAGCGCTATGGTTACCGTGACCGACTGTCACGAAAAGGTCCTGGGTTCGAATCTCTTCAAGTTTTTTCTCTATTCAATTAAAGATTCAGTTTTTATTCCAACAATACTCTAGCGCTATAAGAGAAATACTTTACCAATGGTCTAGCAAGCCGAATGGTTAGGGTGGTGGCCAATAATTCAAAGGGTTGCAGGTTCGATTCCTACCATCTAAAAATAGATTTTTCATCTTTATAGTCCTTCTAAAACAGACGATAAATATCTGATCAATATATATATCGGCAACAACGCTTGTAGCGCAATGGTTACCGTGACCGACTGTCACGAAAAGGTCCTGGGTTCGAATCTCTTCAAGTTTTTTCTCTATTTAATTAAAGATTCAGTTTTTATTCCAACAGTACTCTAGCGCTATAAGAGAAATACTTTACCAATTGTCTAGCAAGCCATCTCTGAGCCGAATGGTTAGGGTGGTGGCCAATAATTCAAAGGTTTGCAGGTTCGATTCCTACCATCTAAAAATAGATTTTTCATCTTTATAGTCCTTTTAAAGCAGAGGATAAATATCAGATCAAAACAGATATCAGCAGCAACGCTTGTAGCGCAATGGTTACCGCGACTGACTCTCGCGAAAAGGTCCTGGGTTCGAATCTCTTCAAGTTTTTCTCTATTCAATTAAGGATTCAGTTTTTATTCGAACAGTACTCTAGCGCTATAAGAGAAATATTTTACCAATGGTCTAGCAAGCCATTTCTTAGCCGAATGGTTAGGGTGGTGGCCAATAAATAAAAGGGTTGCAGGTTCGATTCCTACCATCTATAAATAGATTTTTCATCTTTATAGTCCTTCTAAAACAGACGATAAATATCAGATCAATACATATATCGGCAACAACGCTTGTAGCGCAATGGTTACCGTAACCGACTCTCGCGAAAAGGACCTGGGTTCGAATCTCTTCAAGTTTTTTCTCTATTCAATTAAAGATTCAGTTTTTATTCCAACAGTACTCTAGCGCTGTAAGAGAAATACTTTACCAATGGTCTAGCAAGTCATTTCTTAGCCGAATGGTTAGGGTGGTGGCCAATAATTCAAAGGGATGCAGGTTCGATTCCTACCATCGAAAAATAGATTTTTGATCTTTATAGTCCTTCTAAAACAGACGATAAATATCAGATCAAAACATATATCGGCAACAACGCTTGTAGCGCGATGGTTACCGGGACCGACTCTCGCGAAAAGGACCTGGGTTCGAATCTCTTCAAGTTTTTTCTCTATTCAATTAAAGATTCAGTTTTTATTCACACAGTACTCTAGCGCTATAAGAGAAATACTTTACAAATGGTCTAGCAAGCCATTTCTTAGCCGAATGGTTAGGGTGGTGGCCAATAATTCAAAGGGTTGCAGGTTCGATTCCTACCATCTAAAAATAAATTTTTCATCGTTATAGTTTTTCTAAAACAGACGATAAATATCAGATCAAAACATATATAGGCAACAACTCTTTTAGCGCAATGGTTACCGTGACCGACTGTCACGTAAAGGTCCTGGGTTTGAATCTCTTCAAGTTTTTTCTCTATTCAATTAAAGATTTAGTTTTTATTCCAACAGTACTCTAGCGCTATAAGAGATATACTTTACCAATGGTCTAGCAAGCCATCTATTAGCCGAATGGTTAGGGTGGTGGCCAATAATTAAAAAGTTGCAGGTTCGATTCCCACCATCTAAAAATAGATTTTTCTTCTTTATAGTCCTTCTAAAACAGAGGATAAATATCAGATCAAAACATATATCGCCAACAACGCTTGTAGCGCAATGGTTACCGTGACCGACTCTCGCGAAAAGGTCCTGGGTTCGAATCTCTTCAAGTTTTTTCTCTATTCAATTAAGGATTCAGTTTTTATGCAACAATACTCTAGCGCTATAAGAGAAATACTTTACCAATGGTCTAGCAAGCCATCTATTAGCCGAATGGTTAGGGTGGTGGCCAATAATTCAAAGGGTTGCAGGTTCGTTTCCTACCATCTAAAAATAGATTTTTCATCTTTAGAGTCCTTCTAAAACAGACGATAAATATCAGATCAAAACATATATCGGCAACAACGCTTGTAGCGATATGGTTACCGCGACCGACTGTCACGAAAAGGTCCTGGGTTCGAATCTCTTAAAGTTTTTTCTCTATTCAATTAAAGATTCAGTTTTTATTCCAACAATACTCTAGCGCTATAAGAGAAATACTTTACCAATGGTCTAGCAAGCAATCTATTAGCCGAATGGTTAGGGTGGTGGCCAATAATTCAAAGTGTTGCAGGTTCGAATCCTACCATCGAAAAATAGATTTTTCATCTTTATAGTCCTTCTAAAGCAGAGGATAAATATCAGATATAAAACAGATATCAGCAACAACGCCTGTGCGCAATGGTTACCGTGACCGACTCTCGCGAAAAGTTCCTGGGTTCGAATCTCTTCAAGTTTCTTCTCTATTCAATTAAAGATTCAGTTTTTATTCCAACAATACTCTAGCGCTATAAGAAAAATACTTTACCAATGGTATAGCAAGCCATCTATTAGCCGAATGGTTAGGTTGTGGCCAATCATTCAAAGTGTTGCAGGTTCGATTCCTACCATCTAAAAATAAATTTTTCATCTTTATAGTCCTTCTAAAACAGACGATAAATATCAGATCAAAACATATATCGGCAACAACGCTTGTAGCGCAATGGTTACCGTTACCGACTGTCACGAAAAGGTCCTGGGTTCGAATCTCTGCAAGTTTTTTCTCTATTCAATTAAAGATTCAGGTTTTTATTCCAACAATACTCTAGCGCTATAAGAGAAATATTTTACCAATGGTCTAGCAAGTCATTTCTTAGCCGAATGGTTAGGGTGGTGGCCAATAATTCAAAGGGTTGCAGATTCGATTTCTACCATTTAAAATAGATATTTCATCTTTATAGTCCTTCTAAAACAGACTATAAATATCAGATCAAAACATATATCGGCAACAACGCTTGTAGCGCAATGGTTACCGTGACCGACTGTCACGAAAAGGTCCTGGGTTCGAATCTCTTCTAGTTTTTTCTCTATTCAATTAAAGATTCAGTTTTTATTCCAACAATACTCTAGCGCTATAAGAGAAATACTTTAAAAATGGTCTAGCAAGCCACCTATTAGCCGAATGATTAGGGTGGTGGCAAATAATTCAAAGGGTTGCAGGTTCGATTCCTACCATCTAAAAATAGATGTTTCATCTTTATAGTCCTTCTAAAACAGACGATAAATATCAGATCAAAACATATGTCGGCAACAAGGCTTGTAGCGCAATGGTCACCGTGACCGACTGTCACGAAAAGTTCCTGGGTTCGAATCTCTTCAAGTTTTTTCTCTATTCAATTAAAGATTCAGTTTTTATTCCAACAATACTCTAGCGCTATAAGAGAAATACTCTACCAATGGTCTAGCAAGCCATCTGTTAGCCGAATGGTTAGGGTGGTGGCCAATAATGCAAAGGGTTGCAGGTTCGATTCCTACCATCTAAAAATAGATTTTTCATCTTTATAGTCCTTCTAAAACGGACGATAAATATCATATCAAAACATATATCGGCAAAAACGCTTGTAGCGCAATGGTTACCGTGACCGACTGTCACGAAAAGGTCCTGGGTTCGAATCTCTTTAAGTTTTTTCTCTATTCAATTAAAGATTAAGTTTTTATTCCAACAATACTCTAGCGCTATAAGAGAAATACTTTACCAATGGTCTAGCAAGCCGAATGGTTAGGGTGGTGGCCAATAATTCAAAGGGTTGCAGGTTCGATTCCTACCATTTAAAAATAGATTTTTCATCTTTATAGTCCTTCTAAAACAGACGATAAATATCTGATCAAAATATATATCGGCAACAACGCTTGTAGCGCAATGGTTGCCGTGACCGACTGTCACGAAAAGGTCCTGGGTTCGAATCCCTTCAAGTTTTTTCTCTATTCAATTAAAGATTCAGTTTTTATTCCAACAGTACTCTAGCGCTATAAGAGAAATACTTTACCAATTGTCTAGCAAGCCATGTATGAGCCGAATGGTTAGGGTGGTGGCCAATAATTCAAAGGTTTGCAGGTTCGATTCCTACCATCTAAAAATAGATTTTTCATCTTTATAGTCCTTCTAAAGCAGAGGATAAATATCAGATCAAAACAGATATCAGCAGCAACGCTTGTAGCGCAATGGTTACCGCGACTGACTCTCGCGAAAAGGTCCTGGGTTCGAATCTCTTCAATTTTTTGTCTATTCAATTAAGGATTCAGTTTTTATTCGAACAGTACTCTAGCGCTATAAGAGAAATATTTTACCAATGGTCTAGCAAGCCATTTCTTAGCCGAATGGTTAGGGTGGTGGCCAATAAATAAAAGGGTTGCAGGTTCGATTCCTACCATCTATAAATAGATTTTTCATCTTTATAGTCCTTCTAAAACAGACGATAAATATCAGATCAATACATATATCGGCAACAACGCTTGTAGCGCAATGGTTACCGTAACCGACTGTCACGAAAAGGTACTGGGTTCGAATCTCTTCAAGTTTTTTCTCTATTCAATTAAAGCTTCAGTTTTTATTCCAACAGTACTCTAGCGCTATAAGAGAAATACTTTACCAATGGACTAGCAAGTCATTTCTTAGCCGAATGGTTAGGGTGGTGGCCAATAATTCAAAGGGATGCAGGTTCGATTCCTACCATCTAAAAATAGATTTTTGATCTTTATAGTCCTTCTAAAACAGACGATAAATATCAGATCAAAACATATATCGGCAACAACGCTTGTAGCGCGATGGTTACCGGGACCGACTCTCGCGAAAAGGACCTGGGTTCGAATCTCTTCAAGTTTTTTCTCTATTCAATTAAAGATTCAGTTTTTATTCACACAGTACTCTAGCGCTATAAGAGAAATACTTTACAAATGGTCTAGCAAAGCATTTGTTAGCCGAATGGTTAGGGTGCTGGCCAGTAATTCAAAGGGTTGCGGGTTCGATTCCTAACATCCAAATATAGATTTTTCATCTTTATAGTCCTTCTAAAACAGACGATAAATATCAGATCAAAACATATATCGGCAACAACGCTTGTAGCGCAATGGTTACCGTGACCGACTGTCACGGACAGGTCCTGGGTTCGAATCTCTTCAAGTTTTTTCTCTATTCAATTAAAGATTCAGTTTTTATATCAACAATACTCTAGCGCTATAAGAGAAATACTTTACCAATGGTCTAGCAAGCCATCTATTAGCCGAATGGTTAGGGTGGTGGCCAATAATTCAAAGGGTTGCAGGTTCGATTCCTACCATCTAAAAATAATTTTTCATCTTTATAGTCCTTCTAAAACAGACGATAAATATCAGATCAAAACATATATCAGCAACAACGCTTGTGGCGCAATGGTTACCGTGACCGACTCTCGCGAAAAGGACCTGGGTTCGAATCTCTTCAAGTTTTTTCTCTATTCAATGATAGATTCAGTTTTTATTCCAACAGTACTCTAGCGCTATAAGTGAATACTTTACCAATGCTCTAGCAAGTCATTTCTTAGCCGAATGGTTAGGGTGGTGGCCAATAATTCAAAGGGTTGCAGTTTCGATTCCTACCATCTAAAAATAGATTTTTCATTTTTATAGTCCTTCCAAAACAGACGATAAATATCAGATCAAAACATATATCGGCAACAACGCTTGTAGCGCAATGGTTACCGTGACCGACTGTCACGAAAAGGTCCTGGGTTCGAATCTCTTCAAGTTTTTTCTCTATTCAATTAAAGATTCAGTTTTTATTCACACAGTACTCTAGCGCTATAAGAGAAATACTTTACAAATGGTCTAGCAAGCCATTTCTTAGCCGAATGGTTAGGGTGGTGGCCAATAATTCAAAGGGTTGCAGGTTCGATTCCCACCATCTAAAAATAGATTTTTCATCTTTATAGTTTTTCTAAAACAGACGATAAATATCAGATCAAAACATATATCGGCAACAACGCTTGTAGCGCAATGGTTACCGTAACCGACTGTCACGAAAAGGTCCTGGGTTCGAATCTGTTCAAGTTTTTTCTCTATTCAATTAAGGATTCAGTTTTTATTCCAACAATACTCTAGCGCTATAAGAGAAATACTTTACCAATGGTCTAGCAAGCCATCTATTAGCCGAATGGTTTGGGTGGTGGCCAATATTTCAAAGGGTTGCGGGTTCGATTCCTACCATCTAAAAATAGATTTTTCATTTTTCAGTCCTTCTAAAACAGACGATAAATATCAGATCAAAACATATATCCGCAACAACGCTTGTAGCCCAATGGTTACCGCGACCGACTGTCACGAAAAGGTCCTGGGTTTGAATCTCTTCAAGTTTTTTCTCTATTCAATTAAAGATTCAGTTTTTATTCCAACAATGCTCTAGCGCTATAAGAGAAATACTTTACAAATGGTCTAGCAAGCCATCTATTAGCCGAATGGTTAGGGTGGTGGCCAATAATTCAAAGGGTTGCATGGTTCGAATCCTACCATCGAAAAATAGATTTTTCATCTTTATAGTCCTTCTAAAGCAGAGAATAAATATCAGATTAAAACAGATATCAGCAACAACGCTTGTAGCGCAATGGTTACCGTGACCGACTCTCGCGAAAAGGACCTGGGTTCGAATCTCTTTAAGTTTTTTTTCTATTCAATGAAAGATTCAGTTTTTATTCCAACAGTACTCTAGCGCTATAAGAGAAATACTTTACCAATGATCTAACAAGTCATTTCTTAGCCGAATGGTTAGGGTGGTTGCCAATAATTCAAATGGTTGCAGGTTCGGTTCCTACCATCTAAAAATAGATTTTTCATTTTTATAGTCCTTCCAAAACAGACGATAAATATCAGATCAAAACAGATATCGGCAACAACGCTTGTAGCGCAATGGTTACCGTGACCGACTGTGACGAAAAGGTCCTGGGTTCGAATCTCTTCAAGTTTTTTCTCTATTCAATTAAATATTCAGTTTTTATTCCAACAATACTCTAGCGCTATAAGAGAAATACTTTACCAATGGTCTAGCAAGCCATCTATTAGCCGAACGGTTAGGGTGGTGGCCAATAATTCATAGGGTTGCAGGTTCGACTCCTACCGTCTAAAATTAGATTTTTCATCTTTTTAGTCCTTCTAAAACAGACGATAAATATCAGATCAAAACATATATCGGCAACAACGCTTGTAGCGCAATGGTTACCGTGACAGACTGTCACGAAAATTTCCTGGGTTCGAATCTCTTCAAGTTTTTTCTGTATTCAATTAAAGATTCAGTTTTTATTCCAACAATACTCTAGCGCTATAAGAGAAATACTTTACCAATGGTCTAGCAAGCCATCTATTAGCCGAATGGTTAGGGTGGTGGCCAATAATTCAAAGGGTTGCATGGTTCGAATCCTACCATCGAAAAATATATTTTTCATCTTTATAGTCCTTCTAAAGCAGAGAATAAATATCAGATTAAAACAGATATCAGCAACAACGCTTGTAGCGCAATGGTTACCGTGACCGACCCTCGCGAAAAGGTCCTGGGTTCGAATCTCTTCAAGTTTTTTCTCTATTCAATTAAAGATTCAGTTTTTATTCCAACAGTACTCTAGCGTTATAAGAGAAATACTTTACCAATTGTCTAGCAAGCCATCTATGAGCCGAATGGTTAGGGTGGTGGCCAATAATTCAAAGGTTTGCAGGTTCGATTCCTACCATCTAAAAATAGATTTTTCATCTTTATAGTCCTTCTAAAGCAGAGGATAAATATCAGATCAAAACAGATATCAGCAGCAACGCTTGTAGCGCAATGGTTACCGCGACTGACTCTCGCGAAAAGGTCCTGGGTTCGAATCTCTTCAAGTTTTTCTCTATTCAATTAAGGATTCAGGTTTTATTCGAACAGTACTCTAGCGCTATAAGAGAAATATTTTACCAATGGTCTAGCAAGCCATTTCTTAGCCGAATGGTTAGGATGGTGGCCAATAAATAAAAGGGTTGCAGGTTCGATTCCTACCATCTATAAATAGATTTTTCATCTTTATAGTCCTTCTAAAACAGACGATAAATATCAGTTCAATACATATATCGGCAACAACGCTTGTAGCGCAATGGTTACCGTGACCGACTGTGACGAAAAGGTCCTGGGTTCGAATCTCTTCAAGTTTTTTCTCTATTCAATTAAAGATTCAGTTTTTATTCACACAGTACTCTAGCGCTATAAGAGAAATACTTTACAAATGGTCTAGCAAGCCATTTCTTAGCCGAATGGTTAGGGTGGTGGCCAATAATTCAAAGGGTTGCAGGTTCGATTCCCACCATCTAAAAATAGATTTTTCATCTTTATAGTTTTTCTAAAACAGACGATAAATATCAGATCAAAACATATATCGGCAACAACGCTTGTAGCGCAATGGTTACCGTAACCGACTGTCACGAAAAGGTCCTGGGTTCGAATCTCTTCAAGTTTTTTCTCTATTCAATTAAGGATTCAGTTTTTATTCCAACAATACTCTAGCGCTAGAAGAGAAATACTTTACCAATGGTCTAGCAAGCCATCTATTAGCCGAGTGGTTTGGGTGGTGGCCAATATTTCAAAGGGTTGCGGGTTCGATTCCTACCATCTAAAAATAGATTTTTCATTTTACAGTCCTTCTAAAACAGACGATAAATATCAGATCAAAACATATATCCGCAACAACGCTTGTAGCGCAATGGTTACCGCGACCGACTGTCACGAAAAGGTCCTGGGTTTGAATCTCTTCAAGTTTTTTCTCTATTCAATTAAAGATTCAGTTTTTATTCCAACAATGCTCTAGCGCTATAAGAGAAATACTTTACCAATGGTCTAGCAAGCCATCTATTAGCCGAATGGTTAGGGTGGTGGCCAATAATTCAAAGGGTTGCATGGTTCGAATCCTACCATCGAAAAATAGATTTTTCATCTTTATAGTCCTTCTAAAGCAGAGAATAAATATCAGATTAAAACAGATATCAGCAACAACGCTTGTAGCGCAATGGTTACCGTGACCGACTCTCGCGAAAAGGTCCTGGGTTCGATTCTCTTCAAGTTTTTTCTCTATTCAATTAAGGATTCAGTTTTTATTCCAACAGTACTCTAGCGCTATAAGAGAAATACTTTACCAATGGTCTGGCAAACCATTTGTTAGCTGAATGGTTAGGGTGCTGGCCAGTAATTCAAAGGGTTGCAGGTTCGATTCCTAACATCTAAAAATAGATTTTTCATCTTTATAGTCCTTCTAAAACAGACGATAAATATCAGATCAAAAAATATATCGGCAACAACGCTTGTAGCGCAATGGTTACCGTGACCGACTGTCACGAAAAAGTCCTGGGTTCGAATCTCTTCAAGTTTTTTCTCTATTCAATTAAAGATTCAGTTTTTATTCCAACAATACTCTAGCGCTATAAGAGAAATACTTTACCAATGGTCTAGCAAGCCATCTATTAGCGGAATGGTTAGGGTGGTGGCCAATAATTCAAAGTGTTGCGGGTTCGATTCCTACCATCTAAAAATAGATTTTTCATCTTTATAGTCCTTCTAAAACAGACGATAAATATCAGATCAAAACATATATCGGCAACAACGCTTGTAGCGCAATGGTTACCGTGACCGACTCTCGCGAAAAGGACCTGGGTTCGAATCTCTTCAAGCTTTTTTTCTATTCAATGAAAGATTCAGTTTTTATTCCAACAGTACTCTAGCGCTATAAGAGAAATACTTTACCAATGGTCTAACAAGTCATTTCTTAGCCGAATGGTTAGGGTGGTTGCCAATAATTCAAATGGTTGCAGGTTCGGTTCCTACCATCTAAAAATAGATTTTTCATTTTTATAGTCCTTCCAAAACAGACGATAAATATCAGATCAAAACAGATATCGGCAACAACGCTTGTAGCGCAATGGTTACCGTGACCGACTGTGACGAAAAGGTCCTGGGTTCGAATCTCTTCAAGTTTTTTCTCTATTCAATTAAATATTCAGTTTTTATTCCAACAATACTCTAGCGCTTTAAGAGAAATACTTTACCAATGGTCTAGCAAGCCATCTATTAGCCGAACGGTTAGGGTGGTGGCCAATAATTCATAGGGTTGCAGGTTCGACTCCTACCGTCTAAAATTAGATTTTTCATCTTTTTAGTCCTTCTAAAACAGACGATAAATATCAGATCAAAACATATATCGGCAACAACGCTTGTAGCGCAATGGTTACCGTGACAGACTGTCACGAAAATTTCCTGGGTTCGAATCTCTTCAAGTTTTTTCTGTATTCAATTAAAGATTCAGTTTTTATTCCAACAATACTCTAGCGCTATAAGAGAAATACTTTACCAATGGTCTAGCAAGCCATCTATTAGCCGAATGGTTAGGGTGGTGGCCAATAATTCAAAGGGTTGCATGGTTCGAATCCTACCATCGAAAAATATATTTTTCATCTTTATAGTCCTTCTAAAGCAGAGAATAAATATCAGATTAAAACAGATATCAGCAACAACGCTTGTAGCGCAATGGTTACCGTGACCGACCCTCGCGAAAAGGTCCTGGGTTCGAATCTCTTCAAGTTTTTTCTCTATTCAATTAAAGATTCAGTTTTTATTCCAACAGTACTCTAGCGCTATAAGAGAAATACTTTACCGATGGTCTAGCAAGCCATCTATTAGCCGAATGGTTAGGGTGGTGGCAAATAATTCAAAGGTTTGCAGGTTCGATTCCTACCATCTAAAACTAGACTTTTTATCTTTATAGTCCTTCTAAAACAGACGATAAATATCAGATCAAAACATATATCGGCAACAACGCTTGTAGCGGAATGGTTACCGTGACAGACTGTCACGAAAATTTCCTGGGTTCGAATCTCTTCAAGTTTTTTCTGTATTCAATTAAAGATTCAGTTTTTATTCCAACAATACTCTAGCGCTATAAGAGAAATACTTTACCAATGGTCTAGCAAGCCATCTATTAGCCGAATGATTAGGGTGGTGGCCAATAATTCAAAGGGTTGCAGGTTCGATTCCTACCATCTAAAAAATAGAATTTTCATCTATATAGTCCTTCTAAAACAGACGATAAATATCAGATCAAAACATATATCGGCAACAACGCTTGTAGCGCAATGGTTACCGTGACCGACTGTGACGAAAAGGTCCTGGGTTCGAATCTCTTCAAGTTTTTTCTCTATTCAATTAAAGATTCAGTTTTTATTCACACAGTACTCTAGCGCTATAAGAGAAATACTTTACAAATGGTCTAGCAAGCCATTTCTTAGCCGAATGGTTAGGGTAGTGGCCAATAATTCAAAGGGTTGCAGGCTCGATTCCTACCATCTAAAAATAGATTTTTCATTTTTATAGTCCTTCCAAAACAGACGATAAATATCAGATCAAAACATATACCGGCAACAACGCTTGTAGCGCAATGGTTACCGTGACCGACTGTGACGAAAAGGTCGTGGGTTCGAATCTCTTCAAGTTTTTTCTCTATTCAATTAAATATCCAGTTTTTATACCAACAATACTCTAGCGCTATAAGAGAAATACTTTACCAATGGTCTAGCAAGCCATCTATTAGCCGAATGGTCAGGGTGGTGGCCAATAATTCAAAGGGTTGCAGGTTCGATTCCTACCATATAAAAATAGATTTTTCATCTTTATAGTTTTTCTAAAACAGACGATAAATATCAGATCAAAACATATATCGGCAACAACGCTTGTAGCGCAATGGTTACCGTAACCGACTGTCACGAAAAGGTCCTGGGTTCGAATCTCTTCAAGTTTTTTCTCTATTCAATTAAGGATTCAGTTTTTATTCCAACAATACTCTAGCGCTATAAGAGAAATACTTTACCAATGGTCTAGCAAGCCATCTATTAGCCGAATGGTTTGGGTGGTGGCCAATATTTCAAAGGGTTGCGGGTTCGATTCCTACCATCTAAAAATAGATTTTTCATTTTACAGTCCTTCTAAAACAGACGATAAATATCAGATCAAAACATATATCGGCAACAACGCTTGTAGCGCTATGGTTACCGTGACCGACTGTCACGAAAAGGTCCTGCGTTCGAATCTCTTCTAGTTTTTTCTCTATTCAATTAAAGATTCAGTTTTTATTCCAACAATACTCTAGCGCTATAAGAGAAATACTTTACCAATGGTCTAGCAAGCCATCTATTAGCCGAATGGTTAGGGTGGTTGCCAATAATTCAAATGGTTGCAGGTTCGGTTCCTACCATCTAAAAATAGATTTTTCATTTTTATAGTCCTTCCAAAACAGACGATAAATATCAGATCAAAACAGATATCGGCAACAACGCTTGTAGCGCAATGGTTACCGTGACCGACTGTGACGAAAAGGTCCTGGGTTCGAATCTCTTCAAGTTTTTTCTCTATTCAATTAAATATTCAATTTTTATTCCAACAATACTCTAGCGCTATAAGAGAAATACTTTACCAATGGTCTAGCAAGCCATCTATTAGCCGAATGGTTAGGGTGGTGGCCAATAATTCATAGGGTTGCAGGTTCGACTCCTACCGTCTAAAATTAGATTTTTCATCTTTTTAGTCCTTCTAAAACAGACGATAAATATCAGATCAAAACATATATCGGCAACAACGCTTGTAGTGCAATGGTTACCGTGACAGACTGTCACGAAAATTTCCTGGGTTCGAATCTCTTCAAGTTTTTTCTCTATTCAGTTAAAGATTCAGTTTTTATTCCAACAGTACTCTAGCGCTATAAGAGAAATACTTTACCAATGGTCTAGCAAGCCATCTATTAGCCGAATGGTTAGGGTGGTGGCCAATAATTCAAAGGGTGGCAGGTTCGATTCCTACCATCTAAAACTAGACTTTTTATCTTTATAGTCCTTCTAAAACAGACGATAAATATCAGATCAAAACATATATCGACAGCAACGCTTGTAGCGCAATGGTTAACGTGACCGACTGTCACGAAAAGGTCCTGCGTTCGAATCTCTTCTAGTTTTTTCTCTATTCAATTAAAGATTCAGTTTTTATTCCAACAATACTCTAGCGCTATAAGAGAAATACTTTACCGATGGTCTAGCAAGCCATCTATTAGCCGAATGGTTAGGGTGGTGGCAAATAATTCAAAGGTTTGCAGGTTCGATTCCTACCATCTAAAACTAGACTTTTTATCTTTATAGTCCTTCTAAAACAGACGATAAATATCAGATCAAAACATATATCGGCAACAACGCTTGTAGCGGAATGGTTACCGTGACAGACTGTCACGAAAATTTCCTGGGTTCGAATCTCTTCAAGTTTTTTCTGTATTCAATTAAAGATTCAGTTTTTATTCCAACAATACTCTAGCGCTATAAGAGAAATACTTTACCAATGGTCTAGCAAGCCATCTATTAGCCGAATGATTAGGGTGGTGGCCAATAATTCAAAGGGTTGCAGGTTCGATTCCTACCATCTAAAAAATAGAATTTTCATCTATATAGTCCTTCTAAAACAGACGATAAATATCAGATCAAAACATATATCGGCAACAACGCTTGTAGCGCAATGGTTACCGTGACCGACTGTGACGAAAAGGTCCTGGGTTCGAATCTCTTCAAGTTTTTTCTCTATTCAATTAAAGATTCAGTTTTTATTCACACAGTACTCTGGCGCTATAAGAGAAATACTTTACAAATGGTCTAGCAAGCCATTTCTTAGCCGAATGGTTAGGGTAGTGGCCAATAATTCAAAGGGTTGCAGGCTCGATTCCTACCATCTAAAAATAGATTTTTCATTTTTATAGTCCTTCCAAAACAGACGATAAATATCAGATCAAAACATATACCGGCAACAACGCTTGTAGCGCAATGGTTACCGTGACCGACTGTGACGAAAAGGTCGTGGGTTCGAATCTCTTCAAGTTTTTTCTCTATTCAATTAAATATCCAGTTTTTATACCAACAATACTCTAGCGCTATAAGAGAAATACTTTACCAATGGTCTAGCAAGCCATCTATTAGCCGAATGGTCAGGGTGGTGGCCAATAATTCAAAGGGTTGCAGGTTCGATTCCTACCAAATAAAAATAGATTTTTCATCTTTATAGTTTTTCTAAAACAGACGATAAATATCAGATCAAAACATATATCGGCAACAACGCTTGTAGCGCAATGGTTACCGTAACCGACTGTCACGAAAAGGTCCTGGGTTCGAATCTCTTCAAGTTTTTTCTCTATTCAATTAAGGATTCAGTTTTTATTCCAACAATACTCTAGCGCTATAAGAGAAATACTTTACCAATGGTCTAGCAAGCCATCTATTAGCCGAATGGTTTGGGTGGTGGCCAATATTTCAAAGGGTTGCGGGTTCGATTCCTACCATCTAAAAATAGATTTTTCATTTTACAGTCCTTCTAAAACAGACGATAAATATCAGATCAAAACATATATCGGCAACAACGCTTGTAGCGCTATGGTTACCGTGACCGACTGTCACGAAAAGGTCCTGGGTTCGAGTCTCTTCAAGTTTTTTCTCTATTCAATTAAAGATTCAGTTTTTATTCCAACAATACTCTAGCGCTATAAGAGAAATACTTTACCAATGGTCTAGCAAGCCGAATGGTTAGGGTGGTGGCCAATAATTCAAAGGGTTGCAGGTTCGATTCCTACCATCTAAAAATAGATTTTTCATCTTTATAGTCCTTCTAAAACAGACGATAAATATCTGATCAAAATATATATCGGCAACAACGCTTGTAGCGCAATGGTTACCGTGACCGACTGTCACGAAAAGGTCCTGGGTTCGAATCTCTTCAAGTTTTTTCTCTATTTAATTAAAGATTCAGTTTTTATTCCAACAGTACTCTAGCGCTATAAGAGAAATACTTTACCAATTGTCTAGCAAGCCATCTATGAGCCGAATGGTTAGGGTGGTGGCCAATAATTCAAAGGTTTGCAGGTTCGATTCCTACCATCTAAAAATCTATTTTTCATCTTTATAGTCCTTCTAAAGCAGAGGATAAATATCAGATCAAAACAGATATCAGCAGCAACGCTTGTAGCGCAATGGTTACCGCGACTGACTCTCGCGAAAAGGTCCTGGGTTCGAATCTCTTCAAGTTTTTCTCTATTCAATTAAGGATTCAGTTTTTATTCGAACAGTACTCTAGCGCTATAAGAGAAATATTTTACCAATGGTCTAGCAAGCCATTTCTTAGCCGAATGGTTAGGGTGGTGGCCAATAAATAAAAGGGTTGCAGGTTCGATTCCTACCATCTATAAATAGATTTTTCATCTTTATAGTCCTTCTAAAACAGACGATAAATATCAGATCAAAACATATATCGGCAACAACGCTTGTAGCGCAATGGTTACCGTAACCGACTCTCGCGAAAAGGTCCTGGGTTCGAATCTCTTCAAGTTTTTTCTCTATTCAATTAAGGATTCAGTTTTTATGCAACAATACTCTAGCGCTATAAGAGAAATACTTTACCAATGGTCTAGCAAGCCATCTATTAGCCGAATGGTTAGGGTGGTGGCCAATAATTCAAAGGGTTGCAGGTTCGTTTCCTACCATCTAAAAATAGATTTTTCATCTTTAGAGTCCTTCTAAAACAGACGATAAATATCAGATCAAAACATATATCGGCAACAACGCTTGTAGCGATATGGTTACCGCGACCGACTGTCACGAAAAGGTCCTGGGTTCGAATCTCTTAAAGTTTTTTCTCTATTCAATTAAAGATTCAGTTTTTATTCCAACAATACTCTAGCGCTATAAGAGAAATACTTTACCAATGGTCTAGCAAGCAATCTATTAGCCGAATGGTTAGGGTGGTGGCCCATAATTCAAAGTGTTGCAGGTTCGAATCCTACCATCGAAAAATAGATTTTTCATCTTTATAGTCCTTCTAAAGCAGAGGATAAATATCAGATTAAAACAGATATCAGCAACAACGCCTGTGCGCAATGGTTACCGTGACCGACTCTCGCGAAAAGTTCCTGGGTTCGAATCTCTTCAAGTTTCTTCTCTATTCAATTAAAGATTCAGTTTTTATTCCAACAATACTCTAGCGCTATAAGAAAAATACTTTACCAATGGTATAGCAAGCCATCTATTAGCCGAATGGTTAGGTTGTGGCCAATCATTCAAAGTGTTGCAGGTTCGATTCCTACCATCTAAAAATAAATTTTTCATCTTTATAGTCCTTCTAAAACAGACGATAAATATCAGATCAAAACATATATCGGCAACAACGCTTGTAGCGCAATGGTTACCGTTACCGACTGTCACGAAAAGGTCCTGGGTTCGAATCTCTGCAAGTTTTTTCTCTATTCAATTAAAGATTCAGGTTTTTATTCCAACAATACTCTAGCGCTATAAGAGAAATATTTTACCAATGGTCTAGCAAGTCATTTCTTAGCCGAATGGTTAGGGTGGTGGCCAATAATTCAAAGGGTTGCAGATTCGATTTCTACCATTTAAAATAGATATTTCATCTTTATAGTCCTTCTAAAACAGACTATAAATATCAGATCAAAACATATATCGGCAACAACGCTTGTAGCGCAATGGTTACCGTGACCGACTGTCACGAAAAGGTCCTGGGTTCGAATCTCTTCTAGTTTTTTCTCTATTCAATTAAAGATTCAGTTTTTATTCCAACAATACTCTAGCGCTATAAGAGAAATACTTTACCAATGGTCTAGCAAGCCACCTATTAGCCGAATGATTAGGGTGGTGGCAAATAATTCAAAGGGTTGCAGGTTCGATTCCTACCATCTAAAAATAGATGTTTCATCTTTATAGTCCTTCTAAAACAGACGATAAATATCAGATCAAAACATATGTCGGCAACAAGGCTTGTAGCGCAATGGTCACCGTGACCGACTGTCACGAAAAGTTCCTGGGTTCGAATCTCTTCAAGTTTTTTCTCTATTCAATTAAAGATTCAGTTTTTATTCCAACAATACTCTAGCGCTATAAGAGAAATACTCTACCAATGGTCTAGCAAGCCATCTGTTAGCCGAATGGTTAGGGTGGTGGCCAATAATGCAAAGGGTTGCAGGTTCGATTCCTACCATCTAAAAATAGATTTTTCATCTTTATAGTCCTTCTAAAACGGACGATAAATATCATATCAAAACATATATCGGCAAAAACGCTTGTAGCGCAATGGTTACCGTGACCGACTGTCACGAAAAGGTCCTGGGTTCGAATCTCTTTAAGTTTTTTCTCTATTCAATTAAAGATTAAGTTTTTATTCCAACAATACTCTAGCGCTATAAGAGAAATACTTTACCAATGGTCTAGCAAGCCGAATGGTTAGGGTGGTGGCCAATAATTCAAAGGGTTGCAGGTTCGATTCCTACCATTTAAAAATAGATTTTTCATCTTTATAGTCCTTCTAAAACAGACGATAAATATCTGATCAAAATATATATCGGCAACAACGCTTGTAGCGCAATGGTTGCCGTGACCGACTGTCACGAAAAGGTCCTGGGTTCGAATCCCTTCAAGTTTTTTCTCTATTCAATTAAAGATTCAGTTTTTATTCCAACAGTACTCTAGCGCTATAAGAGAAATACTTTACCAATTGTCTAGCAAGCCATGTATGAGCCGAATGGTTAGGGTGGTGGCCAATAATTCAAAGGTTTGCAGGTTCGATTCCTACCATCTAAAAATAGATTTTTCATCTTTATAGTCCTTCTAAAGCAGAGGATAAATATCAGATCAAAACAGATATCAGCAGCAACGCTTGTAGCGCAATGGTTACCGCGACTGACTCTCGCGAAAAGGTCCTGGGTTCGAATCTCTTCAATATTTTGTCTATTCAATTAAGGATTCAGTTTTTATTCGAACAGTACTCTAGCGCTATAAGAGAAATATTTTACCAATGGTCTAGCAAGCCATTTCTTAGCCGAATGGTTAGGGTGGTGGCCAATAAATAAAAGGGTTGCAGGTTCGATTCCTACCATCTATAAATAGATTTTTCATCTTTATAGTCCTTCTAAAACAGACGATAAATATCAGATCAATACATATATCGGCAACAACGCTTGTAGCGCAATGGTTACCGTAACCGACTGTCACGAAAAGGTACTGGGTTCGAATCTCTTCAAGTTTTTTCTCTATTCAATTAAAGCTTCAGTTTTTATTCCAACAGTACTCTAGCGCTATAAGAGAAATACTTTACCAATGGTCTAGCAAGTCATTTCTTAGCCGAATGGTTAGGGTGGTGGCCAATAATTCAAAGGGATGCAGGTTCGATTCCTACCATCTAAAAATAGATTTTTGATCTTTATAGTCCTTCTAAAACAGACGATAAATATCAGATCAAAACATATATCGGCAACAACGCTTGTAGCGCGATGGTTACCGGGACCGACTCTCGCGAAAAGGACCTGGGTTCGAATCTCTTCAAGTTTTTTCTCTATTCAATTAAAGATTCAGTTTTTATTCACACAGTACTCTAGCGCTATAAGAGAAATACTTTACAAATGGTCTAGCAAAGCATTTGTTAGCCGAATGGTTAGGGTGCTGGCCAGTAATTCAAAGGGTTGCGGGTTCGATTCCTAACATCCAAATATAGATTTTTCATCTTTATAGTCCTTCTAAAACAGACGATAAATATCAGATCAAAACATATATCGGCAACAACGCTTGTAGCGCAATGGTTACCGTGACCGACTGTCACGGACAGGTCCTGGGTTCGAATCTCTTCAAGTTTTTTCTCTATTCAATTAAAGATTCAGTTTTTATATCAACAATACTCTAGCGCTATAAGAGAAATACTTTACCAATGGTCTAGCAAGCCATCTATTAGCCGAATGGTTAGGGTGGTGGCCAATAATTCAAAGGGTTGCAGGTTCGATTCCTACCATCTAAAAATAATTTTTCATCTTTATAGTCCTTCTAAAACAGACGATAAATATCAGATCAAAACATATATCAGCAACAACGCTTGTGGCGCAATGGTTACCGTGACCGACTCTCGCGAAAAGGACCTGGGTTCGAATCTCTTCAAGTTTTTTCTCTATTCAATGAAAGATTCAGTTTTTATTCCAACAGTACTCTAGCGCTATAAGTGAATACTTTACCAATGCTCTAGCAAGTCATTTCTTAGCCGAATGGTTAGGGTGGTGGCCAATAATTCAAAGGGTTGCAGTTTCGATTCCTACCATCTAAAAATAGATTTTTCATTTTTATAGTCCTTCCAAAACAGACGATAAATATCAGATCAAAACATATATCGGCAACAACGCTTGTAGCGCAATGGTTACCGTGACCGACTGTGACGAAAAGGTCCTGGGTTCGAATCTCTTCAAGTTTTTTCTCTATTCAATTAAAGATTCAGTTTTTATTCACACAGTACTCTAGCGCTATAAGAGAAATACTTTACAAATGGTCTAGCAAGCCATTTCTTAGCCGAATGGTTAGGGTGGTGGCCAATAATTCAAAGGGTTGCAGGTTCGATTCCCACCATCTAAAAATAGATTTTTCATCTTTATAGTTTTTCTAAAACAGACGATAAATATCAGATCAAAACATATATCGGCAACAACGCTTGTAGCGCAATGGTTACCGTAACCGACTGTCACGAAAAGGTCCTGGGTTCGAATCTGTTCAAGTTTTTTCTCTATTCAATTAAGGATTCAGTTTTTATTCCAACAATACTCTAGCGCTATAAGAGAAATACTTTACCAATGTTCTAGCAAGCCATCTATTAGCCGAATGGTTTGGGTGGTGGCCAATATTTCAAAGGGTTGCGGGTTCGATTCCTACCATCTAAAAATAGATTTTTCATTTTTCAGTCCTTCTAAAACAGACGATAAATATCAGATCAAAACATATATCCGCAACAACGCTTGTAGCCCAATGGTTACCGCGACCGACTGTCACGAAAAGGTCCTGGGTTTGAATCTCTTCAAGTTTTTTCTCTATTCAATTAAAGATTCAGTTTTTATTCCAACAGTACTCTAGCGCTATAAGAGAAATACTTTACCAATGGTCTAGCAAGCCATCTATTAGCCGAATGGTTAGGGTGGTGGCCAATAATTCAAAGGGTTGCATGGTTCGAATCCTACCATCGAAAAATAGATTTTTCATCTTTATAGTCCTTCTAAAGCAGAGAATAAATATCAGATTAAAACAGATATCAGCAACAACGCTTGTAGCGCAATGGTTACCGTGACCGACTCTCGCGAAAAGGACCTGGGTTCGAATCTCTTTAAGTTTTTTTTCTATTCAATGAAAGATTCAGTTTTTATTCCAACAGTACTCTAGCGCTATAAGAGAAATACTTTACCAATGGTCTAACAAGTCATTTCTTAGCCGAATGGTTAGGGTGGTTGCCAATAATTCAAATGGTTGCAGGTTCGGTTCCTACCATCTAAAAATAGATTTTTCATTTTTATAGTCCTTCCAAAACAGACGATAAATATCAGATCAAAACAGATATCGGCAACAACGCTTGTAGCGCAATGGTTACCGTGACCGACTGTGACGAACAGGTCCTGGGTTCGAATCTCTTCAAGTTTTTTCTCTATTCAATTAAATATTCAGTTTTTATTCCAACAATACTCTAGCGCTATAAGAGAAATACTTTACCAATGGTCTAGCAAGCCATCTATTAGCCGAACGGTTAGGGTGGTGGCCAATAATTCATAGGGTTGCAGGTTCGACTCCTACCGTCTAAAATTAGATTTTTCATCTTTTTAGTCCTTCTAAAACAGACGATAAATATCAGATCAAAACATATATCGGCAACAACTCTTGTAGCGCAATGGTTACCGTGACAGACTGTCACGAAAATTTCCTGGGTTCGAATCTCTTCAAGTTTTTTCTGTATTCAATTAAAGATTCAGTTTTTATTCCAACAATACTCTAGCGCTATAAGAGAAATACTTTACCAATGGTCTAGCAAGCCATCTATTAGCCGAATGGTTAGGGTGGTGGCCAATAATTCAAAGGGTTGCATGGTTCGAATCCTACCATCGAAAAATATATTTTTCATCTTTATAGTCCTTCTAAAGCAGAGAATAAATATCAGATTAAAACAGATATCAGCAACAACGCTTGTAGCGCAATGGTTACCGTGACCGACCCTCGCGAAAAGGTCCTGGGTTCGAATCTCTTCAAGTTTTTTCTCTATTCAATTAAAGATTCAGTTTTTATTCCAACAGTACTCTAGCGCTATAAGAGAAATACTTTACCAATTGTCTAGCAAGCCATCTATGAGCCGAATGGTTAGGGTGGTGGCCAATAATTCAAAGGTTTGCAGGTTCGATTCCTACCATCTAAAAATAGATTTTTCATCTTTATAGTCCTTCTAAAGCAGAGGATAAATATCAGATCAAAACAGATATCAGCAGCAACGCTTGTAGCGCAATGGTTACCGCGACTGACTCTCGCGAAAAGGTCCTGGGTTCGAATCTCTTCAAGTTTTTCTCTATTCAATTAAGGATTCAGGTTTTATTCGAACAGTACTCTAGCGCTATAAGAGAAATATTTTACCAATGGTCTAGCAAGCCATTTCTTAGCCGAATGGTTAGGATGGTGGCCAATAAATAAAAGGGTTGCAGGTTCGATTCCTACCATCTATAAATAGATTTTTCATCTTTATAGTCCTTCTAAAACAGACGATAAATATCAGTTCAATACATATATCGGCAACAACGCTTGTAGCGCAATGGTTACCGTGACCGACTGTGACGAAAAGGTCCTGTGTTCGAATCTCTTCAAGTTTTTTCTCTATTCAATTAAAGATTCAGTTTTTATTCACACAGTACTCTAGCGCTATAAGAGAAATACTTTACAAATGGTCTAGCAAGCCATTTCTTAGCCGAATGGTTAGGGTGGTGGCCAATAATTCAAAGGGTTGCAGGTTCGATTCCCACCATCTAAAAATAGATTTTTCATCTTTATAGTTTTTCTAAAACAGACGATAAATATCAGATCAAAACATATATCGGCAACAACGCTTGTAGCGCAATGGTTACCGTAACCGACTGTCACGAAAAGGTCCTGGGTTCGAATCTCTTCAAGTTTTTTCTCTATTCAATTAAGGATTCAGTTTTTATTCCAACAATACTCTAGCGCTAGAAGAGAAATACTTTACCAATGGTCTAGCAAGCCATCTATTAGCCGAGTGGTTTGGGTGGTGGCCAATATTTCAAAGGGTTGCGGGTTCGATTCCTACCATCTAAAAATAGATTTTTCATTATACAGTCCTTCTAAAACAGACGATAAATATCAGATCAAAACATACATCCGCAACAACGCTTGTAGCGCAATGGTTACCGCGACCGACTGTCACGAAAAGGTCCTGGGTTTGAATCTCTTCAAGTTTTTTCTCTATTCAATTAAAGATTCAGTTTTTATTCCAACAATGCTCTAGCGCTATAAGAGAAATACTTTACCAATGGTCTAGCAAGCCATCTATTAGCCGAATGGTTAGGGTGGTGGCCAATAATTCAAAGGGTTGCATGGTTCGAATCCTACCATCGAAAAATAGATTTTTCATCTTTATAGTCCTTCTAAAGCAGAGAATAAATATCAGATTAAAACAGATATCAGCAACAACGCTTGTAGCGCAATGGTTACCGTGACCGACTCTCGCGAAAAGGTCCTGGGTTCGATTCTCTTCAAGTTTTTTCTCTATTCAATTAAGGATTCAGTTTTTATTCCAACAGTACTCTAGCGCTATAAGAGAAATACTTTACCAATGGTCTGGCAAACCATTTGTTAGCTGAATGGTTAGGGTGCTGGCCAGTAATTCAAAGGGTTGCAGGTTCGATTCCTAACATCTAAAAATAGATTTTTCATCTTTATAGTCCTTCTAAAACAGACGATAAATATCAGATCAAAAAATATATCGGCAACAACGCTTGTAGCGCAATGGTTACCGTGACCGACTGTCACGAAAAAGTCCTGGGTTCGAATCTCTTCAAGTTTTTTCTCTATTCAATTAAAGATTCAGTTTTTATTCCAACAATACTCTAGCGCTATAAGAGAAATACTTTACCAATGGTCTAGCAAGCCATCTATTAGCGGAATGGTTAGGGTGGTGGCCAATAATTCAAAGTGTTGCGGGTTCGATTCCTACCATCTAAAAATAGATTTTTCATCTTTATAGTCCTTCTAAAACAGACGATAAATATCAGATCAAAACATATATCGGCAACAACGCTTGTAGCGCAATGGTTACCGTGACCGACTCTCGCGAAAAGGACCTGGGTTCGAATCTCTTCAAGCTTTTTTTCTATTCAATGAAAGATTCAGTTTTTATTCCAACAGTACTCTAGCGCTATAAGAGAAATACTTTACCAATGGTCTAACAAGTCATTTCTTAGCCGAATGGTTAGGGTGGTTGCCAATAATTCAAATGGTTGCAGGTTCGGTTCCTACCATCTAAAAATAGATTTTTCATTTTTATAGTCCTTCCAAAACAGACGATAAATATCAGATCAAAACAGATATCGGCAACAACGCTTGTAGCGCAATGGTTACCGTGACCGACTGTGACGAAAAGGTCCTGGGTTCGAATCTCTTCAAGTTTTTTCTCTATTCAATTAAATATTCAATTTTTATTCCAACAATACTCTAGCGCTATAAGAGAAATACTTTACCAATGGTCTAGCAAGCCATCTATTAGCCGAATGGTTAGGGTGGTGGCCAATAATTCATAGGGTTGCAGGTTCGACTCCTACCGTCTAAAATTAGATTTTTCATCTTTTTAGTCCTTCTAAAACAGACGATAAATATCAGATCAAAACATATATCGGCAACAACGCTTGTAGTGCAATGGTTACCGTGACAGACTGTCACGAAAATTTCCTGGGTTCGAATCTCTTCAAGTTTTTTCTCTATTCAGTTAAAGATTCAGTTTTTATTCCAACAGTACTCTAGCGCTATAAGAGAAATACTTTACCAATGGTCTAGCAAGCCATCTATTAGCCGAATGGTTAGGGTGGTGGCCAATAATTCAAAGGGTGGCAGGTTCGATTCCTACCATCTAAAACTAGACTTTTTATCTTTATAGTCCTTCTAAAACAGACGATAAATATCAGATCAAAACATATATCGACAGCAACGCTTGTAGCGCAATGGTTAACGTGACCGACTGTCACGAAAAGGTCCTGCGTTCGAATCTCTTCTAGTTTTTTCTCTATTCAATTAAAGATTCAGTTTTTATTCCAACAATACTCTAGCGCTATAAGAGAAATACTTTACCGATGGTCTAGCAAGCCATCTATTAGCCGAATGTTTAGGGTGGTGGCAAATAATTCAAAGGTTTGCAGGTTCGATTCCTACCATCTAAAACTAGACTTTTTATCTTTATAGTCCTTCTAAAACAGACGATAAATATCAGATCAAAACATATATCGGCAACAACGCTTGTAGCGGAATGGTTACCGTGACAGACTGTCACGAAAATTTCCTGGGTTCGAATCTCTTCAAGTTTTTTCTGTATTCAATTAAAGATTCAGTTTTTATTCCAACAATACTCTAGCGCTATAAGAGAAATACTTTACCAATGGTCTAGCAAGCCATCTATTAGCCGAATGATTAGGGTGGTGGCCAATAATTCAAAGGGTTGCAGGTTCGATTCCTACCATCTAAAAAATAGAATTTTCATCTATATAGTCCTTCTAAAACAGACGATAAATATCAGATCAAAACATATATCGGCAACAACGCTTGTAGCGCAATGGTTACCGTGACCGACTGTGACGAAAAGGTCCTGGGTTCGAATCTCTTCAAGTTTTTTCTCTATTCAATTAAAGATTCAGTTTTTATTCACACAGTACTCTAGCGCTATAAGAGAAATACTTTACAAATGGTCTAGCAAGCCATTTCTTAGCCGAATGGTTAGGGTAGTGGCCAATAATTCAAAGGGTTGCAGGCTCGATTCCTACCATCTAAAAATAGATTTTTCATTTTTATAGTCCTTCCAAAACAGACGATAAATATCAGATCAAAACATATACCGGCAACAACGCTTGTAGCGCAATGGTTACCGTGACCGACTGTGACGAAAAGGTCGTGGGTTCGAATCTCTTCAAGTTTTTTCTCTATTCAATTAAATATCCAGTTTTTATACCAACAATACTCTAGCGCTATAAGAGAAATACTTTACCAATGGTCTAGCAAGCCATCTATTAGCCGAATGGTCAGGGTGGTGGCCAATAATTCAAAGGGTTGCAGGTTCGATTCCTACCATATAAAAATAGATTTTTCATCTTTATAGTTTTTCTAAAACAGACGATAAATATCAGATCAAAACATATATCGGCAACAACGCTTGTAGCGCAATGGTTACCGTAACCGACTGTCACGAAAAGGTCCTGGGTTCGAATCTCTTCAAGTTTTTTCTCTATTCAATTAAGGATTCAGTTTTTATTCCAACAATACTCTAGCGCTATAAGAGAAATACTTTACCAATGGTCTAGCAAGCCATCTATTAGCCGAATGGTTTGGGTGGTGGCCAATATTTCAAAGGGTTGCGGGTTCGATTCCTACCATCTAAAAATAGATTTTTCATTTTACAGTCCTTCTAAAACAGACGATAAATATCAGATCAAAACATATATCGGCAACAACGCTTGTAGCGCTATGGTTACCGTGACCGACTGTCACGAAAAGGTCCTGCGTTCGAATCTCTTCTAGTTTTTTCTCTATTCAATTAAAGATTCAGTTTTTATTCCAACAATACTCTAGCGCTATAAGAGAAATACTTTACCAATGGTCTAGCAAGCCATCTATTAGCCGAATGGTTAGGGTGGTTGCCAATAATTCAAATGGTTGCAGGTTCGGTTCCTACCATCTAAAAATAGATTTTTCATTTTTATAGTCCTTCCAAAACAGACGATAAATATCAGATCAAAACAGATATCGGCAACAACGCTTGTAGCGCAATGGTTACCGTGACCGACTGTGACGAAAAGGTCCTGGGTTCGAATCTCTTCAAGTTTTTTCTCTATTCAATTAAATATTCAATTTTTATTCCAACAATACTCTAGCGCTATAAGAGAAATACTTTACCAATGGTCTAGCAAGCCATCTATTAGCCGAATGGTTAGGGTGGTGGCCAATAATTCATAGGGTTGCAGGTTCGACTCCTACCGTCTAAAATTAGATTTTTCATCTTTTTAGTCCTTCTAAAACAGACGATAAATATCAGATCAAAACATATATCGGCAACAACGCTTGTAGTGCAATGGTTACCGTGACAGACTGTCACGAAAATTTCCTGGGTTCGAATCTCTTCAAGTTTTTTCTCTATTCAGTTAAAGATTCAGTTTTTATTCCAACAGTACTCTAGCGCTATAAGAGAAATACTTTACCAATGGTCTAGCAAGCCATCTATTAGCCGAATGGTTAGGGTGGTGGCCAATAATTCAAAGGGTGGCAGGTTCGATTCCTACCATCTAAAACTAGACTTTTTATCTTTATAGTCCTTCTAAAACAGACGATAAATATCAGATCAAAACATATATCGACAGCAACGCTTGTAGCGCAATGGTTAACGTGACCGACTGTCACGAAAAGGTCCTGCGTTCGAATCTCTTCTAGTTTTTTCTCTATTCAATTAAAGATTCAGTTTTTATTCCAACAATACTCTAGCGCTATAAGAGAAATACTTTACCGATGGTCTAGCAAGCCATCTATTAGCCGAATGGTTAGGGTGGTGGCAAATAATTCAAAGGTTTGCAGGTTCGATTCCTACCATCTAAAACTAGACTTTTTATCTTTATAGTCCTTCTAAAACAGACGATAAATATCAGATCAAAACATATATCGGCAACAACGCTTGTAGCGGAATGGTTACCGTGACAGACTGTCACGAAAATTTCCTGGGTTCGAATCTCTTCAAGTTTTTTCTGTATTCAATTAAAGATTCAGTTTTTATTCCAACAATACTCTAGCGCTATAAGAGAAATACTTTACCAATGGTCTAGCAAGCCATCTATTAGCCGAATGATTAGGGTGGTGGCCAATAATTCAAAGGGTTGCAGGTTCGATTCCTACCATCTAAAAAATAGAATTTTCATCTATATAGTCCTTCTAAAACAGACGATAAATATCAGATCAAAACATATATCGGCAACAACGCTTGTAGCGCAATGGTTACCGTGACCGACTGTGACGAAAAGGTCCTGGGTTCGAATCTCTTCAAGTTTTTTCTCTATTCAATTAAAGATTCAGTTTTTATTCACACAGTACTCTAGCGCTATAAGAGAAATACTTTACAAATGGTCTAGCAAGCCATTTCTTAGCCGAATGGTTAGGGTAGTGGCCAATAATTCAAAGGGTTGCAGGCTCGATTCCTACCATCTAAAAATAGATTTTTCATTTTTATAGTCCTTCCAAAACAGACGATAAATATCAGATCAAAACATATACCGGCAACAACGCTTGTAGCGCAATGGTTACCGTGACCGACTGTGACGAAAAGGTCGTGGGTTCGAATCTCTTCAAGTTTTTTCTCTATTCAATTAAATATCCAGTTTTTATACCAACAATACTCTAGCGCTATAAGAGAAATACTTTACCAATGGTCTAGCAAGCCATCTATTAGCCGAATGGTCAGGGTGGTGGCCAATAATTCAAAGGGTTGCAGGTTCGATTCCTACCATATAAAAATAGATTTTTCATCTTTATAGTTTTTCTAAAACAGACGATAAATATCAGATCAAAACATATATCGGCAACAACGCTTGTAGCGCAATGGTTACCGTAACCGACTGTCACGAAAAGGTCCTGGGTTCGAATCTCTTCAAGTTTTTTCTCTATTCAATTAAGGATTCAGTTTTTATTCCAACAATACTCTAGCGCTATAAGAGAAATACTTTACCAATGGTCTAGCAAGCCATCTATTAGCCGAATGGTTTGGGTGGTGGCCAATATTTCAAAGGGTTGCGGGTTCGATTCCTACCATCTAAAAATAGATTTTTCATTTTACAGTCCTTCTAAAACAGACGATAAATATCAGATCAAAACATATATCGGCAACAACGCTTGTAGCGCTATGGTTACCGTGACCGACTGTCACGAAAAGGTCCTGCGTTCGAATCTCTTCTAGTTTTTTCTCTATTCAATTAAAGATTCAGTTTTTATTCCAACAATACTCTAGCGCTATAAGAGAAATACTTTACCAATGGTCTAGCAAGCCATCTATTAGCCGAATGGTTAGGGTGGTTGCCAATAATTCAAATGGTTGCAGGTTCGGTTCCTACCATCTAAAAATAGATTTTTCATTTTTATAGTCCTTCCAAAACAGACGATAAATATCAGATCAAAACAGATATCGGCAACAACGCTTGTAGCGCAATGGTTACCGTGACCGACTGTGACGAAAAGGTCCTGGGTTCGAATCTCTTCAAGTTTTTTCTCTATTCAATTAAATATTCAATTTTTATTCCAACAATACTCTAGCGCTATAAGAGAAATACTTTACCAATGGTCTAGCAAGCCATCTATTAGCCGAATGGTTAGGGTGGTGGCCAATAATTCATAGGGTTGCAGGTTCGACTCCTACCGTCTAAAATTAGATTTTTCATCTTTTTAGTCCTTCTAAAACAGACGATAAATATCAGATCAAAACATATATCGGCAACAACGCTTGTAGTGCAATGGTTACCGTGACAGACTGTCACGAAAATTTCCTGGGTTCGAATCTCTTCAAGTTTTTTCTCTATTCAGTTAAAGATTCAGTTTTTATTCCAACAGTACTCTAGCGCTATAAGAGAAATACTTTACCAATGGTCTAGCAAGCCATCTATTAGCCGAATGGTTAGGGTGGTGGCCAATAATTCAAAGGGTGGCAGGTTCGATTCCTACCATCTAAAACTAGACTTTTTATCTTTATAGTCCTTCTAAAACAGACGATAAATATCAGATCAAAACATATATCGACAGCAACGCTTGTAGCGCAATGGTTAACGTGACCGACTGTCACGAAAAGGTCCTGCGTTCGAATCTCTTCTAGTTTTTTCTCTATTCAATTAAAGATTCAGTTTTTATTCCAACAATACTCTAGCGCTATAAGAGAAATACTTTACCGATGGTCTAGCAAGCCATCTATTAGCCGAATGGTTAGGGTGGTGGCAAATAATTCAAAGGTTTGCAGGTTCGATTCCTACCATCTAAAACTAGACTTTTTATCTTTATAGTCCTTCTAAAACAGACGATAAATATCAGATCAAAACATATATCGGCAACAACGCTTGTAGCGGAATGGTTACCGTGACAGACTGTCACGAAAATTTCCTGGGTTCGAATCTCTTCAAGTTTTTTCTGTATTCAATTAAAGATTCAGTTTTTATTCCAACAATACTCTAGCGCTATAAGAGAAATACTTTACCAATGGTCTAGCAAGCCATCTATTAGCCGAATGATTAGGGTGGTGGCCAATAATTCAAAGGGTTGCAGGTTCGATTCCTACCATCTAAAAAATAGAATTTTCATCTATATAGTCCTTCTAAAACAGACGATAAATATCAGATCAAAACATATATCGGCAACAACGCTTGTAGCGCAATGGTTACCGTGACCGACTGTGACGAAAAGGTCCTGGGTTCGAATCTCTTCAAGTTTTTTCTCTATTCAATTAAAGATTCAGTTTTTATTCACACAGTACTCTAGCGCTATAAGAGAAATACTTTACAAATGGTCTAGCAAGCCATTTCTTAGCCGAATGGTTAGGGTAGTGGCCAATAATTCAAAGGGTTGCAGGCTCGATTCCTACCATCTAAAAATAGATTTTTCATTTTTATAGTCCTTCCAAAACAGACGATAAATATCAGATCAAAACATATACCGGCAACAACGCTTGTAGCGCAATGGTTACCGTGACCGACTGTGACGAAAAGGTCGTGGGTTCGAATCTCTTCAAGTTTTTTCTCTATTCAATTAAATATCGAGTTTTTATACCAACAATACTCTAGCGCTATAAGAGAAATACTTTACCAATGGTCTAGCAAGCCATCTATTAGCCGAATGGTCAGGGTGGTGGCCAATAATTCAAAGGGTTGCAGGTTCGATTCCTACCATATAAAAATAGATTTTTCATCTTTATAGTTTTTCTAAAACAGACGATAAATATCAGATCAAAACATATATCGGCAACAACGCTTGTAGCGCAATGGTTACCGTAACCGACTGTCACGAAAAGGTCCTGGGTTCGAATCTCTTCAAGTTTTTTCTCTATTCAATTAAGGATTCAGTTTTTATTCCAACAATACTCTAGCGCTATAAGAGAAATACTTTACCAATGGTCTAGCAAGCCATCTATTAGCCGAATGGTTTGGGTGGTGGCCAATATTTCAAAGGGTTGCGGGTTCGATTCCTACCATCTAAAAATAGATTTTTCATTTTACAGTCCTTCTAAAACAGACGATAAATATCAGATCAAAACATATATCGGCAACAACGCTTGTAGCGCTATGGTTACCGTGACCGACTGTCACGAAAAGGTCCTGGGTTCGAGTCTCTTCAAGTTTTTTCTCTATTCAAATAAAGATTCAGTTTTTATTCCAACAATACTCTAGCGCTATAAGAGAAATACTTTACCAATGGTCTAGCAAGCCTAATGGTTAGGGTGGTGGCCAATAATTCAAAGGGTTGCAGGTTCGATTCCTACCATCTAAAAATAGATTTTTCATCTTTATAGTCCTTCTAAAACAGACGATAAATATCTGATCAAAATATATATCGGCAACAACGCTTGTAGCGCAATGGTTACCGTGACCGACTGTCACGAAAAGGTCCTGGGTTCGAATCTCTTCAAGTTTTTTCTCTATTTAATTAAAGATTCAGTTTTTATTCCAACAGTACTCTAGCGCTATAAGAGAAATACTTTACCAATTGTCTAGCAAGCCATCTATGAGCCGAATGGTTAGGGTGGTGGCCAATAATTCAAAGGTTTGCAGGTTCGATTCCTACCATCTAAAAATCTATTTTTCATCTTTATAGTCCTTCTAAAGCAGAGGATAAATATCAGATCAAAACAGATATCAGCAGCAACGCTTGTAGCGCAATGGTTACCGCGACTGACTCTCGCGAAAAGGTCCTGGGTTCGAATCTCTTCAAGTTTTTCTCTATTCAATTAAGGATTCAGTTTTTATTCGAACAGTACTCTAGCGCTATAAGAGAAATATTTTACCAATGGTCTAGCAAGCCATTTCTTAGCCGAATGGTTAGGGTGGTGGCCAATAAATAAAAGGGTTGCAGGTTCGATTCCTACCATCTATAAATAGATTTTTCATCTTTATAGTCCTTCTAAAACAGACGATAAATATCAGATCAATACATATATCGGCAACAACGCTTGTAGCGCAATGGTTACCGTAACCGACTCTCGCGAAAAGGACCTGGGTTTGAATCTCTTCAAGTTTTTTCTCTATTCAATTAAAGATTCAGTTTTTATTCCAACAGTACTCTAGCGCTGTAAGAGAAATACTTTACCAATGGTCTAGCAAGTCATTTCTTAGCCGAATGGTTAGGGTGGTGGCCAATAATTCAAAGGGATGCAGGTTCGATTCCTACCATCTAAAAATAGATTTTTCATTTTTATAGTCCTTCCAAAACAGACGATAAATATCAGATCAAAACATATATCGGCAACAACGCTTGTAGCGCAATGGTTACCGTGACCGACTGTGACGAAAATGTCGTGGGTTCGAATCTCTTCAAGTTTTTTCTCTATTCAATTAAATATCCAGTTTTTATACCAACAATACTCTAGCGCTATAAGAGAAATACTTTACCAATGGTCTAGCAAGCCATCTATTAGCCGAATGGTCAGGTTGGTGGCCAATAATTCAAAGGGTTGCAGGTTCGATTCCTACCATATAAAAATAGATTTTTCATCTTTATAGTCCTTCTAAAACAGACGAGAAATATCAGATCAAAACATATATCGGCAATAACGCTTGTAGCGCAATGGTTACCGTAACCGACTCTCGCGAAAAGGTCCTGGGTTCGAATCTCTTCAAGTTTTTTCTCTATTCAATTAAAGATTCAGTTTTTATTCCAACAGTACTCTAGCGCTATAAGAGAAATACTTTACAAATGGTCTAGCAAGCCATTTCTTAGCCGAATGGTTAGGGTGGTGGCCAATAATTCAAAGGGTTGCAGGTTCGATTCCTACCATCTAAAAATAGATTTTTCATCTTTATAGTTTTTCTAAAACAGACGATAAATATCAGATCAAAACATATATAGGCAACAACGCTTTTAGCGCAATGGTTACCGTGACCGACTGTCACGAAAAGGTCCTGGGTTTGAATCTCTTCAAGTTTTTTCTCTATTCAATTAAAGATTTAGTTTTTATTCCAACAGTACTCTAGCGCTATAAGAGATATACTTTACCAATAGTCTAGCAAGCCATCTATTAGCCGAATGGTTAGGGTGGTGGCCAATAATTAAAAAGTTGCAGGTTCGATTCCCACCATCTAAAAATAGATTTTTCTTCTTTATAGTCCTTCTAAAACAGACGATAAATATCAGATCAAAACATAGATCGCCAACAACGCTTGTAGCGCAATGGTTACCGTGACCGACTGTCACGAAAAGGTCCTGGGTTCGAATCTCTTCAAGTTTTTTCTCTATTCAATTAAGGATTCAGTTTTTATGCAACAATACTCTAGCGCTATAAGAGAAATACTTTACCAATGGTCTAGCAAGCCATCTATTAGCCGAATGGTTAGGTTGGTGGCCAATAATTCAAAGGGTTGCAGGTTCGTTTCCTACCATCTAAAAATAGATTTTTCATCTTTAGAGTCCTTCTAAAACAGACGATAAATATCAGATCAAAACATATATCGGCAACAACGCTTGTAGCGCAATGGTTACCGCGATCGACTGTCACGAAAAGGTCCTGGGTTCGAATCTTTTCAAGTTTTTTCTCTATTCAATTAAAGATTCAGTTTTTATTCCAACAATACTCTAGCGCCATAAGAGAAATACTTTACCAACAGTCTAGCAAGCCATCTATTAGCCGAATTGTTAGGGTGGTGGCCAATAATTCAAAGGGTTGCAGGTTCGAATCCTACCATCTAAAAATAAATTGTTCATCTTTATAGTCCTTCTAAAACAGACGATAAATATCAGATCAAAACATATATCGGCAACAACGCTTGTAGCGCAATGGTTACCGTGACCGACGGTCACGAAAAGGTCCTGGGTTCGAATCTCTGCAAGTTATTTCTCTATTCAATTAAAGATTCAGTTTTTTATTCCAACAATACTCTAGCGCTATAAGAGAAATATTTTACCAATGGTCTAGCAAGTCATTTCTTAGCCGAATGGTTAGGGTGGTGGCCAATAATTCAAAGGGTTGCAGATTCGATTCCTACCATTTAAAATAGATATTTCATCTTTATAGTCCTTCTAAAACAGACTATAAATATCAGATCAAAACATATATCGGCAACAACGCTTGTAGCGCAATGGTTACCGCGACCGACTGTCACGAAAAGGTCCTGGGTTCGAATCTCTTCTAGTTTTTTCTCTATTCAATTAAAGATTCAGTTTTTATTCCAACAATACTCTAGCGCTATAAGAGAAATACTTTACCTATGGTCTAGCAAGCCATCTATTAGCCGAATGGTTAGGGTGGTGGCAAATAATTCAAAGGGTTGCAGGTTCGATTCCTACCATCTAAAAATAGATTTTTCATCTTTATAGTCCTTCCAAAACAGACGATAAATATCAGATCAAAACATATATCGGCAACAACGCTTGTAGCGCAATGGTTACCGTGACCGACTGTGACGAAGAGGTCCTGGGTTCGAATCTCTTCAAGTTTTTTCTCTATTCAATTAAAGATTCAGTTTTTATTCACACAGTACTCTAGCGCTATAAGAGAAATACTTTACCAATGGTCTAGCAAGCCATTTCTTAGCCGAATGGTTAGGGTGGTGGCCAATAATTCAAAGGGTTGCAGGTTCGATTCCCACCATCTAAAAATAGATTTTTCATCTTTATAGTTTTTCTAAAACAGACGATAAATATCAGATCAAAACATATATCGGCAACAACGCTTGTAGCGCAATGGTTACCGTAACCGACTGTCACGAAAAGATCCTGGGTTCGAATCTCTTCAAGTTTTTTTCTCTATTCAATTAAGGATTCAGTTTTTATTCCAACAATACTCTAGCGCTATAAGAGAAATACCTTACCAATGGTCTAGCAAGCCATCTATTAGCCGAATGGTTTGGGTGGTGGCCAATATTTCAAAGGGTTGCGGGTTCGATTCCTACCATCTAAAAATAGATTTTTCATTTTACAGTCCTTCTAAAACAGACGATAAATATCAGATCAAAACATATATCGGCAACAACGCTTGTAGCGCTATGGTTACCGTGACCGACTGTCACGAAAAGGTCCTGGGTTCGAATCTCTTCAAGTTTTTTCTCTATTCAATTAAAGATTCAGTTTTTATTCCAACAATACTCTAGCGCTATAAGAGAAATACTTTACCAATGGTCTAGCAAGCCGAATGGTTAGGGTGGTGGCCAATAATTCAAAGGGTTGCAGGTTCGATTCCTACCATCTAAAAATAGATTTTTCATCTTTATAGTCCTTCTAAAACAGACGATAAATATCTGATCAAAATATATATCGGCAACAACGCTTGTAGCGCAATGGTTACCGTGACCGACTGTCACGAAAAGGTCCTGGGTTCGAATCTCTTCAAGTTTTTTCTCTATTTAATTAAAGATTCAGTTTTTATTCCAACAGTACTCTAGCGCTATAAGAGAAATACTTTACCAATTGTCTAGCAAGCCATCTATGAGCCGAATGGTTAGGGTGGTGGCCAATAATTCAAAGGTTTGCAGGTTCGATTCCTACCATCTAAAAATAGATTTTTCATCTTTATAGTCCTTCTAAAGCAGAGGATATATATCAGATCAAAACAGATATCAGCAGCAACGCTTGTAGCGCAATGGTTACCGCGACTGACTCTCGCGAAAAGGTCCTGGGTTCGAATCTCTTCAAGTTTTTCTCTATTCAATTAAGGATTCAGTTTTTATTCGAACAGTACTCTAGCGCTATAAGAGAAATATTTTACCAATGGTCTAGCAAGCCATTTCTTAGCCGAATGGTTAGGGTGGTGGCCAATAAATAAAAGGGTTGCAGGTTCGATTCCTACCATCTATAAATAGATTTTTCACCTTTATAGTCCTTCTAAAACAGACGATAAATATCAGATCAATACATATATCGGCAACAACGCTTGTAGCGCAATGGTTACCGTAACCGACTCTCGCGAAAAGGACCTGGGTTTGAATCTCTTCAAGTTTTTTCTCTATTCAATTAAAGATTCAGTTTTTATTCCAACAGTACTCTAGCGCTGTAAGAGAAATACTTTACCAATGGTCTAGCAAGTCATTTCTTAGCCGAATGGTTAGGGTGGTGGCCAATAATTCAAAGGGATGCAGGTTCGATTCCTACCATCTAAAAATAGATTTTTGATCTTTATAGTCCTTCTAAAACAGACGATAAATATCAGATCAAAACATATATCGGCAACAACGCTTGTAGCGCGATGGTTACCGGGACCGACTCTCGCGAAAAGAACCTGGGTTCGAATCTCTTCAAGTTTTTTCTCTATTCAATTAAAGATTCAGTTTTTATTCCAACAGTACTCTAGCGCTGTAAGAGAAATACTTTACATATGGTCTAGCAAGCCATTTCTTAGCCGAATGGTTAGGGTGGTGGCCAATAATTCAAAGGGTTGCAGGTTCGATTCCTACCATCTAAAAATAAATTTTTCATCGTTATAGTTTTTCTAAAACAGACGATAAATATCAGATCAAAACATATATAGGCAACAACTCTTTTAGCGCAATGGTTACCGTGACCGACTGTCACGTAAAGGTCCTGGGTTTGAATCTCTTCAAGTTTTTTCTCTATTCAATTAAAGATTTAGTTTTTATTCCAACAGAACTCTAGCGCTATAAGAGATATACTTTACCAATGGTCTAGCAAGCCATCTATTAGCCGAATGGTTAGGGTGGTGGCCAATAATTAAAAAGTTGCAGGTTCGATTCCCACCATCTAAAAATAGATTTTTCTTCTTTATAGTCCTTCTAAAACAGACGATAAATATCAGATCAAAACATATATCGCCAACAACGCTTGTAGCGCAATGGTTACCTTGACCGACTGTCACGAAAAGGTCCTGGGTTCGAATCTCTTCAAGTTTTTTCTCTATTCAATTAAGGATTCAGTTTTTATGCAACAATACTCTAGCGCTATAAGAGAAATACTTTACCAATGGTCTAGCAAGCCATCTATTAGCCGAATGGTTAGGGTGGTGGCCAATAATTCAAAGGGTTGCAGGTTCGTTTCCTACCATCTAAAAATAGATTTTTCATCTTTAGAGTCCTTCTAAAACAGACGATAAATATCAGATCAAAACATATATCGGCAACAACGCTTGTAGCGATATGGTTACCGCGACCGACTGTCACGAAAAGGTCCTGGCTTCGAATCTCTTAAAGTTTTTTCTCTATTCAATTAAAGATTCAGTTTTTATTCCAACAATACTCTAGCGCTATAAGAGAAATACTTTACCAATGGTCTAGCAAGCCATCTATTAGCCGAATGGTTAGGGTGGTGGCCAATAATTCAAAGTGTTGCAGGTTCGAATCCTACCATCGAAAAATAGATTTTTCATCTTTATAGTCCTTCTAAAACAGACGATAAATATCAGATCAAAACATATGTCGGCAACAAGGCTTGTAGCGCAATGGTCACCGTGACCGACTGTCACGAAAAGTTCCTGGGTTCGAATCTCTTCAAGTTTTTTCTCTATTCAATTAAAGATTCAGTTTTTATTCCAACAATACTCTAGCGCTATAAGAGAAATACTCTACCAATGGTCTAGCAAGCCATCTGTTAACCGAATGGTTAGGGTGGTGGCCAATAATGCAAAGGGTTGCAGGTTCGATTCCTACCATCTAAAAATAGATTTTTCATCTTTATAGTCCTTCTAAAACGGACGATAAATATCATATCAAAACATATATCGGCAAAAACGCTTGTAGCGCAATGGTTACCGTGACCGACTGTCACGAAAAGGTCCTGGGTTCGAATCTCTTTAAGTTTTT